>OY292516.1:5602659-5856789 GCA_958496365.1 Subacronicta megacephala | reverse complement strand
TTGGCCACTGGATTGGATATATGAACTGAATGTTATGTCAATTATTAGTTCTTTAGTTCAGTTGTATATCAGTAAAATTTCAGCTCAGTACATTGGATAATTAATGAGATAATACGATTAAAGTCATCAGGAAGTGAATGACCGTGGTAACCCGACCAAGTTTAGGTGGCTACGAAAAAGCGAAAACGCAGAACATTATACTATCTTTTGAAATGTTTAGTATAATACACCTTACAATTTCGGTACAGACGCGTACATTGTTAAATACATTAATAATATAATAATATCTGTACTATGAAAACATTATTATTATCTTCCAGTTGCACAAACTTATCAAAAATCACTGATATAACATGTCTTTCGGTGGGACGTGGAAGGGGTGGGGTGAAGGGGCGCATTGTTTGCATATTGCACTAAATATGCTCCGTAATCACATAATTCATCTTGTAGAGTGCGCATGCGTTTCGGCAGTTCAGTTTCCTGTTTTTGCAAATATTTATAGAGTGCGTGAGAGCTATGTAAAATAATAAGTGTGGCGAATTACTGCTAATGTGGAGTGCTTCTATTGATGATCATAGTTATGGTGCAGGCTGCTTGATGAATTCACGAACAAGGTAAACTTGTATAATGTAACTACAGAAATAGTATCAAAATTATTATTAATATGTACATGTTGTTAGGTACTTATCTAAAACTAACTAACTAAGCAAAATTACTATCTGTAATTTTAATCTGTGATTGTTTTTAAGTATAAGTTTAATAATACTTTAAAAGTTCAATTGAAATGATTATATTACCTGTCAATAAAAAATATTAAATAATCACGTCGTTTTTTTTTAAACTTGTGTACATGTCTGTACTAAATTTGTAACACTATCCTACATATTTTAGAAGGTACCATAATGTTTTGCGTTTTCGCTTTTTCGTAACCACCTAAACTTGGTCGGGTTACCACGGTCATTCACTTCCTAATGACTTAATCGTATTATCTCATTAATTATCCAATGTACTGAGCTGAAATTTTACTGATATACAACTGAACTAAAGAACTAATAATTGACATAACATTCAGTTCATATATCTAATCCAGTGGCCAAATAACACCGCGCGCATCAAGACCGTGCTCGTGAAGAACTCAATATCATCATAACTTGTTAAATACTTACAGGATACTAATGAAACTTCACATACATTTGAAAGCAGTTACAAGCTTTAAAATAACGTTTAAAGTAAGTCTTTAGAGCTCTTATTGAGAATGCTGGGACCAATTGAAGTGTTTTTCTATTTAATGAAATAACCTTTAAGCTATGTATTATTTTGGTATTTTTATTGCAGAACAAATTTAAACTAATTCCCAAGAAGCCATGTACAAAATATGATAAGAATCCGCTTAACCATTTCAAAGATCTAGCAAAACCAAAAACGTTACCCCAGCAAAATCTCGAATAACTTCGCAACCGATGAAAGAACAAATACAAAATAAGGCACAACATTTACTTCATCTAGACAACTAATTTTATAGCTAGTAATTATTTAAATATTCCCATTAGAAAGAAAAAGGTCTGGCTGGGGTAACGTTACCCCAGCAGGAAATGTTTTTGTGAAATAATTAAAAAACTATAAGCGCAACAAATTTAAAAATGTGCGCAACAATTACAGAAGCCGCAAAACTAATTATCTATAAGATTCAAATGACCATTTTCGACACCATCTGGCCTGGGTAACGCACACTGATCTTGCATTGTATAGGCTTCCCATACAATATGAGGCCAGCGTAAAGTGGTTAAACATAGCTTGATGTGTAGAATCTTCTAGCCGCGCGTACATACACACATCGAATTTTATATACATGTAGATTATGTTGGCTCGCTGAATTAAAATTTCAAATGTTTTTTCGCTATTTGTTTCATCATAAACATAAAACATACCATCACGCCTGTATTCCCCGAAGGGTTAGGCAGAGGTGCACTTAATGTACACCCACAGTTCACCAGTATGTTTGGGTCCCATGTAATAGGGGGCGAGCCTATTGCCATTCACCGGGCACAAATCCAGACTCCGAGCTGCTAATGAGAATTTCATAGAAAAACTCAATAATACTTTGCTCGACCTGGGGATTTTTATTTGTTTCATCATCGTTTCATAGATCAAAATTTTACTAAAAACCAAAAGAAGAATCAGTTTAGTTGGCTAGGTCAAACGATTAGCCTAGCCTTAGTTTACTTGTTTTCTTATGCTGTGATTGTTGCAGTTTATTAATGTTAGAGGAACTGTATCTGACAGTTGACATTTCCCTCCTATCGTTCATCATTATGACTTTGACATTTTGAAAACTGAAACTGAAAAACTGCGCGCGTATTACTTCCACATTAAATTTTTACTTAGCAAAGTTTGTAAACACATTTATCATGCAGGCTTTTCTCAAGACCGGCAAAATATCAGCATCGGAAAAGCCCTCGTCTTCGGGTGTAAAATCTTCCGGCAAGAAGAAACCTCCAGCTCCATGGGTTGAGAAATAGTAAGTGCTTACAATGACACGTTATTTGCTTTTAAAATTTCGTTGTAATTCACTTGATATTAATTATTTTCTAGCCGACCGAAGACGATTGACGATATTGTAGATCAAGGTGAAGTAGTACAAGTGTTAAGGGAATGCTTGTTAGGCGGCGATCTGCCACATTTGCTGTTTTACGGTCCGCCAGGTACCGGCAAGACGAGCGCCATCCTAGCTGCGGCCCGGCAGCTATTTGGTGACATAACTCGGGATCGGGTACTAGAGCTAAATGCGTCGGACGAGCGTGGCATTCAAGTCATCAGAGACAAAGTGAAGTCTTTCGCCCAACTTTCTGTTAGTAGCACCAGACCTGAGTAAGTTTAACTGTGTAATACTCTGAAACACTATATTAATATAATTTCATTTACATTGTTTCAAAAGTTTATTCATTAATCAGTCCATTTTATTATCCCACTGCGGGACAGAGATCTCTTTAGGCTATTAATCTACCATAGATCTTGGCCTGGCCTGGCCCAAGCTACTAAAAATATAATTCGCTAAATCATGCAATGCTTAATACTATAAGTACCATGGTTAAAACTAGTATTTTGTAATTAATTAAAAATTAATACAATGTTTTTTTTTTTTTCTAATATAGAAGTTAGAATAGTTTGATGAGGCTGTTATAATGTTATTGTCACAAATTAAACTTCCCTGTTTTATTTTACATTCTTAAAAATAAAGATAAACTTACTATTTATACTGACATATATTTCAGTGGACGACCATGCCCTCCCTACAAGCTAGTGATCCTGGATGAAGCAGACTCTATGACCAATGCAGCTCAGGCAGCATTGAGGAGGACAATGGAGCGAGAGACAAGGACAACACGCTTCTGTCTCATTTGCAACTATGTGTCTAGGATTATACCTCCCATCACTAGCAGATGCTCCAAGTTCAGATTCAAGCCTTTAGCTAGAGAGAATGTTATCAAAAGGTAACAATATTCATTATTGTCTTATTGTATTTTTTAGGCATTTTCATTTTTAAAGCCAAAATTCACAACGTCACTTAATGTGTAAGTGACATTGTGGATAACATTTTACTAATTTTTGCTTACACATGTTAGGGGCCCCTGTAGCCCGGGGGCCCTGTATCATTGATACGGCTGATAGGCTAGCTACACCCCTGTACTTTGCTGAACCCTCTAGCAGGGTGGCAAATTGGTACTCTGCTCCCTTAAAAATATAAATCCAGGGGCTGCACACATCAAATAGTTAGTGCTACCATTAAGGCCTATGTTTTTTTTTTATCACTGATAGGCTTACGCTTGACCACAACTTGCCTGATGTTAAGCATCGAAGTGGTCTACGATGGATACAATACGTGTTTTGTTTGATCTAGTATTTTTTGTGATACATTATCTAGTTCCCTAAATTATAATGGAGTTGTATGATGGTGACTGTTTTTTTTTTATACAGTTATATGACTTGGTTGAACTGTAGCTCTCAATGTCCAATTTACGTATTTGAATATAAAATAAAAAGGCCACGATTTTGTTAGTGCCTGGCGTGTCTTTTCTGATGTCAGCGTTTCCCGAAATCTGAAATATTAATCTTGAAATTTAAAGCTCCAAAACATACCATCCTGCCTGTATTTCCCAAAGGGAAAGTCAGAGGTCTAATTGATTGACACCTACCTTTCGCTGGTATATTTTTAGTTCCAAAGTAACAATTAGCAAGCCTATTGCCATTCACCGGTCACATCCAAACTACAAGCTGCTACTGAGAATTTATTAAAAAATAACACTGCTCGACCTGGAAATTGAACCCAAGTCCTCTAGTTAAGCAGTCACACTTAGGACCACAAGACTAATGAAGCAGTTATGATAATAAGTTATTATCGAAATATCGAGAATCCTAACTTACTAACCACAATTCAGATTGCGCGAGATATGTGAAGCAGAAGGCGTGGATGTTGGGGAAGGTGAGGTGTTGCACCAAGCTGTAGACACGTGTGAGGGTGACCTGCGCCGTGCACTCACTGCTATGCAGTGTTGCCAGCGACTACTCGGCAAAATCACTGCTGAAGGACTTGTGGAAGTATGCACTTGAGATTAAGTACTTCACCTTGAGTTACAAAGAATAGTCTTGCCAAAGCCTTGCAAATCTCATAAATGTGAAAGTAACTCCTGTCAATTTTTCATGCCTGAACCCCTGCATATTTGGCAAAGATAGATTGCACCTTAGGGGAGGAGATTATGTCAAAAAAAAAGTATTTTGGGTAAATCGTTTTTTGGGAGTATAACCAGAGGCAATATCAATAATATAATGTATTTTATATGCATCCGCTATAGCTTAGAATAGCCAAAGATAAACAAAAATGGAAAAAGTTAGAGGAGGCCTACGTGTCTACAGGGCACGCTAACTTGAAAAATCTTACTTCACCGATGGAAGTCTGTGTTTCTAAGTTGTCACGGGGGGGAGGGGTGACATTTGCTACGATTCCTTCCTTCCCAGAAAAAAATGTAATTACCATATATTTCAGCTTTTTTATTTCTTATGCTACATAGAATTAAATAAATAAATTTACACAATGTCCCAGCTGTCACCCCGGAGGACAGGGCTAGAGGGGACTATTGGGAATAATTCGATTATTTGATTGGATTATTTGGCGCCGTTTCCTATAGGCAATAAGACATATCACACAACATATCATAGGTTACAAATCAAAAACTTTTTGATTTGTGACCTCTATGATGCAGCATTGCCACTTCCCAGTACATGTATAAGCAGATTGATCTCTTCAAGATTTTAATCAAATTTACTACATAGTTTAAACTTTAAAAAATACGTGTGTGAATTTTAAATCATAGTGCAGTATAGAAGAGTTTTGTATAATGATAATGATTCCCACTTATAATCAGGTCACCGGGCTGGTTCCTGACAAGCTCGTCAATGAGTATCTGAGCGTCAAAAACTACAGTGAATTAGAGCAGTTTGTTGAGAGGTATGTATATTATTTACTGTTTTTCTAACAAATGACTATGCGCTAGTGACACTTATGGGGAAGTTAGGGATTGCTATATCAATAAAAGAGTTAAAACATAGAAAAGTGCTGAATAATGATTGTACAGAAAATTTTGTGTTAACTCTCTGTATAAAATAGCACTCTTTCGCCACCTTTGAATACAAAAGACTGAATATTAATCAACTAAACTAGCTAAAAAATCTCTTTGTGATGAAAACTGTGCAGCAATATTCAACGTCTGCGTGAATATTATTTGGATTTAAACTTTCAGAGTAAAGTGCATACAACACGCAATCGTTATACAATGGCTAGGGCGTCGGACTTGCGATCATGTGGTTACCGGTACCATGTGGAAACCCACCCATTGCACTACTGACGTGAACCCACTCGTAACACAATAATTTAGCTTAGCAAGAGGGGTTAAGAAGAATACTAGTAATGGGCGACCTACATTGCTAGTAAGCTTTTTAAAAAAATATATAAATTTGTGTGCCCTTAGTTTCCTAATGGAAGCTTACTCCGCCTCGCAACTGCTGGAGCAGCTGAGCGCCACCGTGGTCACTGCAGGCCACCTCACCAACAAGCAGAAGTGTGACATAAGCGAGAAAGTGGCCATCTGCTCGCATCGCCTGCTCGACGGCGGCGCAGAGCTCATGCAGCTCACAGACCTCGGATGTTCCATCATCATGGCCAATAACAACCCATAGGGAATTAAAGGTCTGTTCTATATCAGTTTTTAATCTCTGAAAAAGCAGTTAGGCATCGTTCAAACCAAACGTATTGTCGGCCGCTGACTGTGAGCGCGCGTTACGTAGTTTATCGCTTTTCCATATATATTTAACTTGTCGTTCACACAGAATCGACTTTATGCTATTACGTAGTCCATTGTCGCTGACTAAGAAAATAATACGTTCGTAAGTCGGCGGCGTACAATACGTTTGGTGTAAACGATGCCTTAGTGATAAAACAACCGTTTTGGCGAATAATTGTTATGGAAAGTTGCTATGGAATTGTGGAATTGAATTTTGTACATTATGCAACATTTACCCTGGATTGAATATTAAGAATCCATTGTAATTCTTTAGGAATTTTGTAATATGAATCACAATAATTATGATTCATCAAATTGACCATTTTGATTACAAAACCTTGAGGTAGATTTATTAAATACGTAGTTAGTACTTGTAAGTAGGTATTAAAACTGTCTCTTTTATATCCACTATAGACCGTAAATCTTTTTTAATTTCTGAACGGATGTATACGTCAATTTAATCAGATAATATGTATTACAATTGAAATATAAGAAAACTTAGTTTTATTAATAGTGTAGCGGATGAATAATGACAGGCCGTTTTAAAATGTTGGGCATTCAAAATGTCCAATTTAAGATGAATTGTATTTCATTTTGAGACTATATTGTAGCTTAAGTAACACTCACGCTTCTGGTTTGAGAAGTAACTGAATTTTAACGTAAGGCACACAATTGTATGTATATTTAAATTAAATACATAAAAGGTTTTCAAAAAATCAATATTTTTGGGCAAGAAACTCAAACCTATTTTTTTATGTTATCCTTTGCCATCGACACGCTAGGAAGAAGAATAAACAAAATCACAAATGCTTCCTCAACAGTCCAGTGGTTGCAAACGCTTCTGCTACGGTAGATAGCCTGGGTTTGTTACAGATCGCAAGAGTGTTATTGGGTTTATTAATAGCGCCTATATCGATAGCGATTCGCCCCCTATTACAAGCGCTGGCTCTAGAACATGTACAACCCGGTTGCAATCCCCAGCAAATACCCTGGCACCCTCTAGCAAGCACCTCATCAAAATAGAATTCATACTAGTTTTTAACACTTACGCGAATATTAGACATTGAAATAAAACTACTCTTTACGGATTTTAACGCGTTATATTGATATTTTTAAATGGAATTCCTAGAGCTTTGTTACACCTACAACCTAAAGTTATAAAACGTCGTTGGCCAATAGGGCACTGGGTCTTTGGGAGTGCCGTGAGATATGCTGGCTCTTTTGAAGCCGTCGCGAACAGCGCCCGGCAATCCCTAAGACCCCTGCACCATAGGCAAAACCGACCCTGCCTCTGATCTAAATACACCGGCGAACTTTTCGTGCATTCGCCTGTTTTTGTAAAAGGTTTCGAAAGCTCTGACTCGCAAATCATTTGGTTGCAAAATGCGTCATCCGGTTCCTGCCTAGTTAATGGCGCGGCGACCTTCTTAACCTGTAATGTCGGTTATAATCGTATCTGCATCTTTAAGTCTTTTATATGCATTAGTAAGATGTGAGATACGACATGACATATTAAAATGGGTAAGTGCCGGATATGTGTCCGAATTGTGTTAAGAACCGCAAAGAATATTTGGCCATTTCTGTTTTTTGATCGAAATAAATTTAAGTAAATAAATTTAAATTAGACTATTCGGATCGAATGATCTGTTACCTATACGTTCAGAAATAGAGTCAAGTCGGATAGACGGCCAAGAACAATGACAAAAATACAAGCTTTTCTCTAAAAAGCTTTTTGGGAAACGTTTGATGTATGATAGACGAGATCCAGCATAGTTTCATAGTAATAGTAGTAGTAATAATATTTTTAGTTTGCTTTAAGTGTCAGTTTCTTTTAATTTTTGTTTATATTTTACTAATCGACCGCGTTCGGCGTTCTGATTGGAGAAGAGCTCAGAGCGGCCCAATCGCCACTTAGAACACGGTCGAAGTGTAAAATCGCTCTCGTTGTTTGTACGCTTGGATCTTTTAAACTAGGCAAAGGATTTTAATGCAGTTTTTAGCAATAGATAAGAGTGATTCTAGAGGAAGGTTTATATGTAGAATACATGCATATTATACTAGAGAAACCACGCAGGCGAAGTCGTGGGCGGAGAGCTAGTAATTAAAAATCAGTCTACCGATTGTTTATCTTGCCATAGATAGAAAAAGTAACATTACTTGTATGGAGTTCATGGAATATTTATATCTTCTTCAACAGGCGTATGGTGAAAACGTGGTCAAGACTCTTCAGTTGACAAAACCCTTTCATTTTTGTCAAAATTCTTGTCGGCATAGATCTACTCCTTGATCCCGTACTATGATCATTTTACGCTTGTTGTATAGAACTACTGAGCTAGCTCAATTTTTAGTTTTAGTAATAACTAGCCGCCCACGGCTTCGCCCGCGTGGTTTATTGGATTTTCTATACTAAAATATGTATGTATTATACATATAAACCTTCCTCATGAATCACTCTATCTATTAAAAAAAACCGCATCAAAATCCGTTGCGTAGTTTCAAAGATTTAAGCATACAAAGGGACATAGGGACAGAGAAAGCGACTTTGTTTTATACTATGTAGTGATAATAGTAATAAGTGTATACAGTATTTTGTATCAATAAAGTCAGTGCCTTTATGTATGTTCAAATGATTAAAATTGTAAACTAATTTTTGTTATTAAAGGTTTCAATGAAAACTTAACAATTCATTTTGATTTCAATTCCATGAAGTTTGTATAGCTATGTTGTTTTATGCATGAGATATTCAAGAAATTGTGCATTGAATATAATGTGCGCATTTTAACCGTGTGATTATTGTCAACGCGGAATTGCACGGTATATAACCGTAACAGTACTATACAATTACTGCTGCAGCCACAAACATGTTACTAATGGAGTTCGTTATCTCTATAGCATTTAGATTGGATTGTGAAGTCTATCAATACCGAGCTAATAAATAAGCATATTGAACAACTGCTTTTTAATGTACGATGCGACGACATGATTGACTGCATCGCTCTTTATCTTTTTACTTTCATTCATACCGTCGGCCGTTAAAATCTGTTGTCAAGTGGATACTAGCTTCACGGCGGCGGAGCACTACCACCGAGTGTGCAGTTTACGCGCGCGTTCATTTCACTTCCGCTGTCGGTTGAACGGACGGGCGAGTAGGAAAGAAGAAAATAACGTTCTTATAGAAAGATAATATCGGGCGGCGCGGTGGTTCTCCCCTCCACGCTGCAGTGCGCGCTCGCAGCCTTGCGATTGGTCGCCGCGACCGCCGCCTCCCCCCTCCGCCTCACGCGCAGCGTCTAGCTTTCCAGATTTCAAATCTCGACCGTTTATTTCATAGTGAGCGGGCAGAGCGCGCGGGCCGCGCTCCTCCGTCGGAGCGTGCGCCGCATACATACAATCATGATTGTTTAAAAAAAAACACGGCAACGTGCTCGTGAACGGTTCGGTGCTACAACGTGACATCGCTAACGATCAGTGCGTGCAGTGCGTCGTGCTCGACGGTTCCACGAATCAGCGACGGCGGAAAGGTCAATTTCTTTCGATGAGTGGAGGTTTAGTGCATGTTTTTGTACATCATGACTAGATCCACACTCATCCAT
Source organism: Subacronicta megacephala (assembly GCA_958496365.1). Classification (NCBI taxonomy): domain Eukaryota; kingdom Metazoa; phylum Arthropoda; class Insecta; order Lepidoptera; family Noctuidae; genus Subacronicta; species Subacronicta megacephala. Next base: position 5,846,861 of record OY292516.1, on the reverse strand, counting down.
GGAAGTTGCGAGGTTCTACTGGGAGGCGGTGTAGCAGCGGCGTGAGCGTCAGAGCCGGAGATTACGGACGGGTATGAACATGGTGCGCCGTAATGATACGTTGAGCCGCAGGTACGCGCTCTAACGCCGAGGTTACCTCCGCGCCTCTACCTGCGCGCGCCCGCCGACCAAATAATGTCATTTAGATACACTCCGCAGCGCTTAGCTATTGGTTGTTGAATGTAAGTTTTTGTAGTCGTTTTTCATCAATTTAAAAGGTAAAGAACTGAGTTTTTTTTGACGGTTAAGTCACGGTTTGCTCTGACGTCGGTTGAAGAATTTGAGGTACGTTTTGTTAGATTGGATCTGTAAGGTTATCGGCGTCCATTCGAAAAACTCACGTGCGACCGGGGTGAGTGTGTAGGGGTGCGGGGCAGGGAGCGGCAGATAGCGGCGCAGGCGCATCTGCTCCTTCTGAGAAAGGCCATTGTGGCGGTCCCGGAGTGGTCAGTGCGGTGACGTCACGGGCCGGGGCCGACAACCTTCCCCCCGCCCCCTTGCCCCGACGCTTTACCTACACAACATTGAGGTATATCCTACAGCGATCGCGAATGATTCTCTTATCTAAGAGATTAGTTTGCATGTTATTTGTTAAGCTAAATATCTTTGTTGGTTGTTACTTCGATTTTATTCTTATTACCGTGCAACTAGAGTCAATAACGTTTCATAAACGCTTGTGAAAGCTTATTTGAAATAAAAACATTTGATTTGATTTGATTTGATTAAATTTCGTGTCCTGTGAGGTACTTGACACCGCTTTGAAACTTCTAATGAATGAATATTCGCCTAACAGGATAATTTCATATCGTATATTGGTTTTTCCAATTTATTTCCGTAAATCGGTTCGTTTGTAACTAATCTTCATTACCTTGCCTACCGTTCTTAAAAAAAAAATATGGGATGTCATAACTATGACGCTATATAATTGGCGGGAACTAATGTTCTAAAACATTTAAGTTGTCTCCTTTTTTGATCAATTTCAGTCACATTTCATTGGTACATTACTAAATAAGAACTGAAACTGCTTAAAAAATATTGGAAAAAAATCCATTGAAATATTATTCATGATCATAATCATACATAAAACTCAATAATAATATTTTTCCCGCCATTTCTAGAACCGAACCTCAAAATAAGCCATCATCCAAACCTGTGGTTATTCCACCCTAATGAACAAATTGTTCGGCTTTCTCAGGAAACCGTTGCCTTCTCAAAAACCCATCTGCAGCGTCCAACAAAGCAATTTCACAAATTCTTTTCAGACTAAATTATACTGTGTCCATCAAGAGTGGCGGCTCTCTGTTATTTCTACATGTTTTTATGCCTCGTGGAGTTACTTAATAGTGTTCCGGGTAGTGGGTTTTGTGGGGCAGGTACCCATTGCCAGGTAGACGGAATAAAAGCGCGGGCCCGACAAAAAAATAATTATGTAAGGCCCCGCTTGTAAACGTTTTGTTAAAAGTGAGAATTAGATGTACGGAACTTTCGGTTCGTTGGTGGATCGCTCGCTTCTCGCCGCCTCAACATTTTTCATAACAAATTATCGCATTACGTTTATTACTTGTAATTTTTCCGCTACTCAGTTTTTCTAAGAACGTGTTTTATTATCTTCCAAATTAATTAGATGGCGTTTAGTTTCAAGATTAAATATAATGAAGTACAAGTCTTGTATTATTTTTTATATCACCGTGTTTCGCGAGTGGGCATTGTAATTAATTAAAACAAGTAATAAACATTGGTCGGCAACTGAATATGATTATGTTTATGGATCTTAATCGATCAGAGACAATTTGCAGGAGGTTGACCGCATTTTTAAAACATTCCAGAAAACATGACATCATGTTCCCGAATGTAAACAATTCTGGAATCTAGTTGACCTTTGATTCAGTCTTTCAATATCGAGATCATCCTCAAAATGTTATGTAGATTTTCATCTACCTACTACATCTCCATGAATACTCCAAACGGCATTACATTTGAGTATTCATAAGAACAAATTTATGTAGCGCAAATATCACAACTTGAGTTTCAGAACATGTTACAAGCAAATAGGAAATAGAATACGAAGAATAACTATTCAGCCCTAGACGGCTTGAATAGATCGTTTATTTCATTCGGTTATAACTCAAACTGGACCTAACCAGCCTCGGCGGGAACGCATGAAGATGCTAAAATATAAGCGTCTATAAACAAGACTGTAGAGTGTAGACCGTTGCGTTATTCCCATGAAGTTGGAGTTATGTGTATTGTATGCGCGTGCTCACGACGAACGCTATTTTTTTGCCGTGTAAACATCGCGCTTCCGCATTAGCTGGGCCGTGCGAACCGCGAGGGCGAGGGAACCGCCCGACCTAACGTAAGTTTCCTTTGTTTAACACTTAACACATTAGTAGTGTTCGCACAGTTAACGACACGAGTGCCGCACTGACGCTTCACGACATCAGTACCAAATAAAATTGAGATTTTTCGGTCGACGAGTTAATCTTGAAAGAAAAAATACTTATAGGTAAATGCTAATTGGAGTTATTTATGCTGCCGTATTAATACTCAAAATAGATGGTGAGGGGAAAAATTCACCCCAAGTAACTGCCATGGACGTTATATTATAGCTAAGGTAAATGCAAAAACGGTTACGAGGGTGACGAATAGCTTAGGTGTGGTCCAGGTGCGGTTCACCCACTCTCAAAATAGCTGCATTTCGATGCCAAATTATACAAAAATAATAATATATTTATATATATTCCGTTTATCCAACACCTATTAGCAGCTCAAGTTTCAATCTATTCAAAACGAACGATCAATCATTTCCTGTGTTAAAATATTATGGAATGGAATAACTAAACTGTGTTTAGCGTTTTCATTTTAGACGACTTGCGAGTTTTCAAGGAAGATATGGAACTAATAATAGATACTACCTGTTAACCCGTTTGCCCACCACCTGAAGATCATAGCATGATCACAGATCTAATAAAAAATATCTGTGAGCATGATGTTCAAGAATCAAGAATTGGGCTATTTTTTTTTTATCCGACTATTAGTTCCAGAGACTTATGCGTTCAAACGAACTAAAGCTTTATATTAGTTGCGAGATAAGAGGCTTAATCGATTTTCGAGGAAATGTGCTTGATGCAGCTGTATTGCAGGTTGCAGGTAAGCAAGGATACTTAACCAGTAGCAAGAGTCTCTAAGCCGGGTTTATCTTAGTATCTTATAGTCGTTCTAATCTTCGCATAATGCCAGTCCTAATCAGGCGTTTTCTATTTATCTTGAATCTTGCATTATCTGGAAGAAACAACTGGACGTAATACACTACCTCCTGGACTATTCTAATTATGAATTTCTTTCATAAAATCTTCTTCAATAAGTTAATGTTTTATAAACTATAGGTAAGTACATACAAATGTTAATGAAACTACTTTTGTGTTTGTACATTATGAATTATGATAATGCAGTCATCATTCAGTGTAGTTTTGAAATGGTTATTGTTTTATTATTCAGTTCGTGAAGTTTTTGTACTGAGTCTGACCATAGATCACGATGTTGGGTTAATTGCACCCGCTTTGTTTAATTCAATTATTTCGGGGTTTTGCTTAACTACTTTTAGTTGCGGTCAACGCATGCAAATAAAAATGTATATAGGAACAATATTTCTATTTCAAATAAGCTTTCCAAGCATTTATGAAACTGTGAAACTTATCCTTCGGAGAGGAGATCAAACAGTTGGTCCTGGGGAAGAATCCGGCGAGTAAATCCATGGACATTCCTTTTTAAAAAAAAATGTGTTTTTACAATTTTCAGTATTAGCGAACCAATAACAAGATTCTCGGTATAATGAATAAAGCAACTCCATTTGTGAAACCACGCTCAACAATAAGACAATTCAGACAAAACAGCACATAAAGTTAGATTTTGAATTGTCTGAAAAACAAAGTGATGCGGCGAGAAAATTCTGCGGCACAAAAGCAGTAGCCGGCTTGATTGTCGCCAATTAGTTGTAATAACGGCCCTCGGCCGGCCGCGCTCGGATAACGCGCTGTAATTTGTTAGCGAACACCGAACACGGCTCACGGGGACTGTGAACAAGATTTATGTGTGAAATGTTCGAGGTCGATGCCTCTACTGGCTACTGGATTTTGTTTCAACGCGCCGCACCGGTCGTTCTTGCTCATCTGGTTTATGAAGTGTTGGACACATTTTATAGACTACGCGACCGACGATGCATAACATTACCAGATCCAATACTGAACTTTGATTGCTATTTATTGGGAGCTTTGTAGTTAGGTTCCCACTTGCGATATTCTATCTCCATGAGTCACCATCTAGCGTAATATATTTTTGTGGTCTAATGTTACTTCTCATCGTACATGGGTTTGTATTTGAGTTGGAACTGTAATTAGTTACACTTATTGTATCTCGACTGTATTTTACGCAAGCGAAGCATGAATCATACAGTCGTTAAGTTACAACATTTTGTTTGAATGGTACTACGTGCGGCTAGTTTCCCATCTTGTTTTAAATTAGCCATGTCAGATAGAATATCATAACATAAAATTGGGTTTCGTATCGTGTTACAAGCAACTGTGTAGATATCGATTTGTCATTGATTTGTTTTTCATATTAAATGCAGTGAGCCTAATTTGTCGTCGTTTCATTTTTACTACTGTGACTTTTTTACTGTTACCTATAAGTTTTTTTTTACATTGCATAGAAATAAAAAGTTTTACAATTCATTGCAATAGTTGTTTATGCAACATTCCAATTTGACATAGAATGATGCAATTACAACAAGCGATTACCTCCATGTACTCCACCGAAGATAATGTAGACCACAGTAAAGCTCCCGGCGACGAGCGAGTGCAACGTCCATTGGCTTCTCAAGGGCAGCACTGTGGACCGTCTAACCCTGGATCTTGTTTACGCGCATTCGAATCCAATTTTCTTTGAAGGCGGTCTGCAATCTACAATCATTATTTTTGCAAAGACAAATCCATTTCTGCCTGCGGTACGTGACTGTCGGGTAATGAGAGCTAATGGCGGCTGAGCTGTCATTACGCGGGCGCTCGGCTGCGCGCGCCGATTGCGGTGTCAGCTCGGTGCGCCGGCGCAGCCCTCGATGAGCCCACCTCGCCTCGCAATTCTGAACCGCCGCCGCGGTCACGATTGCTGTCAGCTTGTGACACCACAATCATTATTGCACTTTTGTGTTCAATTCGCCAGTTACAACAGACATGCCTTGTTTTCTCATTTTTTCTGCAATAATCGAATTCTTAGTGCATACTAATTGAGTTTGGAAAAAAGTACTCTGTTGCTTAATTTAATTAGTTTTATTTTTATTTTTATTATTATCCTTTGGCAGTAAGTTAAAGGTCATTGATTGCAGAACATTGCAGTTTAATACAGAAAATATGAACTAAAGTCGAAGATTGTTATTAAATTCGTCAGACCCCGCCATCGCTCCATAAAGTTTTTCCTTGTTTTGGATCCTTGTAATCTCGTTCTCTAGTATAAGCTTGATAATATATAATACCTACATAATAATAAAATAAATTGAGTACCTAAAATTATAGTTTCATTTTCACCTACTTCCTTTCCTAGTGTGTGTCGATGCGTCAATCTTGCTTAGTTTTGTGCCTTAGAAAACAATACCTACAATTAACTTCTTAACCCGTGAAAGTCACGATAAAAATGCATACTCAGGTAAAAGATCAGTGAATCAGCGAGTTGTTAGATTGGCTGCCTAGTGAGAGTGCACCGGGCGATCATTTTTATGCGGCTAGATACACAACAAGCTGTATCTACAAATCCAGTATAGGCCGAGCTCGGGTTGTGTGGGCGTATGTACACTACATGGTGATTTTATGATCACTGGGAGTATACTATAAAATCATTGCTACTGTAAAAATGTTTTCATATGTCGATATTTTATCAAATCAAATATATTAAATTTAAGACACAAGACTGTCGATTCATGACCGACTGTCCACAATAAAAACCACATCGAGATGGAATCCGGGGTCCGTATTACTACGAAAGCTCTTCAAATAATATAGCCGAGGCCCTTCGTAGAACGAAGCAAAAGGAACATAAATGTTTGCCACATCACCACTGCGCTGTTCTAAAACAATCATGACATTTGAATGAATAAGTAAAGGACTGACTACCTATATGACCTATTGCTTTAAATATTCAAGCAAAATGTACGCACGGCTACACATCAAGCTATATACAAATCAGTATAGGCTGGCCTTGAATGGTATGAAAAACCTTTACAATGGGAGGTCAGTCTAAACTGGGTTTATAGTGGTACCTAGTTACTAAGGTAGGTGTTTGATAAGCAGCAGCTATCGATCGAATGTAGCTACAATCAAACAAATCTGTAACGCATAAGTAACGTTACCAAGATGACTGCGTTTAGCCATGCATAAGTAGGTAAGTAAAAATTAAATGTTGAAGGTATGGAGTCCCAGATTTGTTTTTTCATTAGTGAGCCTTTGGGTGAGCGCACACCTTAGGTATAGATTTAGAGGCGCTTACATTGCTATTATGGCCCATTACAATAATTATTTGACCTTATATAGGGGTTGATATTACGAACACCTGTTATAGTTTTATGAATTTCCATATTTGAATATTCATAACTGGAATAATCATAATTCATAACTATTTCAAAATTATGCCGTCCATAGAAATAAATTCGTTATTTTATTTCGATGTGTCCTACGCATTCATGTGTAATGCGTAAGAGCAGCTATTAACATAATTTTATTTTAATACAATCGTTCTTCAATTTTTTTTGGGTACTCTGTGGGTACTTTATATTTCACACCTTTTTAATATTAACTAAGACATAAAACGTGAGTAGCATCGTGTAGCGGAACACCTTTACGAATCGTGAGGTGCGTACGCGCTGCCTTTATTGGATAGTACGAATTTGCGGTTTAAGCAAGTCATAAAGAATTTTGAATATTAACATGCTGTCTTCATACATTCAGTTTAAAGTCCGCTAGCGCACGACCGCTATTTTTATGCTTAGGTACTAAGATTTCTACTGATGGACACAAATTTATGTCGACAAATATAGATTCTTAGTCCCTACCTAAAGTAATTTTATTACATGACCTCCTTGGTAGATCACCAGATTATCTACGCGCGGCCTTTGAGCCAATATCCACGATTAAGAAGGACACTAGTTGGTATTAAATGTATCGTTAACTGGGGCACAATGTCCGCTCTATTGGTCATTTGTTTGTCATCGCGACCGCCTGCTCCAGTACTTACGTGAACCAGTAGATACTTAGGTACTAGTGCTGTGTTCATTCACTCAGTCACCATTCACTGGCACCTTGGAAGTTATTGTGTCGTACAACACCTGTCCAACGCGCAATGCAATGCTATTGGAATGTTTTATCCGTGATTTCATTAATAATTCAAAGGAAATACTACCTGTGCAATCATAGCCACACTGTACATTATGGCACTGTTATCAAAGTTTGGCGATCTATCCGATCCATAGGTGCATACCATCATGGTTTTGCAATGCAAATTTTTAGTCCATCTTTCGCTTGGAAAATTACATCAGTACAAAAATATTTTCATTCAGAACAATGGTATAATATCGTCCGGCACGGTGATTTAACGACAAAACCAATAATTGTAAATCAAACAAGTGTTTATTGGCGACTCGACAAGCGGCTGACTAGGTAGGTAATGTACTACTATTACATAGGTATTGTGCTAGATATTCAATTGGACGGATTAATTGGAGAACGGAGGGCCCACGGACAGTTGTTCGCAACGACAATCGCTCAATGTTACGCAATATGTTACTTGATCTAATACGAAGGTAGATATGCAGATAAACAGGTAACAAGCATGATTTACAGGTAATTTGTACAGCCGTCACGGTAACGATTGATGTTCATGAGCTGTGACGTCCCTACGCCTAACGGACATTATTTACATTACAAAATCCAGATAAAGAATCAATAAATTCTAATCCAATTCTAGGTTTATGAAAAACGTCCAAAAAGGTAACGGCAAATTAGCAATTTGAAAATTTTAAAAGTCTTCGAAGAAAGACTTCTGCTAGAGTACTTAAGTAATGACGTCATTCAGGTAAGGCATTCTATCTAAGCCAAGGAATGAACTAGAATAAAACATATTCTGAGGAGTTGCTTGACACATGATAGCTAGTAGATACTGTATTAATCTTTGTAGTACCTACTTAGCGATTTCTTTGCACAAAATAAAAAATCACCTCAATCATAAATCATTACATACCTATATTGGCTAAATTTCAGTAATCTTTTGTCACGTTCACAATAAAGAAAAACAATAATGCATCGTCAGAGTTCTTTCACAATGCGACAATCCCGGGAAGCGGTGCTGTGGCACTCGGAGTAGTTATTTTATTCGCCACGTTGCACAGTAGTGGCATGTAAGCGACAATTTTATCGTTGCGTAACCATAGGTAGGCAACAATTTGCGCATGGTGCGTGTCGCCGATGTTAGCTATCAAAGCGGTGTTTCATTGACTTCCCAGCGGTCGCGGCCCCTGCGTCACGCGGGGTGGCCACCGGCCTGGCTGCGTCATGTTTTGTGAAACTAGTGTTAATGATGGGGTACTATTGAAAGCGCGGCTACTGTTCCTGTGTGAACATTCCGAATAAAACTATTTTAATTGATTACGCGCTATGTACTGTCGCTCAGACGATTTACTTAATTATGGTCAATAAAAAACAAAGTAGCATTTTGCACAGCTCTTTACAGGTTAAGTCACACCTCAGTTTCTTACGTCCTGTGTATTTACAATATGTATTTAGATATATAACTTTATGGCTTAGGTACTTGATTGCCTTTTGAAACTGTTGCCTAGTCTACCTAAATACCTTCCTAATTTATTTTTGTTTTCATAATAAATACTTACATGAAGTTTCTCGAATCGTCTAAAGTTGATCTATTCACTGTGCAACGGTAAATGCATGCATGGTCTATAGGCGAAGGTGACACCACCTGTCAGTGTCAGTCCTAATACCACCTTCCCCCTAATTAGGCACACGCGTAAAGTTGAATTATTTATTAAAGTACGTTTTGATTTCCTCACGTTGATTTTCGTTGACTACCTACCTTTTAGGGTTTTAGCAATCGCATTATTGTGGCTGGAATCTTTAGGGCAGTGCCTTAACAAGGGCGGTGCCAGCGGTGCCCAGGCACAGGGCAAAGACCGTGGAGGGCACACAAATTACCAGAAAATATACAAGGGCGCAGTTACAAAGGCTCGCACCAGGCCCATAGGTAATAGGCATAGTTACGGCACTGTTTGTGGGGTTCAGTTCGATTCCCAAATCACGCAGGGCGGTGTGCAGTTGGTAGGAAATGGGCTCGTCTTTTTTACATGAGAACAATAAGTTAAATCAGTAACAGAACGTACACTCAGCCGAGGAATGATGAAAGATCTAATAACTTAATGGGATTTAAACATGATTAAGTATCTGCTTCGCAGTTGACTGCGAACAGCTCGTGGAGATTTGTGAAAAGCAGTACCTAGGTAACGTAATGGAATATACAACCTTATTTTTAGTACCTATATGCGAAACCAGAATATAGTTTGTTCAGAATAAGTAACTGTGTGTTTGTTTAAAATATTTAAGTACCTATACCAAGTACCTATTCGTAATCATACGGGCACAAAACCGGTCACAGCGGCACTAGGCGCGAGCGCACAGCAGGGCGAAGGGTAAAACAACCCCTTCAGTCGCCTGAAGTCGATGCTACAGATTGATGCGATAGACAACCAGATAAAATAACAAGCGTAGGTATAACTTTGAAATTTTTCAAGATACAGTGTTGAAAGTTTGTACATATATTTTTTACTGGTTTCTAACACTTACGCGAATATTAGAAATTGAAATAAAACTACTTTTTACGGATTTTATCGCGTTATATTGATATTTTTAAACATGAATAAGTATCTACATAGATTTACGTACATAGATTTTTTACTTAAAAATACTAGATACGTGTTTCGTGTTTCGCATATACTAAAACTGAACTTGTATAGAAGTATGCTCCTTATATGGAATTTTAACAACTTTGAAAAGAGACATGCAGACAGTTAGTTGTTATAACCAGCTTGGCGTCCAAAATCAAAATCGTCAACCGCCGATAAATTTGACAATATGATAATTTTGACAATATCTGTCAAAACGTCAAATTTATTTGTCTTACCTGTCTCACCAGTATAATGGAAATCAGCCCCAAAATAATGTAATTAATTACTAATGGCTCTGCGATTAACTTTTGAAATTGTCCCCAGTCACTTAATTCATCCATACGCAGTTATTAAGAAAAAGATTACATAATACTCAGTCGCTACACCACAAAGCGTTGACATCCATAACATTGTACTAGGAATAAATGCACAGGAAACGGGCTTGTGAGTCGGACACGCCATTACAATTAACTGTCCAAGACACCGATCGCCATCGCCGCCATAATTACCGTCACGCAACTCGAATTATTTCATGAACAACCTTTCTACTGCAGTCCACTAAATCTTGACAGTTCTCGGTGGCGCTGCTTACAAAGACAACTGTCAACTTTATGTCAAACTCCGTATAAATGATATTAGTTAATTTTTTTGGCGCAGATCAACTTATACTGGGCATACTCTAACTAATGTATTTTGAAGATCAAAATCCCACGGGGTGAATATGATGAGTAACATTGTTTAGTGCTCCTACAATGACAGTTCACACGGCATGGTACATATTAGTTTTGTAAATAGTTTTGTCTTTTTCAGTTTCCAACTGATGTGAGCAATCGAGCAGGTCGATATTATTTAATTAAATAAAGATAATCATTTTTTTAAACTATGATTTATATATAAAAGAAATATATATAACCAAACTCCACCTAGGCGAATTTCTGAATGTTTTTTACCTTTTTTCTCAGTACACAAGACATTAATTCTGGTGATGACGTAGGTAGGCAGGAAATAGGAATTTTAGGTTTTTCGAATAAATGCGCTCAAAAGAACATTTCAGATAGGTAGGTACTGCTTATGTAAGATTAGCATTTTGTACCATCATGTCTGGACTTTCTATTTACAGAGATATAATTCATCAAAGAACTTCGACTCATTGAGTCCTGAAGGAATCTGAAGGATTAGCTATCACAGTTGTAGGTATCTCGTTACCTAATCAGATTACACAATTCAAATAACTTTATAGCTAGCTCCTGTTACCTGCACCATAAAGCATGGTATTAGTTGTGTGGTCTTAAGAAACATTTAAATTTCCTTACACATAATTATTTTACGCAATTAGCATAGGCATGTGATGCAGTTGTGCAATGGTCCGTTACTGCTCAAACCTTTACATGCATAAATCGTTTTTGTGAAGTCAACGACTTCAGAGTAATACTTCCTTTGCGCGTATATTTTTGTTATGTTATAATGTGTGGTGATGTGCGAACTGTGAACATAAGCCGCGGTGTGGATGCCAGTGACTGCTAAACACAGGGCTGCGGTCAGGAGGAATGCGCGCGGGCAAGACGAGTGCGCGGCCGGCGGCGCGGGCGCGGCCCCACGGCGCCGTCACCATCCTCTCATTTCACGCTTCTTGGAAGGGAATTTTCAATCATTTCTCTAGCATGCGAACTGTCATTGGATGCAATATCTAGAAAACATTAAGTAGAGTTAGTCGCCTCTGTAATCTTGTAGCAAGAAGCGGTCGGACAGGGTCCTGGTGTTTACGCGAGCCTGTTTTATACATATTTCGATCGTGACTATAGGAGGGTTTGTTGGGAACTTTAATAGTTAGTGTGTCTGACTAGAGACTTCGTTGTGCCTTTCGGTGCAACCAAGATTATACGCATTATCTTATTATCTGGGAAAATAACAAATAGTCTGTGTCTGTATACACTGTCTTCATGAGGAGTTTTAAACGTGTTTTGAATATTTGTGAGGTTAAGGGTTCGTTGGTCTTTTAAATAACAGGTAAAGTTTTAGGACCGCCTCATTAGTCTAGTGGTCCTAAGCGCGACTACTACGCTAGGTCTACACTACGGCCCTGGGTTCGATCCCCAGGTCGAGCAGTGTTATTGGGTTTTTTATATGAAATTCCCAGTAGCAGCTCGGAGTCTAGATTTGTGCCCGGTTAATGGCAATAGGCTCGTTCCTATTACATGGAACCTAGACATACCGATGAAATGTGCGTATACATTAGTACACCTCTGCCTAACCCTTCGGGGAATACAGGCGTCATGGTATGTTATGTAAAGTTTTAGGGAATAAATCTATAACATAGAAAAAATCAGTGGTGTTATACGGAATCTACGCACCAACATTTTATACTTCGCCACGGTACTACATAATTAAAATTATTAATACCTACGTCATGTGCATAATCATGTAATTATTATCATCTAAACATAATTTTGTCAGGCCTTTCCAAGTTCTCACGTAAACCCATAAAACTGTTGATGTATGGCGGCTTCAGAACTTAGGAGTTCGTGGAAGGAAGCTTGTAGCTCACGCCAGGACGCGGAACGACCGCCTTATGGAAATAAGATCAGATTAGCTGTATAAGTACACCACTACTGGAGCTTGTTGACTTGGGTTTCAACGAGATACTACCATGATGATATGAGTTTGAAAGAAACTTACGTTAGTTAGAAAGTACATATATTATAATCATCTATATAAAAAATGAATCCCTATTTCCCCTCCCATAACTTGAGAACGCTAATACCTTATAGAAGGTTCCTACAGAAAGAAAAATTAAGAAAATTGGAAAATATTACAAAACTTAAGGACTATTCAACTTAGAAATTTTAATTCGGATTGAACATTACCTATAGGACTATAAACCTAAGACAGGACAACATCTGTCGGGTCTTTTCGGGCTATTTCAGTTTTTTATTTTTAAACCTCCGGGCATACAATAACTCGCCAAGATTTTATTTTAGATAATTTATCCGGTTCCTATGGAACAAACAAACAAAAAGATTATTCATTTTTATATAAATGGTATGGCTCCACCGACAAGATAATAAGTATTGAGTTAAAGAAAGTCTTCATACACGTTCTATGAGCGAAGGAACGTATGTCTTATTCCTTTTCTTTTATTAAACAAGACACAAGAATTTTCATTAAGAAGTTCCAGTCTCGATAATAGTATGTATGTAACCTCTCCATTGTGGACATATTTATTATTTCTTTTTATTTGTAGATTTGTCGTATAAGTCGTGATTTTCACGTTGGAACAGTTGAGGTCCAGGGATTTAAGTTAATTTGGTATTCTATAAGTTAATGTTGTAGATGCCTTTGCTACGTCTGCCCTGCCTGTTTTATTAGCTGTTACATTTATTTTTTGTCACCGAGAAGTTACTTTATTAAAATGCATCTTGTGAGATATTTTTTAATTGGTTTCCCTCGTGTCGCTGTAGAAACTTATATACTCCCTTCTTGTTGATCGTTGAGTTAGGAAGATATAGAAAGTAGAAATATATGTTAGCCACCTAGTTTAAATTACTAATTAAGGAAAATAAACAGCCTGCCTAAAGCTAAGTTATATAGTTAAGTAATTATGGAAAACGGTTTTTCCCAATACCAACTTACAAGGTTATAATAGGTACCTACACTTACCTTGATGTAAATAGGTAATAGTTATTAAGTGCTTCACGGGCAACGAATTCGTAATATTGCGCCCAATATATATATGGCGGGCCGTGGCGGCGCTGCTTGCTAAGACAAAAAACAATAATATACTTAAATTCAGAATGGACCAATAGTTTCTTATTTCTCCACCGGCCACGATATACTGGGCATAGGCACGGCGGTGTACGTAACGCTTACTACGATATCCTCGCATCTGTCAGCGGATGAACGATCATGAGGTTCTCCGTCAAGGGCAAGGCCGCGGGGTCGGTGACCTACACGTTATGGCTATTTAGGGATCATGCCGCATTTCAAGTCTCTAATACGTATCAGGTTCTGTAAAACTTCGATACCTGTTTGTACCTAAATACATTACGCAGATTTTTTAACAGAAATATTGTTATTAAATTAAGTATCGGAGGAGGTGGCGGGACGAACTAGATCTAGATGTCTTCCTTGGAAACTGGAAAGAAGTAGGAAAACTTAACCTTCGCTCAGGAGTGGTACAATACCGTTAAAAAATCTTTGAAAAATTACTACCTAAGTGTAGGTGAAGTTGTCCGTAAGAGGTAAAGAGTCGGCGTAAAGGCAATTGGGGCATATATGTTCCGTATTAATTGTAATTATTTTCTTAACTAATTTCGATATTTGTGTGAGGGTAGTCCAGTCATTTTACCTGGAAAGTTTTTCCGGAGTTTTGAAAATTGGTAATTTTATAGATTTCTAGGTGCTCTTTTCGAATTAACAAAAATTCTAAATGGTAAAGTGAGTTTCTTTGTAACGGTTTTACGGCTGCTTCGCGCAACCAATTTTAAAAATTTTGGTGCAGGGGAGATATGACCCTGGAGACAGTTATACGCTACTTCTTTCGATTGACAAGAAATTATTGACAAAATCTATTTAAAGCGAGCGAAGCCGCGGGCAATAGCTACTAATTCCATTAAATGAAGGCATTACATTATTTGATCGCATTGACAAAGCGATAAATTACAAACATTTTAAGACCGGCGCAATAAATAAGTAAGAAATATGAAGGTCTACTCGTAAAATTATAAAATAATTTCATATCATAACAATAAAATTAGTTAAGTAGTAGTTAAATACAAAGAAATAAACAATAAAATATGTCGGTATAATTTATTAAACTCATTAAACATGTCAAAACATTTCGTGGTCATGGTTGGCCTCCGTTGTCTGTTAGGTAGTGTACCTACTGAATTTTAGATTTCGTTTAGTTGTTACTAAATTTCAAGATTATTTTGTTATCTGGGAAACTCGCGTATCCAATGGCTAACGTATAGTAACTATTACTGTCATGAACTCGACCAAAACGTGGGGTTTATTTATTTGTTTTTTTAGGAATGGAAAATAGATCCCTTATTTTGATTATTCATTAGTTACTTACCGTTAAAATAAGAGAAGTTCGATCCACATTGTGTAAGTATTGATTTAAACCAAATAAAAAAAAAGTACATAATATCATGACGTTCCAGAAATTAAACTTATTAAAATACCACATGGGTTAGCCAGGGTTAAGCAAGTAGTTACGTAACATGCTAACGATAGTTTTGTAAGTAACTATAAGTACGTTAAGTTTATAAGATTGAATATTTTTTAACGAGCCCACGTGTTTGATCTGTGACAGATGGAATGTTTCGTTTACGTACCTACGTATATTACTTGTATGTACCTACTTAAAGTATTTCTATAGATATGTAATGCCATATCTACATAAGGCACAACTTATGGGTGTAGACACGGCTATATATTTAGCTACATATCCAGTTTAAGCTGATCTCACATTGTAGCAGTATAGCTAGTAAGCTTCTTTGTTTTTAGAAAAAAAATAAGAGATGAGATTATACTGGATATGTATGGCAGTCTCAAGAAGTTTGAAAATCCGCTTTGGTGCTTTAGGTTCAGGTAAATGAGGATTTTGGCACTAACCCGATTAAAATTATAGTGTCAGGACTATTCTATACCTAATCGAATTTAAGGCATAGGTTACCACTTATCTCAAATCTGTCTGTCAGCTTCGCCACTTAATTAAACAGTGTAAAAAATGAGATAAGTGCTGTTTATCTTAATTAGATCAACATTAAGTTAACAATATTGGGTGCTATGCCTATCTCAAAGTTAAAAACCGTGAGAAATGCACATTATGAACAAGCGCTTACTTCAATGTTAATGAAGTAAACCCACTTAATTTCTTTTGTTAATATTTAGCAAGTCAGTTCTTTTAAATAATATTTCGTCAGTCATTTCCCATTAATTAAGAGATCTGGAGACATCTAGCTGCTGCCCGCGACTCCATTTGCGTTTTACAACAAGAAAATATTTTATAAGAAGAGCGCTGCTGTCTTCTGATCTTGATTACAAACGCATTTTTTATGGGATTGTTCGTTAATGCGGTATAGGCGAACAATTTTGCGAAAAAAAAAAAATTAGAATAGAATCATCTCTATTGTACACCATAATATAAAAACTACATTTATAAGGACATAATAAACTAAGGGTACAATGGCGGTCCTATCGCTCTAAGCGATATCTTCCAGACAACCTTTGGATAGACAGAGAAAATGTTAAATAAATAATAATACAAAATTTTGACGATCAGCCTTAACGCTGTAAATTTGTAGAAATTGGCCTTATATACCCAAATATCTTTCGAAATGTTAGCTACCTCTGCAATTTTCCATAACCAAACTGTAAATAAAATTTTTGTATGTAGATGTAGATCAGAGCACCTCTAATCCTTTGGGGAATATAATAGGTAGTTGAATTGTAAATACGTGAAGGACAGACGTACTCACTTTTGGAATCATCATATTGGGAATATCAGATTCTGCTGACATAGTCAGTGATTCATGGTTTTCTGAGAACAAGCAACTCATGCATTAAATATGCTTAATGTAATTTTATTGTGAGCCAAATTTTTCTGCCCTTGCGAAATATTAAACAAATTTCTCAGTAAGAATAATATCTAATGCTAATGCTGTTTATGTCTTTACGATCAGTGGCCTCCTTTTATTTTTCCTTGTCATAGATTTATCAAAACACCACGCTGCGCCGTAATGTAATGTGATCGACGAAGCGTGTTTGTTTATCAAAGTTTCGTTTATGGTAACTAGCTGGCTACCGGAGAAGCTAATGAAGTTTGAAATGCTATATCTATTGGATACTGTGGGTTTTATTTTTAATGTTATAAACATTTTTGTTGCGTAACAAAATAAATGGTAGGTAATCACTACGCTCTTTAAATTGAGAGGTAAAATTAGAAAGTCACCGTTTTAATGTTTTTCACTTATAAAAAAACATGACCGCCTCATTGGTCTGGTGGTCCTAAGCTTGACTGCTACGCTAGAGGTCCTGGGTTCGATCCCCAGGTCGAGCAAAGTGTTATTTGGGTTTTTCTATGAAATTCTCAGCAGCAGCTCGGAGTCTGGATTTGTGCCCGGTTAATGGCAATAGGGTCGCCCCCTATTGCATGAGACCTAAACATACCTATGTTATGTTATGTTAAAAAATCAATTGCCGTGCATAGTTATTACGTAGCCACGAGCCCCTTTAAATGAACCCAAATGGCTGAAAGATTTCACGACCACGTTGAGTCGTACACTAAGAAAACAGATAACCTTAGCAAAACCGCGTATCTTCTCGTGTATAGCGAATAATGTAATGTTTATCTCTGTGGTTTATGCACGACATACAAGTGCCCTATGACTGGCACACGTAAATCGAGGACTGCGAGATTTCACCTGCATGTAAAACCTACCTATTATTAACTCTCATAAGATATGTAGGTACTTCAAAACTAAAACATTGAGATATACAGGTTTTTTTAACCGTTTGATTGTAATCGGACAAGTCTATGGACGCTTGCAAGATCACACTTGCGCGTTGCCGACCCTAAAATTTAAAGTGGAGGGAAAGGGGAAAGGAGTAGGAAGGGGACAAAAAGTGAAATTGGGCCTCCGGCACTCCACAGTGAACGTACGAAACGCAACAGTATGTATACTGCAACTCGATATTCTGTAAAAGGTTAGTACTTCCCCGGTTGTGCCGACCGACCCATTCATATTGGCACAAGTCAGCGAGACACTACTCCTACTAGATCTTGAAAGTATCTTAATTAAGTGACGCGACGCCTATGCGTACCGCCCCCGGGGTCCGAAACAATAGATTTTACACTTCGCCCGTCCCTGGGGAAGGAATAAATTGCTTACATCCTGGGCTAGGTGGCCAAACGAGCTAAAGTTCCTACTCCTCCTCATACGCATGAGTAGGATGTAAGTAGTTGTAGACGAATGTCCCCAATTTCAAACGTGCATTTCTGAACAAATAACAGAAAATGTTAGCTCTCACACCATGTTCTTGTCAAACAAGTAAGAAATACAGTTGATTAACGATAAAGAAAAAAATTGAAAGTCAATATTATTTCTAACATATTCGCTGAACCTTTCTTGTGAACTAGCAACAATCTGCGTGTGCGTTGAAATAAGGATCGCCCAAGGCGCTGCAGTCGACATCACCTTTATGACTATTGCAGTATGAGCTGTATTTGAACGTGAATGGTGAATAAAATGGTTTTAAAAGATACGGAAGCGGTGACGGTATTCCCATACGTGCGATCATTAGCTGTTCCAGGGAAGCACAGAGCGGCGTGAGCGCAGCCTGACGATGGGAACACAACTATTATTGACACTACACACTTATTGTCGCACATTGTTGTTACTATAGGTACTATACTTTTGTTTAACATCCGCTATTCCAATACAGACTAGCGGATGATTTACCTAGACAACCGATCACCTGGAAAATTGAACTGTTAGGTATTCTCAAATCAATTATTCGTCTAGGAATGATTGAAAACGGTTTGTTGTTTGCCAAATGTTTTGCAAACTTTAATTATTATGAATACGGTAGTTCTCAGGATCCGTTGAACTGGAAACCGACATTTATACTTTTTTTAACATTATACAGTAACGTCTAAAATTTCAAATTACCCGCAGTTTCAGAAATTAAATATGTTACATTTATGTATACTGACTACTTACGAGGCATTCTGTGGCAGTACAAATAAATCATTTCAAAATAAAACTGCGTGATTACACGGGCCGACACTTTCCTAAGAATTCGTGGTTCGGACTACAAACCTCAGATCTAAGCTATGATTACGCGCTGAACGCTTCCTACCACGGAGGCGACACGTCATCAACTTGATGGTAGGAAAAAGAAAAAATATGATTGTTATTGCGCAATTTGAAGCGTCGTTGGTGTTCATTCTTCGCCGTAATTGCTGGCTAATAGCACCAGCTGCCAAGATATCACTGAATTTTTAGTTTTATATTATTTTATGGCTATCCGCGTATTTTTGGGTTCGTTAGACGCGTTCCTAATCGTTCGATAAGTTTCTTTGAGTCAGATCAGATTATATACCGTGAAATTTTTATCGTTTTCAGCACAGAGTTCATGGAATCTGCTTCGAGAGCACAAATCGTCTTTTTCATGATAAAATTACTTTTGCAGTCACTTAAGACCAAAATTGGCTACTAAAAATAAAATTGTATATTTTTATACTATAAGCACGTACTTTAGTACTTTTTACAATAGTATTATTACCTTTGTCCTCGGGGCTGCTAATAAACAGAGCATATTTCTGTACCTTTAGGGTACAGAAATATGCTCTGCTTATTAGCAGCCCCGAGGACATGAAAATTGAATGAAAAATTAATAAAAATGATATAAGTTTTTTTCAGTATATCGAGTACAATAAGTTACTTACATTATTAAATTTTGCATATCGACTCCGATACCAGCTAACCAACCCATTTATGTCAGCCAAGACAGTATGGCAGTCAGATCGTGCGCAGATAATGATTAATACAAACAGCAAAATACAGTTACAATTGACTATAAACATGGGAATTATCTGTTTGTTACGTACCTATCTGTAATTATAAAATCTAGTGGCTCAAGGTTAAAATAATGAATATGAGACAATTCAGCACTGCAGTTAGACGGTTTTACGTCGCCGTCGGTCTTACTCTGCTATAATCTTGCGATCATTACGTGATACGACATGAACGTTTTTAAGGCGGCTTTAGTACTCAATGAATAAATAATTGTCGATTGTTTCTGTCAATAAATATACTTACAGTTTAAACAAAATAACATGCTTGAAGTTATACGCGGTTCTGAAATGGTTGTGCATACAATGTGCAGTGTTAAATTTTACTATAAATTTCGGTGTAAAGGCTAAGTTGTGGTCCGAAAATGTTTCGCATTCGGAATTATCGTCTATATTTATTTATTTCGATATTTAACCTACTTCAGTTTCATCCGGACAGTACGATTTTTTTTTAAATCAAATCATATTTTTTTCTAAAACAACTATCAATGAATTCGCGTAACCTTGTCATGATTATGAAAGGTGGAAAACTAGATTCAATAGAAGTTTATTAAAATTAAAATTATCAACTTTTAAAACGTACAGAAATGTTAATTTTTTTGACCATGATTGTCAATTTCAAAGGTCATCGAACTCTCGATGTATTCAATATTTTAAATGGGGTTGACCTCTGTGAATTACATTTGCGAAATTTACAAAGGTATCAGCCAATATAATGGACACCTTTTAACAATATGAAACGGGTATACATAATCGTCAAAGGCCAAGGGTTCGTACTAAACGAATTTTCTTTTTGCAAGCTTTAGCGTCCCTAGCGATTGAAATGTAATGAAAC
Organism: Subacronicta megacephala; assembly: GCA_958496365.1. NCBI lineage: Eukaryota > Metazoa > Arthropoda > Insecta > Lepidoptera > Noctuidae > Subacronicta > Subacronicta megacephala. The sequence goes on along the minus strand of OY292516.1, from coordinate 5,826,416 downwards.
TAATAAAAGATTTCATGATTTTTCGAAGATACATTTAAAAAAATCTAACGGCTTATTAATTTTACATGTCACGAAGTAGTAACACAAAGTTATCATATCTTTGTCAACGAACGTTTTAATTGGGAAAGTACGTTGGACAGGTGAGCCTACAACATAATACATATTTGTAATAATGACAGTTAATTGCGAAGCACAGACTCCACGCAAGTACTTTGCAAGGCAATGCGTTTGCCATCCATGGATAAGTAACTAATTGAAGTGCTCAAAAATAAATATTCTATTTTTTTCTAAGATAAATTGAAGATTAAAAATCTTTGAAGGATGATATGTTGCAGCATATGGTAATTTAGGATGACGCTCAAGGCTCCACACCAGCTTTACATTTCCAGTAGGTACTTCTATACTGATCTCGCATTGTATAATGTACAGTCGCCAGCAGGTCAAGGTATACAAAACTGTCAAATTTCTCCAAATGATTGCAAACCTTAAATTGTTAAAGATAAAGTTCAAAATCAACTGAGGAAATTTGACATTTTGTGGTAACTTGATGTGCTGGCCAACGTACATTGCACACGCATAGTTATTTGGAACGAACTTTACACACGGCTTGTACACCTCAATTTTTTATCCGTGTGAAAATCTCAATCAAAATGGATGTCCTTCGTCTCTTGAAAGGAAAGGCGGAGGGTTATGTCGGACTCCTATAATAATAAATATAAAAACTCGGTGTAAAACCAATTGGGGTTGTAAATGTTTCACTTTAGACACGCACAATTATTTCGAACGAACACAGGATTCATAGTCACCTTTTAACAACCATTCCTCTCTAACATCAGAACGCTATTAATATATATTTATCGTTATCAGTAAAGTCTAGAATCCACACTTGTTTACGCGACGTTACTAATTGTAATCTACTACTCTGTTCGCCTGCAATGATCACTCCATTTGTTATACACTCCGTGTTGTGTTAGTTACTTATATATAAACATTATTACTATCTGGCACATATTAGCCAGTTTGTTCTTACCCGGATATCAGACTTTAACTATAAGCCTTTCTTTGAGATACAATAGTAGCAATTTATCTGTTTTGCAGTTAAATAGGTGGTAATTTGGCATAGGTAACATTGTTAAAATGGCTACCTAGTGTATAATTAGGTACTAGGAAGTACTACTAACATAACTACATTGATTTATTTTCACTATGCAACACACAGAACAGTTACAAACTTGTAAATTAAATAAACGCAATGGACTGCCTCGTTAGTCTAGTGGTCCCAATCGCGACTGCTACGCTAGAGGTCTTGGGTTCGATCCCCAGGTCGAGCAGTGTTATTGGGTTTTTCAATGAAATTCTCAGTAGCAGCTCGGAGTCTGGATTTGTGCCCGGTGAATGGCAATAGGCTCGCCCCCTATTACATGGGACCTAAATATACCGGCGAACTGTGGGTGTACATTAAGTACACCTCTGCCTAACCCTTCGGGGAATACAGGCGTGATGGTATGTAAACGCAATGGTTTCTAGGTACACACGGCTATAGGTCAACCTATACAAAACCAGTTTCAGCTAATCTCACATTATATAGGCTTCTTATAATATAAAAGACCAGCGTAAACTGGATTTGTATAGCTTGATGTGTAGCCGTGCGTACTTTATTTATTTAAAAAAAAGTAAGCGAGTAATATTACTAATGTATACGTCAGCAGTGGGTAGAATCCAATATCCATTTAGAAAACACAAAATGTATTACTATGTCTCCCTTATCACATTGAGGTATAATGTTATGAGTATTAAAAAGTGTGGAATAGAATCGACGCACACCCGCTTACCCTTGGGATGAAACATTGCGGTTATTTAAAAAAAGGGGGTCCAGAATAATGTACTGAATTCATATTTCATGGGTCCACAACCGCTTACTATGAAGTAAGTGAAGTAAGCGGTTGTGCCTCGATGTCTAGCGATACGTAGCTATTAGTGCAATTACTACTGACCTTAAATATGCAAAGAACCAAATATTATTTCGATGTAGTATGCAATTACTAAAAAAAATTGTTTTCGGTCTTTAAGTACACAGCCATTTTAATCAAGATTGTGTTGTCTTCAATTCAGAAGACAATTTAAAATAGGAATATGTAGCAGATATTATAGGAGCGTTTACTCAAACTTCGAACTCGTTTCGCAGCGTATACAAGTTCGTAACGTAGTACAATCTACCTAGTAATAACTCAATGTCATATAACAGCAAAATATACAATTGTTGTTTTATTGAGGCGGACTGACGCAATACAGAGCCCTCAGATATTGAATTGTTCAGTTGTTCTGTTTTACAATGATTGCGGCACTTTACAGCGCTATAAAATAGTATAACCGCAAAGTGGCCGATATATGAACGGACGTAATAGGTTTCCTTTAATTTTACTCGGAACCTCGGTATAATTGTTGAACGATCGAGTTATAATTTTATATCTTTATTCGATCTCAAGTTTATTTCTTATTTTAACTGTACATAAAACCACAGAAAGCTATAGTGTTTAGTGTTTACCACCCGAAAACTATTACTGACTCTGAAGTTATTTGCGGTTTTCGAAAGTGAGAAGAAAGTTGGAAAATAAATGTAAAATTAAGCTTGTGTATTTTCTTATAGGTAGGTACTTCCTGCGCTCACACTGTCTGACAGGTAAATACATAAAATAACAAAATCTTGTTTTTGTTATTTTATGTCTTTACCTGTTACGAGGATATATAATTTACTACGCTAACTAAAATAATGAAAAAATACAACGTATATTCGTGAATCCTCGGTCACCATCATCGTTCTGTATAGGGGTGAATACGAGAAGGCTTGAGAGGGCTGCGCGGGCGCTGATTCAAGATGGCGGACGCAAGGGTTCAATGATCTTAATGACTCACCATGACGACTAGCTACAGCGAACTTTTATTTTAACTTTATTCTGTTATTGTAGTAACATATTTGTTAAAATTTTAATTAAAATATTTGACAGTAAGACTTCTAAATGTATGCGTTGAAATAGGTAGCAACAGAATATACTGTGTACATCAACTAATTAGGTTTTTATAGTACTATTTATTATGCTACATTCTTCTATGTTACTTGAACCGTGGTTGTAGTCACCTACCTAATTCTTCCATAACCCAAGATACGCCATCTTCCATCCTTACAAAGGTTATTTTGTAATAAAATCACTAATATAAGTACTTACTTTCTTAGATTTTTTTTATTCTGTCCCTCTATTCCTCTAAATTAAGATCTATATAATTTAATTAAAAAAGAAATTTACGTAGGTATTGATGAAAACTATAAGGTTGATACTTATCAAATTCGTCGTAGCGAGGCGGCACACGGACACAGGTTACGGCCGATTTACTATGACGGTACTCTCGATATTACGTCCAACAGCACGTAATAGAGCTGCGTTCACTCAAACCGTCCCGCACCCCGCACAACCCTCTCCCCGCTTAACTCAGTCGAAGAGGCCCCTCTGCCCCGTACTTCTAGTTTTTAGAAGCAGCCGATGCGAAGAGCTTGACGAATCAGCCCCGTGCCGTGACCGTTTGGACATACCAATCTACCAATCGAACAAAATTTTGAAGAAGGTATTACGCTCCATTAAATAAAGTAATCTCGCAATTGTCGCAGTTTGCTTGCCGACGTTAAATTACAAAATTTTGTTTAGAAAATGGAATAGAGTTTCATAAAATGGAATAAGCATAAGGTTTTATGAAATGGAATATCGAAACTCTACGCCAGAAACGACCCTTTAAAATTAATTCATATTAAGAACCAAGTGCGCAAAACATGGCCCCTCTATGGAATGAACTCTTATTTATAACCTATTACAGATTCTTAGCAATTTTCTTATGTAAATCATTCTATGACGAATCAGAAAACGGCCATTTTAGCACGCCAAAACCACTCCAAACCACCAACGCGCAGTGCAAAACATTCCTAATTAGCCATATTTTCTCAACTTTTCCTGTTTTATGTATTGATTACATAAGTCATCCTTTTCCAGACATGTAAAGATGCAACATTTATTTATGCATTTATGCAACATTTATTTACATATTAATGAAACTGTGTAGGACATTAAAGGTGAGGACCTGGAGGAACTTTTGTAACGTTTCCAAATTTGATTTAGGAAAATACAATATATAAAATAAAAATATCCGAAAAATGTTCTGTATATATATATTTTCTAAGATATATGTAATATTTTGTATTCGTAAGAAGTTAAATAAAGAAAATAACATATTCTGAATCTGAAATTTCACATTTCCAATTTCTGGAATAAGCTGTCACAAGGCAAGCAAGATTGACAACTTCAAATAAACCACACTGTCGCGTACAATTGAGCTGTTAAGTTCTGCACAATCTTGAAAATCGGAATCGACAAAGCCGCGTGCAAAAGCCATCTCAATAATATGCTGCGATAAGTGGCATACACAGCCAACCGCATGCACGACTCATAATTTCACAGCTAACATCTCTCTCACACATAAGCTTATAAGCGTGCATTGTTGAGCGACCGCTGTGTCTAGTGTGGGATCGATTAACACATCACTACATTATTGTTATGGAACTGGAAAAGTTACGTATAAAAGGACCATAAATAAAGCTCGAGGGCAGCACTAACTACAATTTCGCTTTACATAGTTATAACTTACGAGATACGACTAGGCACTCCTGGATATTGAATTGGATAGTGAGCAACATGTTACTGTATGAGTGTATGCTATATCAACACAATCATAATAATATTTTAAACTTGAACTATTTATGTTTCTTTAATCAAAGCCTCTTTCAAATCAAGCAGGAGTTCTGTTTTTATTTCGACATAAGTAATGAACCTCCATTTGCTTCATTCATTTCTCCATTTTTAACATGAACAGTATTTTATACGACAAATGAGCAAGCGAGTATTCCGATGAGTACAAACTCAACTCTGGTGTTAGACAGCGTGGGTTGTCATCTCCTAGACTTTTAAATCTATATAAAAATAAGCTGATTGAAGAGTTGAGCAGCATGCATGTCGGCTGCAGAGCCTGCAGAATAGATGGAGTTAGAGTAATGTAAAAATAATAACGCAAGCTATGCTGACGACGAGGTGCTGCTCAGCATGTCAACTGGTGGCCTGAGAAAGGCTTTTTTTTGTTACTGATACTACCTATGGACTTATATTGTCTGAAAATAAACAATTTATATATATTTATTTATTCCTTTCATGTAAAACGCTCTTGATTTTAGATATAGCAGAAAGCCGAATTTTAAATATAATAGGACTTTTGGCTTTCCTGAGAATAAGTAAATTATTTAAGAGAAGCAGAAAGGAAATTGGGTACCTATCTAAGGAATTGTTAAAAAAAGCCAAGATCAGACGTTGTTGCGGAAGGTTTAACTGATACTATTGCTTAATAATAATTTGACGACAATTTAATTTACACGAAAGCATTAAATTGGTTCTTAGAAATGGGTATTTTCCTTTCTTATCTTGTGGATGAGACATAATAATATATCGAAAGGATGCTTAATGAAGACATCATTATCACCGGCACCAATGAAATATGTATTTCATTGACGTTGATCAGGGCCTAATTATGTAAATGCGCTATAAATCTTGAGTTTCAAGTTGCGTTGCCATCGATATCAAGCATGATATTACTCTCATTCTTGTTGTAGTTCGATGACGATATAATAATTTTGAGGTGTTTTGTTTAAATAGACTGAAAATATTTTAGAGGACTCAGATTTTATTTTGACGTTTACTTAAGTGTTATTATAGTAAGTAGTTACAACTTACATCATATACTTAAGCCTTTACCTGTTTGTTTAACACAACTGTTGTGTAGGCAGAAGCCTAACCCGAAAATGTTTGAAATAAAGTTAAACTTTCGTTCCTTGTTGTTCATCGTTAGGCAATGTTTGATTTCTATGTTCGAATGACATATTTTTGGAATTGAATTAAAACAATTTTTTACTTACGGATGTTATCGCGTTATATTGATAATATTTAATTCCTGACGTTTCGGATCCTTTACAACATCTATGGTCACGATTATTATTACATGAAACAATTAGGTAAGGAAATAGAAGTAACTGCTACACGCACTTTAAATTAAACGTATTAATTTAAAAAAAAAATATTAAAATAAATCTAATGAAAAAACTAATGCGCACGATGAAATTTCGTTAACGTTAAAATATCATTAAAGTAATATACATTAATTTTCTCATATAATATGCAGCAAGGTACGACAAACATTATGAAGAATGACGACAGGAAATTGTAGCCAGTACTGATGGATGGCAAAAACCTGCTGTGTACCTCGACCACACGACAAGACTCCTATTTTGCATCCGGACTCGAGCTAATTGATAAACGAAAGGTTCTTGAAAACAATTTACTATTTCTTATGGTCGAATAGTACATTTCTGGTACTAGTAAAGGATTGGATGTAGCGGGAAGTATAGAGTAGTTTAAAACATTCTGCGCCAATTCAACTCATTCCTTAGTAAATATATTTAGAAGTGGAATAATTTAACTTTTTTAGTCAAGTTGCAGACATACATTAGGATATAATTCTGTAATATCCGCATTCATACCTACAGTAGAATTAAGTTTATGTATAACTAGTACTTACATTTATCTGCACCGTACGTTTTATAGCATTGACAAATGGTGTAGCGTTAAGTAGTATAATAACACAGCTTGAGCATATTATAAATTGCGTTTATTAAAACTAAAGTTGAAAAACTTCCCAAAACACGTGAGTCATGCATGTTAAAACTGAATAGAAGTTTATAACTGATGATGTTCAATAAAACATAGGAATGTTTAATGACGACACGATGAGAAATGTTGTTTTTTAAAAAATTAATTGGATCATTTGCTAGGAAGTCTCGTGGACTACAGGACTTACGATAGTAATGATGATAAATATTAGTTTAATATTATATTTCCCACCGTAAATAAATAATAAAGAGTAATAAAAGCATGGAGGGGTGCGGACTGCGGGCGCTGCGGGCGCGGTCGATACCTGAGCCACAGCGCCTTGCCGACCCCGCGGCTCGCAGGAATAACATTCACACGCATCTAAAACGAGTTAAACATCTACTACACTAGTCTATCTAATCGACTTGTTCACGCTTTAAACTCCATCGACTACAATATTTCAAATGATCTGACCGCTCGCCTCGCACGCTGTCGATGTCGGTTACTATTTAGACTAATATAACTTGACTTACGAATAAATATGCGGTCCAAATTGATTGCGAAATATATCAGGTACAAATCACGGTATCTGCAATTTAATTACGTGTTTTGGCGGATTGGACTGGTATGGGCACGCGAAAAAATGTGGGAAAGATCCGGGTAGTGTGGGCAGGTTGCGCACGAGCGGTGAGCGAGTAGTCACCGTGCGTGCACACAATAACGGTTTTTGATCGTAATTTAATGTATTAATGGATATCAATCGCATCCGTTTCGACACCTGTCTCTAATGGTCCTATTGTTCCAATCGTTATGGTGTTTGAGCCCCCGTGTCTCAGCGATTCAAGATTTTCCTTGAGTCGTTTCGGTTGCTCGCCCAGAGCAAGGAATTCGATGCTATCCGCATTTTTTTATAATTAGAAAATGATTAGTTCCGGGTGTTTTCGATTAGTTTTCGGTTGTTATGCTGGCCGAGCAGCTACGGAGCGGGGTTCGTCGGCGTGACTTGACGGATTCCTGCCTAGCTGTTCCTTTGTTTGAAGACGAACGTCTTGTAGTGATGTGCATTCTCCAAGTCGATAGATGCTACAAACTTAGTTTTTGTGACAACCTTGTGGTGTTAAACTTTAGTGGCAAGACAAGCAATAATTCGCTGAAATAGCTTCATATTCGTATTATCAAATTATAAATGAATATCTTTTCTGTATTTGTAAAATAAATAACTTTTAGTCTACATATTTACAATATGACATCATAAAACAAATAACCATAATAATATTTGCCTAAACAACAGTTTGGTTACACTTACACAAACGGCGGATAATACTGACATATTAAGGCAAAAATAACAGAACCTTAGTGATCATACAAAAAACCTAAAATTTCATTATGGCTAATGTTCCTTCCACATCTTTTTTGTAAAGTATAATTTTCGCGATACTTAGGACCAAATAGAGACCCAGCGCGTAACTATCGAACATGGGAATGAATTAAACATTTATCGATAAAACGGCGTACAGGCCTACGGTGAGCGTAAAAGCGGCTAGTGCCCTACGCCGGTTACTACAGAACCGGTTTCACGGCCCTCCGAGTACCACGCTCCACGTGCAGATACCATCGTTCGTCTTCGTCTATTTTACCTTGTACCCGCGCCGCGACACGGCCAACCTGACTCGACCCCAACGATTTCTTACAACTCCATTTAACGCAACTAAATCAGAGCAAACGTTCACAAACACAAGGTTCAGGGTAACATGGTCTGTTCTACGTACTTTGTGTTCATACAAATCTTTACTGTGCGTACAAAGGACTACATAAATCATTTTTACGAGGCTTACAATCGTGTCCTTTTATGGTGCGAGGGGTATTTACCGCTCTAGGTTTTAGTCATTATTGAATATCTATGACCTTATGAGGTCAAATAGAAAGTACAATTTCAAGTCATGGTTTAATGCACCCTTTGTAGTAACTATTTACAGCGGCTGTTTCTAATATGTCAGTGCTGCAAGTATTTGTATGGTTTACGTCATAACTACTTAATTGCTTTTAAGAAATAAAAGGTCAAAGACGTGTCTACTTTACAATTTGATAACAACACACTATTATTTACTTCTGTGGAAGTAACAACACAGGTATATTTTTAATGAGGTCATACGATACAAATGCTGTATTCACTCTTTTCAAAAAACTTAACTTTAGATGCGTCAGCACCTTATCATTATTAAAATTAGTAGGTAGTTAGTATTGTTGGATTATGTAATGTAGTTCTTCAAAGATCATTAGGCAGATATGAAGAAGTTTGATTATTCCGTAATGACGTGGTATGGTACACGTTAAGTCGTGTATTTTTGATGTTTCTTCTGTGAATATTTAATTAGAGTCTTAAATACGAATGTCATCGGAAAGATCATTTTATCAAGTGACTTCCCTGCTGAAGTTTTCGATGTCTCTTTAATGACTAATAGGTTATCTTAGCGACATGCAAAATCACATGTCCAAAAATAAAGCAGATCGTCTAAAACACTACTTCATTGTGTCGATTAGAATTCCAATAGATCACCTGACATTTACCATCAACCTTGTAGAAACGCTAAAAGTGCATGTAAGATAGAATAAAATAATACTTATTCTTTAAAACTTGTAATAGATCATTAATAAATCAAAGTCTTGCTGTGTATAGAGATTTCCAGCACCTCGTTGAAAGTAGTAATTAAATAATTTAACATTTTGTTCACGGACTGGTCTTTCGGTACACTGACATTATCTAAATTTGCTTTATGTTTAGATGTTAGGTGTTAATATCGTGTAGGTATGTCGACTGGCTGTTAGTAACCGCCATCGATCAAAAACGTGTTAAAATACAACTTAGGTAGGTATTTATTTCGTAAATTAGATAAAATATTTGTCGAATTGATTTACAACTGATCAGCTAATTATGATGTTAGAGAATATAGGTTCGGACGTTTAGCATAGCGAAAGGGTCACATTTAGAAATTAGCAACAGAGCCTTGGTAAATTGAAAGAGGTCTTATTTTAGCCCTGCAAGTCGGAGATTCAACGAAGAGACAACGTAGGTTTCAGTACTTGAGGAAATAAATTCCGACCCAACTATTTTTCCTCTTGGAAGGGGCTGTCCTGTTTCGAAGTTATCGGTCGAAACAAAGTGCCTCTTCCATGGAATTAGTCAACAGATAAGACTGGAAGGTGCCAGTTTAAGTATCACGCTAGCCACGACTTATTCTTAATTACAAAAGGTTTTCCACGGGATCACGTAGATAGCATCATTGAAACGGTACCTAGAATTGAAGAGAAATAATTGTGCTACGCTTTTAATTCGTGAACAGATTCTAGGGCCAATTTATTGGTTGTTCAGGGATGTTTTAATTAAAGGACTATAGTATAAAGCTTTTCTTTTATTAATTTGATTGCGGGCGTCTGCCGGCCCGCATCGATGCGGCACGTGGCATTGCTGCGGGCCACTCTACGTACCTATAATGTTATCACCCCTCACAAACTCATTACCCAAAGTACCCCCATCGTTCTAGATTTTCACACGATTCATGTTTTCATATACAGTTAATTATACTATCAGTTGTGATAAACACATCCAATTTATAAATAATTTGTTTGTTTAATGCGTGAAAGTTTAATTGCAAAAATTAAAGCTGTCTGGATAGAAAGAACGAAATGTTTCGGTACGACGGTTTACATTCATTAACAAGTGACGTGTGAAATTACAAACATAATTTTTCAACTCTAAGAATGTAAATAAAAGAGGTTTTAAAATAATATTTACTTTAAAATTAAGTGAGAAAATAATTCTTTGTATTTTAAAACCTGTTCTCTGTTATTGCAGTGCATCAATAGAGCCTGTCCTGTCCCTCAATACGAACATTGAACTGGACAAGTAAATGGTACGACTAGCTAAAAATGAAAAGCTGCTTTGTTTCTTTCAATTTAGTATTTATAAAGATAAAATCATTATCTTAATCGTTTGAGGAGCATAGGTCAGTCGGCTAGTCTGGCGGATCTGGACAAAATCAATGGCGAATCAGATTATTCTATCAGCACTGGCACATAAATATAGATAATATAATGGAAGCATGTTGTCAATAACGTAATTTGCGGTGAATGACAAATGGTTGTCGAGATGGGACGTGTTGTAAAATATTCATGATTAAATCGCAAATAAAATCGCCTTGTCATAAAGTATGGCATGTGACATGTGATGTTGTCCTAGATGCAGGTAATCATTAAACATGATTGGATTCTTTTTTCATAGGTACATTAAGTTAACTTAAATATTAAACTAGTAGAAGTAATTTCTTATATCCTAGAGTGAAAAGGGCAGAAGCGCAGTCAAATGCAATGTTGTCCTTTCGAGTTATGTTGTTATATGAGATAGTCCAATCTTAACAGGATGTAAAGTTAAAGGAGTAGAAAGCGAAAAATTATATTATTGGTTCTTCGTCCTCTGTAGGAAGTAAACGTCTTCGGTAGTTGCAAAGGTAATTTTTACATCTATGCATCTTTAGTAACCCGCGAAGGGTTACTAAAGTCGTCTAAATAAATATTTGGAATCTCTTCTTAGGTACATAAATAGAACTGATAATTAATAGCCTTTGGCTATGTCATATCTTTTGGTCACGGCATTACTCACTATGTATCTTAGTAGAGTACTTATTACATTATTATTGCCTATATTATCGTCTGTTGAAGAACAAGATGATGTATAATTAATATGTTAACATTTAATGTAAGGGGATTAGGAGTTTGTAGATCATCCATGGATTCGCAGTCTCGCTCGATAGCAAAGAATCAAGTAAAATCTTGTAGCTATTTTAGTAGAACATAGATTTGCTAACAAAGATAACGCTTCTATTTTAATAAGTGTTAAAACAATAAACAATTCGATGTCTTTTGTCAATTGACAAACGCTACAATCAATTGATCTGTAAGTGTCGCCTGATTGTTGGCTACTACGGTCGGCGAACTCTGCTTTCCACCGCGGTTCATTTCCTAATATTGACCGATTTGTTATACCGAACAACATTTGGTACTCTGTTGATCAGAATATGTTGATACAACTAAGTTTTCACTTAATGCGTACGTAATTGAGGATTTTGCAAATCCCAGGTCGTATGCAAGGACCATACATTCTATGCCTAGGTATAATTTAATGCCAGTCTCAAGCTAAAATAGAGGTACATATTTCAAAGTCGGAATTATTTATTGTCGGTACCATAGTGTTTTCAGTTTATTCCCTCCGGCCAAAACTTAGTCCTTGGGTAGTTAATGTGTCAGCCAACCTTTACTCGTGTAGGGTAGGTTAGGTATCTTTCTACAAATTTTAAATATACAAAAAGTTGCTTTTTCCCGCGCTGTCGGGCCCGCTGCACGCTGGCGGGAAACGTCAAATTATGGATGCGTTCAGAAACGACGCGGCCGACCAGAACATGACGAATTATGAGCGCTCTCGAAAGCCGGTCCCGTAATTATTGTGGACAAGGCACTTTTTGCCTCTGACAAATAGTAAGAGCGTGGAATGACTGCGGAGCTTTGTGCCGCTGCTAATGACACTGGAGGAGCGGGCTCTAATATTAACTATTTCTTTTGTGCGAGGACCGGGCGTGGTTGTGATGCGTTCGCGTCTCGCCCGGGATGGGACAACGACCTCCCCTTTATTTGTTACATTACTTCAGCGTTAATATGAATCGAATGAACGCGACTGATGGGCTCAAATTTCCATGCCCGCCCTGCGGCTCTCTGCTGTCACGCGAACCACTTTGATGGATATAAAATTATTTATGGTCCATTTTAAGCTCTTAGTACAAATTACACACATTTTTTCGGGATCCCATTTCTACTTAACGATCCTTAATACCTACTTGAATCCTTTTAACCAAACCATATGCGAAATGCGAAAGTAACTACTGTTTGTCGGTTTGTGTGAGACCTTCTCACGCTTTAATCTCTGATTAAGTTTCTACATTTGATAAAGCGATACATAGCGTACTGAGGAAGGAACCGAAGAACGAAGGCATTTTATCTCAACCAAAATAAACTTTTAAAAGTAAATAAACACTTTGGGCCTCGAGTGAAACACTGGCAGCACCTATGAGAGTTTATCGGTCTTAGGGTCTATAGGTAAATCTTTAAAACGTTGCTGCTTCCTTATGCGTCTAGTAGTGTAGTACCCCATATTTAGTTAAGTCTCTGATACTTACCACCTATATATGGATAGGGCAGCAGAATTGTAACAGGTATTACATCAATGTAAAACACTCAAAAGATAGATCAACTAAGTAGTAGGTAAGTGCTTAAGTACTTCAAAGCGTAAAGAAATTACACGTTTTATAACTTCAAGATCATCTGTCTGGTGAAAAGAGTTTCTAAGAGTTTTGATTGATGCCGTTCAAAGTGGTTCAGTTCGTGTGATTTGATGCGTAAAATGAGTAACAACAACCGGCCGGCTGTACGTTTTTTTAACAGAAGAATAGAATGAAAACTACTCCATTCCAAGTCAATACGTCTTATTCAAACGGACTTGTGAAAAAATAAGATCTTGCGACACTCGCCGTAATTCTATAATCATGTTGGATTTTCCACGAATTTTGTTCACGGGTGCAATATGAGAAGCCGTGCTGGTGGCCGCACTCAATGGAGCAACCGTCTTAAATTTTGTAACAGTTCTTTCGACAGTCGATTTTAATTTCATTGACATACCTAGGTAGGATCCTATTTATAATAAATAATTGCGCTTTGCTTAGAATTTTGGTCTTTGACGATACGAAAAGAACCGAATCAAGAAACAACCTGCATGATTTTTCAGAATTACCTACATACTTTAAAATATATAAGATCAGTTATTTATTCGATAGCCGTATCTATTATTGAATCAGATCATTCGATAGATAGATATTTAGACGACTATTGGCGACTAAAGCTATTCAAAAGGCAACCAAAACTGTACTAACTGCAATTTCTGTGCATAATGAATAAGTTATCGACATCGTGTGATGTTCTATTGAACTTAACTACCAACATCAACACTCGCTTGCTGCAAGCGATGAGATAAAGTTCCCTATCAAGCCATCACATGCGCCGCCAATTGATCTTACACTGTAAACACTGACAGTTAAGAGGAGTGTACCTCGACAGCGCGCACGCAGTTTAGGTATTGGTTTTTGTGTTGTTGTCCCTATCGCCTGCGATGCGAGCGGGCGGCCCTTGTCCCGCGCGCCCTCGCAACCACCTGCGCGCTTATTCTCGTTGTTGGGTCCAATTCTAAAGTAATGAAATTATGAAAGCGTTTTTTTTTTCGTACCTTGTTCGTTCGTTCAAATTTATTATTAGGTCAATTATTTCGTTGTAAGATTCATTATAGCAAATACCATCTATTTTTTATTTTTTTATTCAATTGCCTACCTAATGAGAAAGTAACTTAGTACCTACCTACCTACCTATTTATTTCTATAGTATTACCATAAATAAGGGATTTCAAGATTAGAGCAATAAGTTGTACGAAAATGTGTTTTTCATTTCAATAGATACCTACTTCGTACAAAATATTTTGTTTTGATCCTAAGTAGGTACTTAGCTTGTAAATTTTGACTTATTCGAATAAAACAATCTGGATATGTAAGTCCCTACATAAGTACCTACCTAAATGCAATTTTCATTGTAAAATTATGATAAACCGTCGTATTGATGACACAATCAGCAGCAGTAAAGTTCCTAATTGCATTTAATACAGAATACCTAAGTACTTACATAATAAAATTTAGGTATTTACTTAAGTACGTATGGTGATGTACACTGAGCGCTCGTTCAAGGTTTTTTATTGTATTGTTCTTATTTTCTTTGATTTGTAAAATAGAATGACGCGTAACGATTGGAAATTGCATTTAATAAAAATAAGTACCTACCTATTCACTTCTAGAACAATCCGTATTTTTTATTGAATTTCATAATAAAAGTAGCTATGAATAGAAAGGGTAATGCACTAAAAGTCATAGAAAGCTTTTACGACATAAATCATAAAAAAACGGCATCTCTAAGATTTTCAGATGCTTGATGCTCCCATGAGGGGAGAGTACAGATAAGAAACTTACAATATTTGAAGACTTCATTACCTACTCGTAAGCTCTCAATTGTACACATAACAGTAATTTTAACATATTAAAAATATTTTTGTAAACAGAGCCAAGTCTCGTGTAATATAATCTATATTTGTAATTTAGAAGATATCAAGTTATGTGTTATTTCTCAAACAAATCCGCATGCGCCGTAAAATTTTGCGGCACCAGATACTTTTCTCTTTTATGTTGAATATCCTTTAAAAATTAAAAGCTGATAAGCAGATGACGAATGAGTCATTATTAACCTTACAAAAAAGTCATTTCACCAACAAGACAATCTTGTTTAGATTAATATAGCCTTTTAATCAAAAATTATATTATAGCGTAATATCACTCACTCACTGATTCATTATAAAGTTTCAGAAACTATAAGGGCTACCTTATAGTTATATAAATAACAAATATTATTAGTATTAACAAGTAGTATGCTAATACTAAGTACTCGTTAATAATTCTAATAATATTTGTTAGCGGTAGCGGTTAGTACCGCTATGCTCTAGTTTCGCTATGCTCGACTCAAAAGATACCTACTAAAAAGGTCCGCTATGCACTAATTTTTTTGATTCTACGAAAACAATGGAAGTTACAGTTGAAAGAAAAGTGTTTGAATTCATTGCGTTTGCGTTAGTAAGTTAAAATTTATTTGTCTCGTTCTGATAATCAAAAAGGGGTGATGACAGCCACGTACAAACGAATTACAGAGCAATTCTAAGTAAAGAAAGGTTTATGAAGGGAGCTGTAAGTCAATACTAGACCCACATTAACGAAGTCTGTAGACTTTATTACAAACCTTTTCTTACTAAGTAATATTAAATCTTTATATTACGCTGTTTGAATGTGATGTCAGATAGATGTAGATTATGTAACTCCCAACAAGAAACTATAGATTATATGACAAGAGGATGTCCATTCTTAGCAAATACAGTAAACAGATAGACATTATAAAGAAATATACCTACAGATAGCTAAAAAATATAATTTAATAGATACAATAAGACAATTATATAAATATAAGCCAAAAAATGTAAATAACAACATAGATAAATTATACTGGGATAGTGATATAATTACAGATAAAATCACACGGAACAATAGACCATACATCAATTTTAAAACAACCACAAATAACAAATTTAGTAGATATATCTGTGTCTAACTCAGAAAGAAATACACCGAGATAATCTGTCGTATTCTATATCATTAGCAGATGAAATACGACAGATATGCAACAAAATACAGTTAAAATAATATTGATAGTATTATCATCTACCGGACTCATCCCTAAATCACTACACACATCATAAAAAGAACTAGACCTACACAAAACATACATTCCACTACAAAAAGTTATCATAGACACATGTTCCATAGTAAAGCGATTCCTGATATCCACTTCACAAACACATTCTTCAGAAGAAAAGAACCAACTCACTTGATGTAAGCCCATGGCTGACTCGTCACATTCACAAGCAATGCTGAGAGTCCAAATCCAAATGGATACGTAACACATAATTATAATAATAATTATTATTATTATTTCCTTTATTCACACTTTTTACACACATATTATTTTACATAAAAAAATATAGAAAATAATTATTTACTATCTATATACATAGAAAAGAAAATAATAATAATAATAGTGTGTGTGTTCGCGTGCGTGTGTGTGCATACGAGTTTTTGTGTAGAGTATGTTTGTATAATTAGTTACATGACTGTGTTAACCCGATATAACCGAAAGAGACTCAGGGGTATCATAATAAAATGTATAGCTAACAAATAATTTTACTTATAACTTGATGATTGCTATAATCCTAATATCCAATTTTATCATACCTACCCTAATTCTTGATCTCGTTTCGGGAAGTCTTTTTTTGAAACCGTTCTTTTATATTTTGGCAGTCAGCCACAACATTCTCTTTGAAATTTTTCCTCTTTACTGAAAATTATGTACACATGGCTACACATCAAGCTATACAAAACCAGTTTAGACTGACCTCCCATTGTAAAGGTTTAAAGCACAATTCAAGGGCAGCCTATACTGGTTTTGTATAGCTTAATGTGTAGCCGTACGTACATGTACATATAATATTATGAATCACCAGCAACATGTAGTAATCGAGTAATGAGACTTGGCTCTGCTTTTATTAAAATGTTTTGTTACGAGTGAACTTTACATTACAACTAATTGTGCTAGGCATTTATATTACTAAAAACCTTAGGATAAGAACTTATGACTTAAATAAACTTTACGTAGGTAGGTACTTACTTAAGTACCTAAAAATCACTTTTTTTTTCACGTCTTTTTTTTAATTTACACTAGGATTTTTCTGGATCTTTAGTGCGTTTACCAAACCCAAACTCTTTTAACAAAAGAAGATAACATGGAAAACTACCTTTAGGCCATAAAAAATATATGCTCCGTGTGGGAATCGAACCCACTAGTGATACTACATTACTCATAGCGCACCCGATTACTTAGCCACTTCACCATTTATTTTCTTGCCATGCTATCTATAATATACCCACAATAAATTATTGCTTTCACCTCTGCCAATCTAAGAAACTTTTTTACAGATGTAGGCTCAAACTGTTTCTTGTAACTTTTAAATCAAAACCAACGCGCGACGCAACCATAAATAAATTATTATTATTACTAGACAAGTACCTAAGTAACATAAAATCAACCCACGTATGTACATGTAGTTATTTGGTGTGTAAACAACAGTAATTCTAATTTACAATATATTATATACCTACCATATACCTAATAATAAGATATAAAATAGTATTATCACGGGTAAAACAATAAAATTACCTATCTTACACATTTTTTTTCCTTAGGTAGTCTAGTAAGTTACGGCCGGTATATTATCTTTACTTACCTATGTAGGTATACATAACATAACATACCATCACGCCTGTATTCCCCGAAGGGTTGGGCAGAGGTGTACTAATGTACACCCACATTTCGCCGGTATGTTTAGGTCCCATGTAATAGGGGGCGAGCCTATTGCCATTAACCGGGCACAAATCCAGACCCCGAGCTGCTAATGGGAATTTCATAGAAAAACCCAATAACACTTTGCTCGACCTGGGGATCGAACCCAGGATCTCTAGCGTAGCAGTCGCACTTAGGACCACTAGACTAATGAGGCAGTCTATGTACGTATAATATATTCTAATAATAAAACCTCTCTCGAGCGCAAGCTCTCGTTGTCCATCAAACTATCTAAATATCTCTTTCGATAAGTCGCACCCGGCGGAATAAGTAAGATTCACGACATTCGATTCATCGCGTCGCTCACATGCACGGCGAGCCGGTTGTTTCAAGGACGTTGTCTCACCTCCCGACCCGCCGCAGCTCCCGCGACGCATGGTGAAACAACAATACATTTGCAACATTTTCACGCGTATTTCTCATGTTTCGAATTTTGGAGATTACTCCTATAATATTGTTAATACGTAAAAAAAAATATTGTAAAAAAATATTCACTATATTATCTGGGTTTCCTTCGAATCAGAATGTTTCTGTATTGATACATTGTCGAGAAATACTAGCATAAAGTTGGGCCGTTTTTCAACGAAAATTGCCAATCTTTGAGCTCGTGTAACTTTTTAACCGTATATTGAAATGAAATTTTATATTACATGAACACGTATTTTAATGATAAGATTGTTACTGCAAAATTTCAATGACTTTCATTGTTTAAAATTCAAGCAAGAGCCAAACTACGTTTGTATGGGGCGCGAAGCGGATACTATCCTCTTAAGCTATAAAACAACTTGGATGAACGCTAGCGCCGTGGGTCGGGACCATAAATCAGGTTTGTTGCTACCCGCCTATTTTTAGAGCTCATTCTTTTAACAGGCTACTACCATAGCAACAACATGGTACAATTTACGAAAACAACCTTATTTGTTTGTTTCATTATTTCCATGAAACAATACCTTTCGTTGCGACTACACTCTCAGAACTTCGCCGAATATTTCTTCTTCCATGATAACTGTACATTGGAACGACTCCTTTAAAGTTACTACAAGTCTGCCAGTGCCGACTGTGATTATTTATTTAAGAAGTATCAACAAAATAAACATAGAAACACAGCGTTGACAATAACAAACCTATACAATATATTTTAAAACCACACAAGTAATCGTACTTACACAAATAGGTTACCTACATAATAAATCAAAATCAAGTTATTCTACAAGCAGATATCAATAACTGATTCTGATGTGGAATTTTTGAAACCTGTTCTAAAGCACGAGCACAATAACATCTTTGCTTTAACGTATCCTATCATCAATGACTATTGCATAAAAAATATAACCGACATTTTAAAAGCTGATATCTTGCCGTTGGACGCCTTCAAAGATATCGTAAAGGATAATCTGCCGGTGTTGAAATACAAGGTCAACTGATAGAATTTAAAACTGTAAGTATATGTCAAATTTTCATAATATAAAAACTTGGGTCAAAATTTCATAACTCGAGCCTCTTTCCACAGACCTAAATTTAATTTAGGTCTGCGTTTCCTTCCTTTCAGAGTTATCTATCTGTTCCCTCTTCTTTCGTCCATCTCCTCTTTTAAGACACCAATGCGGTCTGATGTCAGGGTGGTCTGTCCCTATCCAGGAATGTCTAGAAAGAGCAAATGTCTGCGATCCGGTTGGATGCAATTTTACACTTATAGAAAAGAGCGTTCGTTTAAGTAGGTACTTACACCTTTTTGATAACTGACAATAAAGCTTAATTCCTATCGATAATGTTTTGCTTCTTTTTTTAAATCGGAAGACATTTCAATTTATAATGAAGAAATCAGAATACTTAGTTATTATGCGTAATTTTTGTATCCTTGTTTTTTTCTCGGGGCTCCCTAATAATAGCTAAAAACATGAGCCATTCAACAGGTTGTTAGCAGCACAGTGCCAGGATGCGCTGGACGTTATGATCGTCAAAGGACATCATCTTATCAGTGGATGCTTTGGAGGTATGGATCATCCATCAAAGGCTACTTATATCCCGATGACGTGGGGCGGATAATTGCATGCCTCTTTAAGGATTAACCTATAATTAAACAGAGTTCTGTTAATACATCTGCAGTTTTACAAAATCTAAAATATTGACCGATGTGAATATTGATGAAATATCTAAATATTCCAATTTCATTGAGATGTCAATTGCATGCCTCTTTAAGGATGAACCTATAATTAAACAGAGTTCTGTTAATACATCTGCAGTTTTACAAAATCTAAAATATTGACTGATGTGAATATTGATGAAATATCTAAATATTCCAATTTCATTGAGATGTCGTTGATTGTGAAAATATATGTAAATATATTCATATTGTAGTAAAATGATCAAATGATTGCTTGGCAACTGATAGGCGCCACTGGGCCAGTCCGAACCGGATACTCGTTATTATAAATCTTGTTAATTGTAATATTAATATTTATGACATCGCTAAATTTGTGTAATATATTGATAAGTTTGAGGAGTAGATAAATAATGAATGTTTGATCACTTTTAAAATAGCCTTTCCGGGTTAATAGAGAAATCATTGACAGCAAGATGGGTGTATTAAGAATACAATCATTCAATGGAATACTATACTTACTAACTCTGCAATTTAATTCACTAATTAAAATATTTTATACACATTTTTTTTACAATATTTTTATTTTTAAAGTCGTATCGACGTTGAAAACTTCTTATTGCTAACAGTAAAACGTTATTTAAATAGGTACCGTCAGTACCTCTGTACAAATGGTCGCGCATTTGTTATATGTATTGGGTAGTTGTGAACATTCAGTGATTGTTGCAGGCTGCACAATACAAATCTCCAAGATTACTTAAAACTACATGTTAATTAATTACAACGGTCTCTTAACCAATTATAGTAACTAATATATACAAACTGTACGAAATTAACAAAAAAGGCTAACAACACTTTCATAAATTCCTCTCACAGTACTTCTGACATACCTACCAATAAAATCTTCGACCATCCATCCGCAAACAAATCATCTGTTGGATTAGAATCCAAGAGATCATTAAGCGCGGCCATAGTGCGAGGAATTGGCGACTTAGCACGTGCAACAGTACAACATGGAGGCACGGCAAACAGCTTGTGCTTTCTGCCTCGACAATAATTGTTTGGGACAAAAAAGCACGCCAGTACATTAAGCAAATCAGGAGCGTCAATAGCACCACGGAGCGTTTTACAGGCTATTGTGAGCTGATCTCGAGCTCGCCTTATCTCAAGGGAGCTATACTCGAGACAACCCAGTAAAAATTTTATACTTATCATATGAAAGGCGTGTAACGCCATCTATTACGGATGAGGTATACTAAATATCTCGGTAGGTTGTTTAACGGGTGTTTCAATTTAAATACTAAGAATTTTTTTTACATAATTAAAAATATGCTTATATTACCTACTCGTATTTATCAATTTAGCAGGGTATTTTTAACAAGTACTTACTAACATTCTTCTTGATAGCTTTTTTTGTTAAGCAAGTTTTTTTATATTTTATTTTTATTTTTACTATACCTACGGTCTTTATAATTAAACAGGTGTCCTCCACACGTGTTTTATGTATGTGAAAATGATTTTTCTAAAGATCCATAGTGGTGACCGCAAAATGGCGCGCTTTAGCCACTTGGGGCATTACAAAAGAAAAAAAAACCCAATTTTCCGTGAACTAGTACGTAGGTAAGTACTTACGTCCGCTGAAAGAATAAAATCTCCATGACTAATACCTTCAAGGTGGTTTGTTTACAATGATAGTGGATTACGTCACGGCCACCATACTTAACGCCATGAGTTGGTGTTAGTACCCACGGGCTACACAAACAACTTTTTGCCCTCCTACACCATGTACAGTAGGTACTGGTGTTGTTTGGATATTGAACTGTATTGCTTTGTGATAAAGGCTTTGAGTATACTTTTTAATAGCTGATCAGTGCTCGGCAGGTGTCTTCCTACCCACAGAGCATAATGAGAGTATCTTATTGTGTTCCGTCCTAACGACTCCTAACGTCGCCGTCGTACAAGTACCTATTCCCTACAATAATTCACTCATAATGAACACCTAAATCCATTTACGATCTTGTGAATACTATATGGGTACCAAAGAGAAATAACTGGATACCCCGTTGTTTAATGACCCTTAAAACAGCATCTTAAGAAAGCTAAAAACATAGCTCTCGAATTTTAAGCATTTTGTGCGGAGGCTGATTGTTAATTCAGTACTTACACTAGGTAAGTAACTAACACATTCCATTATTAACTGCCATTACCAAGGTACAAATCCGGCATTCGAGCTGCTGCTGAAAACTTCATAGAAAAACCTGATAAAACTGTTCAAGCAGTTGCACTAAGGACCCCTACAAGTAGTTTACCAGTTAAGTTAATGTTATATATGTTACAAACACTTTAAGGACCTTTGATCAGAAAGAATATTATACGTAATATAATAATGAAAGCCATTCTACTTATTCATGAATGAATATTAAATAATCTTTTTCTTTCCAATCCTAATGACGGTGACTGGCTTTATAGACAATAAATAAATTAGTTGCCAATTATTATGAATAGATATCGCTATAAATCGTTACAGATTGATCAAATCAAGCGCACAAAATTATTTATTCGTCTAATATCTGACACATAAGTAGGTGCTACACGTTTTCGCACTTTACATTTATCATTAGAATGTAGAACGTAGTAATATTGTTTATTGGAAAACTGGGGCCCCGGCGCTTGAGCCACACAAAAGCCGGAAGGCAGGCCGCGCCATTGTGGGCCAGCAGCCAGCAGAAAGCGTCCACGGTACCGGTATCTCGATCTCCAAAAAACTTGATTAAATCACACTACTCATAAAAGAACGTGATTTAAAATGTATCATGTATCTGTAGCAAGTTCAACTACCTTCTTTTATATTGATTGCACCACGAGCTCATTTTATGCTTGAAGTTTGTGTGAAATTATCTATTTGGACGTAAAAGCATCTAAAGCGCATCCCACGTACACATGAAGTAGAAGCTATGTATTAAAAAGAAATCAGTTGAAATTGTTGTTTTTCATTTATGATAAAATCAAGCTCACAAGACGGAAAGAACGTACAAGAAGCGTCGCAATAAACATGGAGTGGTTAATTTTCATTCTAAAGTCGGGACCCTAACGCTATAATAACAGAGTTTTACTTAAAAGAAACCGTAACGACCTCTTGAACATTAAGCAGATACAAAGGCTTTTACAGTCTGTTTAACAAAATAGTTCATTCGACGTTTGCATACGCTCGGGTAATTATCCGCCGTGTTGTTGTACACAATGGTAGAGTTATTTATTATTTCAATTTCACAATATATTGTTGCGAGGAAAACAATGTAAGCACCCGTACCGTTCTTGTTAGAAATCTCGGTACTGACTTTCTACAAAGTTAGTTTATTGCGGGGCTTGTGATATTAGGTCTATATAGCCATCATCATCATCAGTAAGCGTGCTACGCAGCATTCATGCAGTCTACGTCTTCGAATTTGACATTTTCGATTACACAGTAACATTGAAAAACTGGAAAGGTTCCAAAGTAACACTTTGCTTAAATTTTAAAACTCAGAAAGAATTATCAAATAGATTCCAGAGTTCCTGACACATAGAAATGTACCTACTCAACGAGACCAGAAGAAGTGTAAGGTACACCAGACTAAGGAGATATAGTGTCTGCTCTTTAACCAGCAGATTCAACTGAATTGGAGATCATACAATAGAAAGTGCTCACTAGAGCCTCCTACTAGCTACCATAATGGAATATCAGAACAATAGTAGATACAGCCAATAGAGAGGCTCATTGTGGCAAGTACTGTTATTGCAGATGAAAACTATACCTGGATTCTATAGTTCCAGACGAAATTTGGAGTCAATTGGAAATAAAAATAAACAATAACAGGATAAGAAGTATCAACGGGTCGGAAAATTACTGCAGTAGCACTACTGCAGTGCTTGTAGCAGTACTTAGTCCTGCTACAAGTATCTTCTTGTAGCAGGACTAAGTACTGCTACAAGAAGATACTTTGATGGACAGGACTATCTATTTTTCAAAAGGATAAGCAGAACACTTTGTGCTAAGACTCTTGCATAGGTACTAATTATTTTTGCATCGTTCACGTAATGCATACACACAAGACGGTTGCGAGGCACTTGATCCTTTTTTCAAGGACCTTACCGAACGATACTCTCCCAGTAAGTAATTCTTCACACCGTATACTCCTCATTGTGTAGATAATTATCTTAATAGGAGAGTATGCGTATACAATAAAGGTTATATCTGTAATTACGATTAAAATATACTTACGAAGACGCACAAAAGCTCTCATTGTAAGAAAGTGTGTGGGAATCCGGGCGCATCCTTACCACGCAGCTAACGAAGCAGTTAATTAATCAGACATGTCCCTCTCCCTTCTCACCAGTGCCAATCAAACCGTACACTAATTGAAAACTGAAGAAAGAAAAATAATTAATTTTAAGTAGATAAGCTAATAACGTAGATATGATATAAATATGACATATAAATATGATATAAATCAATGTTTAGATTCTAGATGGCACTTAAGTTGCACTTCAGTGATATTTATTTATGTAGCGTTTGAATGACATTTATAGTAACAGAAGACGGTTTCAACGCGTAAAGCGTAAAGTCTAAGTGTATAGAATACAGCACTCCTAAAAATACGAGTTTACTGAGCGTTTTTGGGACGGTATCTTATATCTTCATCAAGGCAGTCTCCTTGTGCCGTAGCTACACTTTAGAAACCAGCTCTAATATCCACCCAGGCTCAAAACATGTTTGAGAGTCGGCCTTTTTACTTATTAGGTACTACTAAATCCCAGGCAGTGGCGTGTAAGTACCCACGCGTACGATTATGTTGACTATTGTACCTGCGTTAATGATGTTTACGAGTATGTACCGGTACAGTTACGTTCATATTCCCATCAGTACGAACAACAATAATATTGGAGCATTGTGCGCCTTCGGCGCAGGCGCAGAGAAAGCGTTGGCCGCAACAATGCGCGCTCGTGTAGATGCGCTAGATAGCGCCCGCGAACTTTGAACCGCGTTTTATAACTTCCATACAAGTCTCGAAGACTCAGTACGGAAAGTCTGGTACCGGTTTTCAAATCGGTACAGATTTTGTAGTATTACTTTATCAGAGGTAATTCGCTTTACTTTCCAATGTATTGGGTGCAATCGACATGCGGGCATCGTTTCACTGTTACGTAGCACAAGAAACAATAGGGTATTTTGAAACCTAAATGCGTTTGTGTAACTGCTTTTTTTAAATTTCAGATGCAGTGGAATCAAGATTTGTTCTGTTGCTGTTACTAAGTAAGATGAAGGTCGAATATGGTTAGCTACAGAACCGGCCTTAAACAAATTAGGATTTCCGTTCAGAAACAAGCTTATGCATTTGCCATATTTAGAATAAGATGGAAATGTTTTCCCACATTTCATGTGATTTATCTAATATATTATAATATAATTCAAGTGGGAATATTTTTAAATGTTGCAATAAAAATTATAAAGTTGATGTTATTGATCTGAAAACCCGTTACTATCAACCATTTAATAACTTAATAGCTAATTTCCTATAATAATAACTTTACTAGGCACTTTAAAGCAATAACGGAATAAAATATAGATGCAGTGCATAGACCAAATGTATAAATACCAGACCTAGCATAGGAAAAGCTTCATGAAATCATAAAGCTTCATAAATCACCTTTTTAAACCTTTCCCGACAAAATATGTGTTCCTGTTTGTGCTACCAATATGTAATTGCTTTTGTTATTCACCCAATCCAGGTATTAATAAAAATGATTTATATGGAAATCAAAATTGATTTTCGCATTTAAACGCTCAACCAATGTCAAGTTCACTAACGATCATATAATTACCTATGTATGTAAATGCAATCTTATCTGTTAACCCCTTATTGTAAGATAAATATGTGTAATATCAAGATATTGGTTGGGAAGCCTACAAAAACCGTTCTACAGCCTTATGACGTATGGTACCAACCCTATATTTTGTAAACAAAACCTGTAAACATCACCTAATATAGGTCTTGAGACCTAAATCGAGTATTACTCGGAAACTAACTTCGAACAAAAGGCAGCGTAGGTACAAGAGATAGTAAAACCAAGTACTGAGTAGTAGTGAGGTGAACGACTGAGCCCGCCATTACGGCGACCGCATCATTACGGCAGCCGCGAGCCCCGCGCCTGCGCCCGCGCCGCAGCCTTTCATAACGTTTTTATGCCCCCTACCGACGCCGTTGTTGACAAACTCGTTGAAAAAACCCAGCCCCAGAACAAATTACAACGCGCTCCATTTATATAATGAAAAATCTGTTTATATCAGCTATTTGAAATGTTCATTTACACAGATATTTTTTCTGTACTCTAAAAAAACATACATGACGAGAATATTCTTTACAGTTAACGGTCTTAACTGTTATTGAAACATATTTTCTCGGCTAAAAAAGTTGAACAGGGTTAAATTCTTGAACACGAACGAACATGATTGTATTGTTTTACTCGTCCCATCCGGAACCCTAAAATCTTCAACATGTCCTTAATTGTAATGGCATTCTGTTCTAACGAATCTTTTACCTGTATTTTGAATGTAATATTATCGGCGTAACATCAAAGCCGTCATATCTAAATGAACGGCGGGCTCTACATACGAAGCACACGTTCCCTTTTATCGGCCATCTCCAATTGTTGGCACGCCCGGCACATTTACAACTACCCACCACTACGTTTGCACACACCAATATTTAATACCATATAGAATATTAATGTAATATATACGCAATGATATTTATTATTCAGAATGTTGATAGAATCTCATCCTCTCACGTAACAATACGTCTACGTCTGTAAGTAAGTTTGTATGTGTGTGTTATGCGCGTGCGCAGTACTGGATATAAAAACGTATCATTTGAATGTCCAGCAGTCATCCTTGCGCGCATAATTATAGCTTACTTGGAAATTGTTGCTAGTCTTTGTACTGTGACATTGTGCTATGGTTTTACTTAAGTATGGAATGAAACTTTACCATATATAAGTGGTTTGGCATTTGTAACTGACGCCATAAAATTTATTGCGTAATTCAATAGCAGGCTCTATATCAAATACTCATGAATATATCATTACTCTTATCAGCCGATTTCTAAAATCTTAGCTTACTTATCTTAAACAAAATATAGAAATTGTATTGAAACAATGCTTATTAATTATTACCAATCAGTCGTAGATAGACAATACCTTATTGAATCTATATGAAGCCGCTATTATCTAGTATGATATTTATAACTTTTGATATGTTATTATTTCATGATTTCAGTTATCTAGCTACTGCTATCATAGGTATTATTTTAACTACTTCAGTTAGTTATTAATAAAAAGGATTGAACAAAAAAGTAATCAAAACCAATCTGCAGTGAAATATTTAATTGACTAACATAATTATTATTATTTTATTATTATAAATTCATATCATCTCAAATTGACATTAAATAATTTTACATATAAGTACGTAGATATATTACAATAAAAATCAATTGATTTTGTTATTTCTTTAACATGTAATGTATTCATGTTTTTGGATTTTTATTTTGTAGTTTTGCATTGCATTTTAGATACAAAATATATTCAAAGATACTATATGGTTCTATTAAACTGCAATGCTGCTGTATACAGCTCATAAGAAAGCAATATTTAAACTAAATGTAAGCTTTACTCATAAAAATATTAATTACACATCATGTCAATGCCATATCATAAAAAGTAGGTGTGTACATAAGTAGGGATTTTTTAAAAGCCGGGTTTTCCATAGACTATCTTTTTTAATAAGAGAGTGCATATTTTTGCCTGTATAAGCTGTGTAGGCTGTACTTAAAATTTTATGAAGTATTTATAAATTGCTAAATATTTTTTTATCAAATTGAATGATAGATAAAGTTGCATTGCAAAAGTAATCACACCTTGTTAAATCGGGAAATGTCTCTGGATTCAACTCATATTAAGAACTAATAGCAACTTCTTATATATATTAATCAAAACCCCTCTTCTGATCAAATAGTTCAATAGTGCAGAGCGAAGCGAATTTACACCGTCTGTATTGGGCATAAGCCTCTCACTACGCTGGCAGACTTCGCACCGCTTATACACATACTCCACACTCCTATAAAGAGCATACACCATACGGAAGGATATTCGTAAAAATATATTTTGTTACCCCACAATGAATACATTTCATGTTAATGACTAGTTCTGGCAGTTTCATTAGGCAAAACGTTCTCATAATATTCATTATTTATTATTTATTATTTATCACATTTTAACAATATTGAACGCTAGATTAACGCATTCATTTACATATACATTTAAACTTTTATACATTTAAACTTTATCATTATGTTAGGATAATAAACAAGATTAAATAAAATATATCGAATAAGTAGATTAACAGGTTGCAGGGCGCATATTATGAACTAATCGATACTTATCGAGTTGAACATGCAAACCCACACCTAAAAACTTAGCCTGTATATACATATATGATTTGCTAAGTCTAAGCTAATAATTACTATAGGCCATTACCTTTACCTAATAAATACTAATAATACTAATATGTCCCTCTAACATAATATTGGAAGATACATAATTACATCATAGTGTTGCAAAGTAAAAATATCCCTAAAAAGTAAAAAAATAAATAAAAAATATATACAAACGTGCTTTGTGCATACTTGTGGAATGTAAATTATGACACGTTCTAAATAAAAAAGTACAATGTTTAGAGAGCCTTATTGTTAAAAAAAATATAGATAGGAAGTGGTTTACCACGAAATTCAAGTTTCTTTACACTGAATAAGTTTCACGGCTTGTGTTTTACAAATACTAAGTAAAATTAAATGTAAATTGAACTTCATAAGTTCTGCAGTTACTTTACAGTCTTATTTAATCGTTATATTTACGCATTATTATGTCATTGGTGTAAAAGTGGTGCCTATATACCTATACATATATTATTATATTAACTTTAGGCCTAGCACAGTACAAAAAGCTCGGAGGTTTCATAAAGGATAGGTACAGTCAGCAATGAAAATTGCTGAACACGATGAAATCTACAAAACTCTTAAACATATTTACTATCCAAAACTTACTGACCCGAGATGTGGTAAGTAGTACGTGTTTCTACATACTGGACCATCATTTATTTCTTAAGTGAATCTATTGAAAAGTATTGGTGCTGTGTTGTTTTCAAAACTTGGCAGTGTTCAGCAACTATCGTTGCTGACTGTACATCAAAAAGGTAGAAAATAGTCATAAATAAATTATTAATATATTTGATTTTCTATACCTAAATACTTATGGTTGGAAGCCTCTGACTTCGACAGTTCTTTCGATACTTATGTCTCATTGAACCATTGTCAGAACTGTTAAAAAAACATCCGATGTGGAATCCTATTTAGGCACGATCCAGCAGTGTTCCGACAGTCTGTAAGGTCTTTTACAAAATGTATAGTCAGAGTGCTTCTAATGCGCATCAGATATTTTACCGACGATTTTTTTCATTGTGGCATGATTTGTGCGGTTGTGAATTTTAAAAGTGAGTATTTGCTACCAAAACAGAATTTCGGAAGTAGATTTGGTAATTTGCACTCATAATGACAGTTGTAGTAAAATAAATATGATTGTCTTTCTAAGTACAAAATCATAAGGTATTTTTAATGGTAACTCTTTGTAAAGTCAAGTGGTATATTGGTAAAAATGAACTTTAACTAACTAACTATAACCATAACAGGACTAACAACCACATATTTTTTTTAATTCGCTTTCGCAACGCCTTTAGTTCGCTGTCTGTAATAAGATTTTAGCGCCCGATAAATAATGAAAAGCTCCTATTACGAACATTTTATGCAACGGCATATCATACATATTGATGTTACATTCTCGTAGTAATAACACTTCGTGACGAACGCCATACTATTGCAGGGCCTATAAACTAGATAGCAAGTTTTAAGAATTAACACTAAATTAACTTAACTTATTATTTAAGGTTCTCATCATATAAATGCAAATACAAAGCATGTTTCAGTATTACATCTACGAGTTCTATTTCTCTTTAACAGTATTATATTAACATTAAACGTTGGTTTTGACGTTTTACTGGTCCTACTTTTAGGCCGTTGTAGCTCCTCAATAACAGCCAAGTTAGACTGCTATTGGGATTTTTTTTTATTCAGGTTGAACGGTTTTTAACTAATTACGCATCTAGTAAAATAGCATAATCTGTATTCTACGCCTTATAATTACACTCATAAGGTCTTAGTTTTTTTCGTGTTGGCATTAGGCAAAGTTTATAAAGACAAGAACAGATCTTTCTATACAAACTGGACCAATACGTTTGTAAAATTATATTTGTGTTTTATTTCTTGTAACAAAAGTTGTTGAGTATCATATAAACGCTTTTTCTGATAAGCATACTCGCTGGATTGCCTTCAATAATTTATTATATCTACGTTGCCAATCGTTCAAATATGATGAGAATTATGGAAATAATTTCTAGCTGTGGAACGTTTAGTTTAACGTCTCCCTTGAAGCTCTACGAACAGAACTTGATATTATATTGTTAAACTAATAAATCTATGTGGAAAATAAAACATTATTTTAACATTTATAAAATACTTGTATACCTTACAACCTAGACGAGAATCTACAATGACTAGTGTTGATACTCATCGTATATGGGAAAGTAGTTTCGAGCACTTAACTGGAGACAATTAAGTTCGCAATTCAACATTTTCATCTGAAGAACTTTAAGCATTTCGCGTAACTTCGAAATTCGAACATTCGGCAATGTTCGCGACACGAAAATTGCCGAAGTGGTCTGAGTAAAAACGGCGACAGCATGTGGCACGTAGTGTCGCGTCTCAATTTAGGATTATAACCGCAAGTTTGAATTTAGAACTTTATGATTCAAACTTTCAGCAACGTTCGGGACACGAAAACTGAAGTGTTGTAACAGTAAAAGTGTTACTTATCTTCGTGTTTAGGCGCGTAGTACTGGTGCGCGAGGTCGAAGAGTTCGCGGCGCATCTGCTGCGCCTGCGCACGGAGCTGGTGTTCACGCGCTCGGATCAGCCCGTACTGCTCCTCGCGCTCTTCTGTGTGCTGCTCCACCAGCCAGCGGAGGTACAACTCTGGAATGATCATGTCCGGTTACAGTTTGTTCGAAATAAGTAAGCCGATCGGAAGATGTCTCCAAGTGGTTTGGAAGTGGTCAATTTTGATAGAAAGAGTCGTGTAAATATAATTAGAGTCGTAATATGTTTCACATTTCTTATTATTTTGTTTACTAATTTCGATATTTATGTATTAAAACACTTAATTTAACGATTTTATCACCGCGGTAGTTCGGAACGGCTAACTTCCGATCGGCTTACTTATTTCGAACAAACTGTACCTAAGTCTTAAAAAGACACTCCAACATGGCTGTCTCATATTTATACATATCCATTCATCCATTTATATTTATCGAACATAATTGTGTAGAACGATTATTTAGAATCGATTTTAAATTTATTTAACTAATCACGGATTTTCTAATTTTTTTATGGGATAACTCCGCAAAGGAGCATGAGAGGCACCCAGTGTTGCCGTTTTAGTGACTTTGTCACCAGATCTAGTGAGTTTTAGCCGTTCACGATGACTTTTTTTTGATGATTTAGTGACAAAAAAAATCTGGTGACTTTTAGCGACTTTTTCATTATCATTACAGCAGTTATATTATTTAACTTCATGATGCAATATTTTTTCCTAAGCGGCAACACTGGAGGCACCTGATGGTAAGTAGTCATCGCCGCCCATGGACATCTGCAATATCATAAGAGTTGCAGATGGGCTACCGAGCTTAAGAAAAAGGAGGGGAAGGAGAAAAGGAGAAGGAAGGGGACTGAGGGAGGAATTGGGCCTCCACCGCTCCACACTCGCCGTACGAAACGCAACAGTATGCATACTGCCACTTGACGTCGATTTTCTGTAGGACTTTTCTGGTCGTGCCTCCCATTCATGCTGGTATGCAGACATGCCAGCGAGCCACTTCCACTACTGATAACTTCTTGCTGGTTTTTCTTCATAGGAAAATACTAATTTGGAACTAGACTCGACATTTCATAATGGCCTGTATATGGTTCATACTCAGATCAAATAAAAAGTTAAGATGGAACTTTGCGAAAAAAGAAGTGAGGCCGGCTAAAACTACGCCTAGCCGTGTACAACTCACAATTACACGCACACACGTACACCGAAACTACGCCTTATCTTGTCAGTCGAGCTATCAAGCTATCGAAAGCTCAACTGACAAGATAAGGCGTAGTTAACTAATACATGATCTGAGGGTTCATATGAAATAAAACGACTTTTATTTTTTTAAATCACTTACCTTCCCATATAACATAGCTCATGGGCGCAACGGAGGGCCATATAACGTTGGGCGTTGGGTCGTACAGTGGGTTGATGTACTGCGGCAGCTCGTCGGGCTGGTTGAGCCATGACCACACGCTGGTGGTCTGCGCATGTACACCGCGGATCTCTCGCTCTTGCTCGTTGTCGCACATGAACGTACCTACAGTGTTAAATTAAAAGTTAACGAATTATCAGCCTGCAAGCAGTCTGAGCATAGATTTTTTACAAGATGCCGCAACTGGTTTTCCGAGTATATCTAGACTCATTCAGCCTAAATCTTGCCGATTACAATAACACTAATTTAACTAAAAAATATTGTCTCTAAAATTGATATGATGGCTGTAATTTTGAAAACAATAAAACACTATTCTTCCTATTATTTTTTTAAGGGATAACTCTGCAAACGAGCAAATGAGCTACCTGATGGTAAGTAGTCATCGCCACCGCTAATGGACATCCGCAAAACCAAAGGAGTTGCAAATGCGTTGCTGAGCCTGTTTAGGGATAGGGAGGGGAAGGAGAAATGGAAAGGGGCTGAGGGAAGAATTGAGTCTCCGGCCCTCTCGCTCATGAAACGAAGCGCAGCAGCGAAACGCTACTACTCGGACGTCGGTCTTCTGCGAGAGTGCGGTACTTCCCTAGTCAAGCCGGCCCATTTATGCTGCGAACAGCATTGCTCTACCACAACACTATATAAATACACCCAGCGAATAATCTGTGTATCCTTCGATAAATGATTAAAAATAAAAACTATTGTAATTGTTCCAATACATAACATTCCACAAAACACCAACTAAATCAATCAAATAAAATTAATAACTTAATAATACTTACCAAACTGACTAGCATAAGAATGTTCAAACAGTGTGATGAGGAAAGACTGCCTATACTCGAAGCTGCAGGGGAACTGCTCTAGGAACTGCCTGATGCAATCGAGGAGGAGCAGGAAGGTGGGCGCTGCGCGGGCGACGGTCGGCCCGTACGGCCCTACTCGCTGCCGAGCACACCACGGGTGGCCCGCCTGGATCCATTCCCGTTCAATAAGAGCTTGGAGACTGGGTATTGAACAAATTGGTATTTTGTAGTAAACTTAATGATAGCCGATTTTTTTACACCTAAAAATACAGATGATGTTAAAATAAATACTTTCTTCGTAATAGGTGTTGTTTTTTTTTTGTCGACTTTCAACATCGATAGATAAATTCTTAAGGCTTAAAGGACAAGTATTCAGGCGCGTAAAATAAATAAATAAAAAATGGATTATGGTTGTCATTGAAATTATGATCGTATGGCAACCGAGACCGTCTTGGCGGCAGTATAGCAGTATTAATAATGTTCATCTATATAAAAACTGAGCACTGACCACTAATTTTACTAAAAGTTATTACAGAAAATACATTTATCTTAAAAATATTATCTTACCCTCTTATAGTTCTGCAGTCTGGGTTAAGTATGATCTGGACTAGAGAGCACACTATTAATGTGGCGTCCTCCCCGCGCGTGCCATGCACTAACACAGGCTCTGCTTTCTGCAATATCAATAAAAATAATAAAATTAAACAGTTTTTGAAGCCGCGGTAGCCTAATGGCTAAGGCGTTGAACTTGCGTTGTCGATTATGTGGTTGTCGGTTCGTAACCCACCCATTGCACTACCGACGTGAGCCCACTCGTAACACAACTCGTAACATTTAGCTTAGCACGAGGGTTCAACAAGGATACTAGTAATGTGCGATACTCCTAGTAACCTTTCAATGAAAAGACAAGCAATATTAACGAAGTATTAGGTAAGGAGATGAGCTTATTTAAAAGTAAGTTATACAAATAGTCAGTTACATTTAAAAAATACCTCAGACACAAATTAGTAGTCTATTTATTCATTTTGAATACACTTTTTATTCTCCTTAGATTGGTGCAAATGTATTAAAAGCTAAGATGGTTGCATCGAGTTCTGTACTTATAATGGCTAAAATGATTACTAAACAAGCTATGCACCAATTATTATTCTAGCCCATTTCGTCCCACTGCTTGCCAAAGAACTGCTAGGAAGGGAGGCCTTCCCTCTTTCCAAGCCGATCTATCTGAACTTTTAGCGACCCTATCTTTCTCGAAAGAGTCGAGTTCATCGCGCCACCTGCGTCTGGGCCGACCACGCTGTCGCTTCGCTCCGTGTAGGATCCAATTTGTGGTATGTTTTGCCCACAGCAATTATGCGCCAATTGAATAAAAATCTTATAGGTACTTTTATTATTAAATTAGTGTTTATTATTTTAGATACGATGCCATCAACACAGGCCGTCATTGGTTGCGAGAAAGAGATGGAGCTACTTAATTGGTAGAGCAGCATCCCTTTCTCTCAATCCTAAAATAATCGCAATATCACGTCGTAGTACGGGCTTAGACAGTCATCAAGTCGAGACGAAGAATGGCATAACTGTGTATCAAGTTTTTACATCAGATGCATGTAATATGGCTTGTGAGGGCCATCATAATCATAATCATAAAGTTAATAATGCTATAAAACACACGTACATATTTTAGATGTAATAATTATAATAAGTCACCTGATGGATGTGTTGTGCGACAATGCACGCGGTATGTAAGGCATTCCTCACGCTCTCGGGCCACCCGCAAGATTCTAGCCGCGACACCCATTTGTCACTCGATATCTCGCGGTCATTGCATGCTAAAAATTAAAATAATGACTTAAAAAAAGTTTCACTCGATAAATTCTTATACGTATTTTCTGTCTCGTTCAGCTCAGTTTGCGTTGGCAGTACATATTCGAAAAACTAACCATTAACTACCCCATAATATAAACTCATATAATAATGCAAAATCTACTGTTTCGGAATGGGCGTACGAAAATTAATATAGTAAAGGACCGCCCTTAGGTTTGAAGGTTTTATAATCAAACAAAAGCTTATGAAATCAATAAGTCCGACGCGAAAAGTTTTAATGCAGTATGCGACAGATTAAGTAAGGTATTATTACTAGAGATATTCCAAGGTGACAAGTTTCAAAGGTATAATAAATCTTACCATCAATTAATTTAGAATAGCTCTCTAAGAGTTGTTGCTGGTTGTCTACTTCATCCATAGATCTGTTGTATATTTTCCATTGGGAATAGTTTGAATTGATCTCTGTTCCACCACCTGAAAATTTGTTACCAAATTAATCATAATAAAATGTAGATGCAAAGGCTAGTTGATAAGTATTCTCCAGGGCCTCAGAAAAATGTTTACCATAAATAGAGCCGAAAATAACTAAAAATGATTCAAAAATAAGCAAACTATCAGCGTAACGATTTTAGGCTAGACAGACACCGAAATATAGCGTTTTGTGACGTCACAAACCTATGCACCATACAAATTCCATAGTAAAACTCTTTTTACTGGAAAGGGATCTCTCTCAATCCCCACAAAAAACTTTAAATGCTTTAAATCTTTATAGGCCGATTTAAATTGTTTTTCAGAATACGAAGTTGGAAACTACAACTGTCCTAATAGATTAATTCATAGCACAGTTATAAATAGCGCTACCCTACTAATTGCGAAAAAAGGGGATAAATATCTAAATTACCCTTATTTTGCTGTTGTGATATCGAATTGGAGCTTCTTAAATCGTATATGATCCCTTTTGTGCCGACAGCGACCACCGCGTTTAGTATCGCCTCGTCGGGTCTACACCGTCGGTGCTTTGGACCGTATAGAGGTTGACCAGCGCGCATAAGGACCGCCTGAATAAAAGGGATAATTAAATACCATAAATACATACACTCACGATTTTTCTGCCACAGAAACTATAGTCCGCATACCTCTTTCGCTTGTTCATATACATACATCTTTTCATACACACGCACCAGTCGCTAGTGCTATGCGCCTGACCTTTTTGGAGGTCCTCGCCGATAAGATCGATGTATGACGCTGCAACTGTTATTCGCCTTATAAATCCCATTTATTAATCATCTTTTATTCATTCTCCCAAACCATTTTAGCATATTCCTTTTAATTCGTGTCACTATAACGTAATTTTTATAGACTGAAAGAGGTTCAGTCTATAAATATTAAACGCAAATCATTCTAGTATAACAACATTGTAGCTGACCAAATAATATATTAAAAAAACATAATTATATAGGAAGGACCTAGATATGAGCAATTGAAGCCAACACAACTTTATCATTAGAATTTTTGTTTGTGTCTGTTATTGTAAACTTCTGCACGTAATTGGATGCGGATATAGTTCCTGCAGGAATATATTTTAAATATTAAGGACAATATGAGTCACTCACTCCATTATTATGTCGATAAGACAGCACAGGGAACCTCCCTCCCTGTCGGAACGTGGCGGCGGCGGCGAGGGTCTCGTCATCTATACACTTGGGCACCACCACTGCCTTTCCATAGCTGGAGCACACTGCAAAGTTCTGGTTCACGCGAGAAACACGCCACTCCTCTGTTGCTAATACTTTCGTAAATTCACCTTCTATGCTGCAAAAGACAACAAATTGTTGAGTATCCAAGAATGCCATAAAAATCATTCATGATGGTGGCTGTTAGGTCAACTAATGACCTAACAGCCATCGTCCTGTCTAAATGTGAATATACTTGAGGTCACACAAACATACATATATAAGTGTTATTGAAACCATAATTTGTTCGGTTCCTGTTACATGGGACCTAAAAGCATACCAGAGTTGGTAGTTATAATTTTATGATTTGATTTGCTGTGTTTTATTTTGTGTTTTGTGATGAGCGGTTTCAGTTTCTTTTTCTGTTTGCTCTACTCATAAGAATCATGTTAATCTAAAATAGTCTAAGTTACAGTAGAAACCATCAACTATCTGCCAGTGAGTCACAATAAAATTTAAAAAAAGCTAAATAGTAGCAATAGTAAAATACCTATTTTTTTATTCTAATTGGCAATATTACCACTATTTGCACTGGAGGCTTCCTATTGCCTCAAGGCAACAAGGAAATCTGTTCAACAAGAGGTTCCATGTAATAAGAGGTGAATCTATTGCCACTTACATGGCATAAATGAATCCCAGGACCTCAAGGGTAGCAGATGCATCTAGGACCACTAGACTAATTAGGCATTATGTACAATAACAATCACCTGTACAATGTATACCCATTTTCCACGATGGGATGCATATGTCTATAGAAGAATGGGTAGAACAGGCCAGGATCCTGCAAGCTAGACAAGTTCTCAAGTGTTTGTGCCATTTGGTTTAACTCAGTAGTGGTGGCTATATCCAGCTGGAATATCCTCAGGTCCTTGCATTTGAGAAAGAGGGAGCCACCCTGAGTTACGCCAGGTATTGGTTTGTTCTCTTTCTTTTCTATACTGTCTATGTTCTTGTGGAGGAGCTGAAAATATTATTATGCTGTAGAATCTATTGTTATTTATAATAAAAAAAACATTTCTACAACAATATTAATAATTCATTATTTTGTATATTAAAAGGAAAAACAAAAAATAAAACTACTTTTTATTTAATTCATGTTTCAATTCCTTTACAGCATCCATGGTCACTAATAGACTAATTTAATACCTATATTATATTGTATATATTATATTGTGTCCAAAGAATTTACTACTGCCAAGATGTGACAGTCAAACTCTAAGAGAATTTTCATTGAAGACAAATAAAGTATGCTTTACGGTGATATATATTTTTCAACTCAACCAAAACAACATTATGTATAGTAGTGTAGAATGTAGTATATTTTTATATAATGTCTTCGATAATGAATCGTTTATCAAATAATAATTCTTTTTATGCCCAAACATTTATGAATCTGGTCTGTGAGCGCAAACAGCTGATACTGTTAGTGCAATATGTATTTGGCAATAGCGTACAAACTTTAGTCAATAATGTTAGCAAAAGGTATGTATCGCAAGATAATGGACCATTTATTAAAATTCACGTAATAAAACATACCCATAGTTCGTGAACGCCTTCTTTTCGGGAGCTCAAAATCAAGTGATGACCTGTGATACATACAGTCCCATCCACGTTTTCTTGATGTGGATACTTAAGAATGACTCCATCTAATTTATTTATCTGTATTAGTTCTATAAATTCCATCCTTACAAGTAATTATTATAAATTATTTTTATCAAATAAAATAAATAAATAATCCAAGTGTCTGACAGGCGATAATTCTTCCGTCTGACGTTTATGTTACGTTTCGTTATATTTTTTTTGGCTGTACCTTGATACCTACTGATGATATTGTTTTGGCTAATCAAATCAGCTGTACCGATTTACTAACTAAAATATTAATTGCTCGGCTACCATGTATCCTGACGTAATTATCTTTCTTATCGCATTGAAAGAATATTTTTTTCTAGGAAAATTATTGTATGTGATTAATTTTGTAACTAAAAACAACTTCATTCAACTCGTTAGAAGAGTTCTGACAACATTGACAACACCGGTGCCGGCGATCAAAATCGAGATAGCGCTATAGCATTATCTGTACTTTCGAAAGAGATAGAAAGACTGAGTAAAAGGGATGCACCACAGCCTTTGTACATTTTTAGACGTTTACTTCCTATAGTAGCTCCATCTGTACTGTGTCCAATAAAAACTAAACGTAGCTGTACGTGCGATGGCGATGTGTGGATTTTTTCGTTGGTTGGTGATATTTTTTGATCACAAAACAGTTGCTAATTAAAACACAAATCGTATGAATACTATATAGTCGTTACTGCGTCTGGTGGATACTGTGTGGTGTTTTTGAAAAGTGCACTAAAAATATCAAATCGTGTGGTAAGCCAGTATTTGTATGATTGTATTGAAAGTAGGTATGTAAGTAGCTGGCAGGGTGGTTGAGCTTGGGCAATGACCGGTTCCGTTAATATTTAGATGTCTATTGTTGGGGCATATTGCTGGGCTACTGTTCAAGTTAGAAGAACCCCACTTTCTTACATCACAAAAGGTCAAGCTAAAAATACCAGGTGTCTGTTTTGTCACAGGTGATGGAGGAGAGCACAGAGCCCCACATGGAGACAGACGTATCATCCACCACTGTGGATGTTCCAGACACCCAGGAGGTGACAGGCTCTGATGGAAATGTTGAAATGATCATAGTTGTGGAGAAAATGGATGATGAACCTAGTGCTGATGAGGAGCAGCTGTTGCTCAGCAGTGAGGAAACTAGTAATGCATCAGCGCCAGAAGAGAAACAATCCAGAGAGAAAGAATCAGAGGTACTGAAGTGCCCAGAAAAATCAGCAGTAGGTACCCAAAATAAGTCCGCAATTAATTCCCCTGTGAAGTCAGTAATTAATGTCCAAACTAAGTCTCCAATTCATTCTCCAACAAAGTCAGCAATCAACACACAAACAAGATCTCCAATTAATTCCCCAGCAAAGTCAGCAATAAATATTGAAGCTAAGTCTGCAGCTAACTCGCCTGTAAAGTCTGCAAATTCCCCTGCAAAGTCAGCAACTTCTCCGGCAAAGTCAGCAATTTCCCCGGCAAAGACAGCAATGTCAGCAATTAATACCAAAAGTAATTCTCCAGCAAAGACTCCAACTCGGTCCCCAAGTAAGTCTCCAAATAATAATATTGAAGTTCCAACTTCTCTAAGCAACCCTGAGACAGAACAGGTAATTGTGGTTGTGCAACCTGAGCCACAATCTGAAGACTTGCCTTCAGTCCAGACACAGATAGAAGCTGCAGATTCATCAATCAAGGAACCACTGCCAATACAATTTGAGGACACACTAACAGACATAGAAAAAAGTTCAGAGAAAGATGTACAGAAACTTGTTGAAAAGTCACCTCTTAAAGAACAGCAGTCACAAGATTCAGTGAATCACACACAAACCAAAGAGTCTTTACAAGTTGATAAGCCCCCCGTTAATGGCAAGGTCCAAAGCAATGACACTGGAAAAAAAGATGACTCAGGCACTAAAAACCTAACCACTGTCATTAATCCCATTGATATTACTATAGAAACTTCAAATGACTCCCAAATTGAAACATTATCAGACATATCAGAAAAAGAACATAAGAGCATCAGTAGAGAATTAAAATCTTTAATTAATTCTGCTAAAGAGTCTAAGATTATCAGTGAATGTACTCAACTGACAAGTAAAACAAGGAAGTCCAGAACTGCGTTAGACATTTCAAGCTCAAGTTTGAATTCTTCATTAGTGGAACCAAATAAAATACATGAAACGAGAAGAAATAGTGATATTTCACAAAAGAGCAACTGTAGTGAGAAGTCTGATAAGACCGTCCTTAAAAGATCAATGAGGTCACAAAACCCTGAGTTTGTCAGTAAGGTGAAACAGTTTCTCAATTCTGTCACTGGCAAAGGTCACAAAGACTCCGAAGAAGAGGGAGAAGAGATGGAAGAAAGAGTTAGTAAAGCTGATTTAAATGATGCAAGTAAACCAACTCCACCAAAAGTCAAAAAGGTTGAAGAAATTGTAAGTAGTGTTAAATTTTTAAATAGAATAGAATAGAATCTAAATTATTTGACAGTTTAAATACAATAATAAGTGCAGGTTATGGTTGGAATTTTCTAAACTTTATGCTTGCGTCTGATGTCATTAGGCATACAAATAATATATGTGTAGATGTTGATTCCTATATACAAAATTGTATTTTTGATAAGAGCAATAAGCTTTGTTTATTTAACTTCTTATTAGTTCTTAGGGTCGATAAATAATGTGGAGCATATGATTCATAATTTAGAATATTGTTTCATTATTTTATAAAAAAGTGAATCAAATGTTAGATAAAACATAATATGACACAAACTTTCGTTTTTAATCAGTGCAAACTTTTTGCTAATTTATCAATACAGCCAGTTATAATTTTCTACAAATAGGGGGTATATTGACAGATTTTGTGTACTTATCTCAAAATGGCTGTCTCTACTTTTGCTTGTCACAATAATTCACTATCAGAGAATTGTGTCAGTAACAGCAGTTTCATTATCTCATAATGGTCAGTTGACATATTTTTTTATTGTTGCAAATAGAATCTAACTAATCAAGATTTCTAAAAATTTAAATTATGATGTCACTTAACTAAAGTATTTCTTCTAAGACTAAGTATTTAACCTGGCAAGCGGTACAGTTCCTCTTTTAAGCACATAACAATAGATTTTGCATTGTGTCTACAATATGCCGCTTGACAGGTTATCCCTTCTTCCACATCCAACTGCTATCTTTTGCAAAACTAATAGACATAAATTTCATTGGCAGGTTACAGAGAAGAGCAACAAGCTTCGATCGGACTCATACTGCTGGCGTTGTCACTGGGCTATAGAACAAGTGACCAATGAGAAGGTTCATCCTCCAATGCACTGTACTGTCTGCCCGAGGTCTTTTCACTATAAATGTCTCTCTGGTGTCGAAAGGAACAAGATAAATGTGGAGAAGAACTGGGTCTGTCCAGAATGTATGATTGTGCTGCAAGCCGAGAGTTCAGAGACAAGGTAATGATACTAACATACTTTAAATATTCTGTCTCATTATTATCAGAATATTCTAGAACATACTATTTACTAAAGATCTTAAACCACAATAAACAATGTATAAACCTAGTAGATGTAAATTTTTTAGATACATACATACATTTCATCACTACTAAATCTGCATTGCAAGTAAGAGATCTTAGGTTAGGTCTAGTGATTCTGCTTGAACATGAACATGAATCCACAACAAACTTCATACTTTTAATATACATCAGCTGGCCAATTTTCTTAATGTTGTATGCAATTATAATACTCAACTCACGAGATTTTAAGAAAATTATCAACAGACTATGCTAAAATAGATATGAATTCATTAATATCGTATGTTTGTTTGCAGAATCTAGGTTATCGCCTTACATTCGGATTTTTTCTGCATTTATTATACAATAATCCTTCCTTCTGTGATATAACATTTTTGTATTCCCTATGTAGATAATAAAATGAAGGTTGATGTTTTTTCACCAAAAAATACTGTCTTAAAATGTAGAACTAGTACACACAATGTTATTGCAACCGCATGTCCTTACTTCCAGGTCACCTGCCATGAATAAGATCACCCTAGGAATGCTCTGTGACCTACTCAGACATGCACTGGAAAGAATGATGGATTTAAACGGGGTAATTTAGAATTTTTTATTACTACCTTAATTTTTGCTACCCATTTATTATTATTATTATACCACATAAGTATCTCGATTTATAGCATGAATTTGTTAGTTTGTAGTCTATAATTTGCAGGTTATGTTTGATAATATATCATTCTTAGATTTAGATTACGTAATATTTCATGGTGTGAGTGTATAAAATAACTATTGTATAATGTGCGAGCAAGATTTTTTTTTTAAATACACACACTTGTTTCTTAAAAAAAAAACCTCTGAA
Source organism: Subacronicta megacephala (assembly GCA_958496365.1). NCBI lineage: Eukaryota > Metazoa > Arthropoda > Insecta > Lepidoptera > Noctuidae > Subacronicta > Subacronicta megacephala. The sequence goes on along the minus strand of OY292516.1, from coordinate 5,783,609 downwards.
AAAGCTTATTATCGTTTATTCATTCGAGAACAGACAGTATATTGTTGATAGATACATAATTCATGCAAGAAACTGCGATTTCCTGCCGATATAGTTAATCTAAGGCATCATGCAAGTGGGGATCTGTACTTTCACCGGTTTAGCGCATGAACCAACAGACAGATATTAAAATGTATATAGCGCCCCGCCAACGGCATGCGGCGGCTGGCGGGCGGGCTCGGTGAAATGACCTTGCCACTTATCTACGTAGCTGTAGCTGCGCGGACCCTGCATAACGACGCATTCCCTCTCCCTCTAACAAAACTAATCAATACACAAGCGTCACTTCTACCGTCTCGCTCTGCCACCGCTAATAATAAACATGTGCGTGTGTTGTACATGTATTGTCGTTGTAATGTGTGCCTCATTTTCTTGATTCATCATTTTGACATGGTTTTCTATTAGTATTGCTATTTGAATACGCACTGAGTTGCAAAAATCACACAATCACAGAACGTAAAATATGCGAGTTTCATAAAGAAAAATGAATATGACAATGCTATTCAGGTCTTCTAATCATTTATCTGGAACATCCCTATCCAATAAAACAGATCTTTATCGCGTGGCTAGATTGTATTTTACAGACAGGAACTAGGTAACATACCCCCGGAATAATAACATTGAATCACGTAATACAAGACGTTTTCAATACTTAAATAACAATGATATGAAAATAATTGCTTCAGATGAAACGATTTTAATAGCTACGCTTCTAAGAATTTCCGCGACGCGACATGAAAGTAGGTTTTAGTTTACATGCCGACCTAATAATTTTAAATGATTTAGTATTATGAGTTGTCAATTGTATGATGCTCCAGTAAACAGAATAGCATGTTTGCTTGTTATATCAAAACTACATTTGGTATTTCGAACAAAAATAAATCGGTAAACACTTGTATATTAATTCCAGATAACATATTCAGAAACCGATTATAGCTATTGCATACACAGCTAACATTCACAAACGTTCAGACTTGATCAAAGCGCAAGATTAGGTCCAATACGAGAATTTTACATGCGATTATAACTTAAATGCTTCGCGAATGGACGATTAATGTAGTTACGGATTGATTAGATGAATGTAAACGCGGAACTAGGTTTAAGAGCAAACGATATTCGGAGCTACTTAGCCTGCTGCAAATTACATAAAGGGCCAAGTTCCCGAAGTTCCCCATTTTAATCATAGTTATAAAGCTGGATTAAATAGAATTAGTTGGTAGTTGCTAGATCTTTCTGAAGACAGTTCCGATTCGAGTTTCGAGTCAGCAAAAACAGAATTTACTATTTAAATTCTGTATAAGTCATCTTTGCTGTATACCTTGAGCAATGTCTTGTACGCAAGGCTGCACGTCTGGCCGTACAATCCAGTTCCGCTGGCCTCTTATTGTATGGAACGCCTATACAATCAGCGTAAACTTGAATTCTATAGGTTGACCTATGCACCACTGACGAAACTGGTACTAAAAATACTATTTCACACTAGGATTTGCCCTAGGTTGAACTAGGGCGGTGCCCAGGCACAGGGCTCAGACCCTGGAGGCGCGAAGAAGTAAAGTTTAAGATTAGAACCTTTTTCAAGAGCGCAGTTTTAGGAACTCGCACCGGGCGCATAAAAGGTTACTTACGGCACTGAGTGGGTTTAGAAACCTGCATTTTCGCATAAAAAAACAGCCGGACCCGGAATGACTACCTGTAGTTATACAAATACGAGCGACCCGTCCCAGCTTCGTACGGTTAAACAGTGTGTATGACGTAGGACGTATAACTATAGAATTCTCACTAGAATAATCAGGAATATCTCACATCTCACTAGAATATTATACACAAAAATCTTCCGGAAAAAAAACTCTAAATGATAGCGAAAACCGTATCAAAATCCATTGCGAAAGAAACAAGACGAAAACAGTGACTTTGTTTTATAGTAGTGATTTGTTCCGTACGGAAGGCAGACGCCGATCGAAAAGCCAAACCTCTAATGGAATATTAGCCTTTATAAGATCATTACGTTGTCTATCTGTCAAATTATATCCATACTCGTTTCTCAATGTTCCAGGTGGAGCCGTTTTTGCAGCCAGTAGACCGCGCGGCGTTCCCCGACTACGACAAATACGTGGTGCATCCGATGGACCTGTCGCTTATGCAGGACAACATCGCCGAGAAACTGTACGGGAGCACGGAAGCGTTCCTCGCTGATGCGCAATGGATACTGCACAACAGTATTATCTTCAATACATGTTAGTATTACACTGTACAGTTTACATATAACCTCAATTGTCTTTTCCAGAATTTTAATTGTTTTTTTGGAAGGCCATGTTCTCGACTTTTACGAGGTAATTATTATAAGAAGAATTTTAGCAATCTGACCTACAAATGAGATTGTAATCTCTATTATGCCTATTTACTACTGCCACTGGGAAACAAGACCTATGTCTGGAAAGACTTTAAAAACATTAGCGGCCAAACCAAATCGCGACCAGAAAGATATCTGTGGATGAATAATATCTATCCCAGCACTGTTGTATTTTTATTATCTTGACTGTATCTGTGTTATCACGTTTTATTAACCAATAACGAGATACTGGATATCCATCAAATCAGAGGAATCTCATGGATACCCATGGGTGCAATAAATATTTAATCTTCTTGCTAAATACTCAAATCACATGAAAAGTAGACACAGGTACAAATCTCAGAGTGACTATTTTGTTAAATACCTAGTTTCTTCGGTATATATTAGATACCTACATTTTTACTTTTCCTCTTATTATAAAAAAAACATGTTGTAGCGAACTATGTTATAATATACTATCTATACTTACAATAAGTCAAATTTTGTAAACGGTACACAGAGCCTAGATCGCACAACAGGCCTCAAGCAATAGTGTAAAACTTTCTTATAAAAATATATTTTACTCGTACATTTTTTCATTTTTCAATACGCAAGTTATCTCACCCCCTACTACATGGGACCTAACGAAGTGTGGCTGTACATTAGTACTTTGCGTAATAAGTAAATTTCCGTACGACAGTGCAGTCGAAGCTGACGTCAGGTGCGCGGGCGCTAGTGCGGTCATGCCGCGCGGAGATGGGCGAGATAGAAGCATGTCCCGAGTGCTACGCCGCCGCGCATGCGCGACGACCCACGTGGTTCACTGACGTCTGTTCCACGCCACATATACTGTTCTGGGCTAAGCTGAAAGGTAAAGTTAAAAGTTCAGCCTAGCACGCCAAATTTTTTTTTTCGCAAGTTTTTCCTCCGTAACACATTCTAGGTAAATGGCAATAGAAATTTCGGCATTAACAATAACTTATTCGCAATTGAGTATTAAAAATTTGCTTAAAAATCGTTATTGTAGAAGATTTTGGTGTAAATTGTTAATTTTGGCCGAATCCTCTATTTCACACCAAAATCTTCTGCGAATTGGGGCCCAACCTGAATAAAAATCCTCTGTTAGTCCAGTATATAAACTTTCTATACGTGTTCTATGCCAAATTTTATCCAAATCCGTTCAGCCGTTTTTGGGTGATCAAGTAACTAACACACAAACTTTCAGATTTATGATTTTAGATAAAATATATCCAAAGTATAAAATTTCCAATACTCTCATTCCGAATTATTTATTCCAGGCTTTCCCTACTGGCCAGCGAAAGGCATGTCGGTGAACAGCGCTGGCTTAGTTGACGTGCGGTTCTTCGGAGCCCACGACCGCGCCTGGGTGCCCGCGAAAGACTGCTTCTTATACTCTGAAAAAGATCCAAACAACTTCAGGACTAAAAGACAGGATATCATCGATAGTATGCAGGTAAAGAAGTTATTTTTTATCGGGTTAATAGTTGACCGAGGTTTTAATCGCATCCTAAAGGACTTTTTGAGGCAAAATATAGCCTATGCCATTTATCAGAATGCAATCTAGCTTCTTGCAAAATTTTAACAAAATCTGTGAAGCAGTTTAGCCGTGAAAACGTAACAAATAGACAAAGTTACTTTCGTAATTTATAATATTAGTATGGATGATTTTTCGTAAATACAGATTTTAATGTTAATTGGCGTTTCCTAACTGATGATCTCTCAAAAGAAACGTTAAAACTAAGATCATACATTCTTTTATTCTTGCACATTTTGTCTTCACAAACCCTTAACAAGAACTACTACTAGATAATAATTTTCGCGCTATTTTTTAGGAAGCAGAACAACACATACGGAATATATCACGAAAATACGGCAAGTTTATTTACCCGCCTTTCAAGACACAGTTTGATCCTACCAAAATGCATGAACAACTCAAAATGATGGTATGTGTAACATGGGAATATTCTAGCATAATTTAAAAAGTCTCCTATATTCCCTTTAGAAAGAAACAAGACATAAAAAAGTGTCAAATAAAAAATAAATTTTAAAAACTTTAAAAACCCAACTACGAAAAAAACAACTGCAAAGTATTAAACAAGCAAATTTTTCTATGTCTAAAAACAGTACTGTCCAGTTTATATTCGTTGATACACGCTACCATAATTATATTTTTATTGACAGCCACAGGTCAGAGCGGCATGCGACTACGGCTACAAACTGGAAATACTGTTGCTGGACAAAATAAAATTTTCTTGTTTAATACTTTTTCAACAAAACTGATATAATTAGGGCTATGCAATCACTTCCACACTCATACAAAATCTGCTCTTTTATATTTCCTAATCTAAACATTCCTATATTGTAGATCCCAACGTTCGAAGGTGAGGTGAGGTCGCTAGTCAAGGAAAAGGCAGCACCCGCTGCCGGCAAAGAGAAAATCAGATCCAACTCAAAAAGCTCCAAGAGTTCTGCTATCGACGAGTACGTAAAAACCTTTATTCGTAGTGATTCCGTTTTGTAGACATTAGTTCATTTCCATTTATGAATATTAAATACATTAATACATACTTAATAATGAGTAAAACCGACGAAAAAATACAACTTTACTATCGTGAAGTTTATATAACAATGTTCTTGCAATGTACACACTGCTACACATCAAGGTATACAAATCCCGTTAGACTAATCTTCCATTGTAAAGAGTTTCCGTATAATTTGATGGCAGCCTCTACTTGATTTTTATAGCTTGATGTGTAGCCGTGCGTACAGGGTTAAAATTTAAATATACACATAAAATCGTAAAATACAGAAACAATAACAGCATAAAATAGGCCTGTTCAGATATAACCAGTATTCGTTTCCCCCGCAAAATCTTAATAAATCAAACGAACTAAGTAACAATTAAAAGAAATATAAAATATAAAATTAGAAATTACACAAAATATGTATCAAAAGGACAATTGAATGATCAACTTGAAATATACGGTACAGTTATTTGTGGAACTATAAGATAATGTTATACGTATCAATAGGTCGTCGGCTGTACACTCGGATAGTTCGGATACAGATGGCGAAGAACTTCAGCGTCTGTATACTCTACTCCAAAAAAGCAGGTATGTTGTTTTGGCAATCGTTAGCTTTATCCTGCTATATTACAGAATACGCAAAAAAAAAATTCACTAAAGCGCGCAACACCTCTTAGACTAACTGTAAACGTAGATGCTGTAAAATCGTATCATCGGAAATTAAATAATATCAATAAAACACGTAAAATATACGTTTTTTTTTAATTGGAAGGGAAGCAATATATTTTATTTTGATGCACAACTCACCTGCATAAAAAAATTAGCGACTATGTCATGTTTTTATAGCTTATATCTGAACAAGCCTTTATGTGTGACATTTTACAGTCAATATACACGTTACAACGGCGATTCAATTTTATTTATACAAGGTCAGCTTTAGTATATGCGAAACACGTGTCTAGTATTTTTAGGTAAAAAATCTATGTACAAAATGTCAAAGTTATGAGCTTGTTATGTTATCTGGAAGTAACTGCTGGCTGGTACTTAAAAGTTTTGGGAAAAAATATGACATGCTGTAAAAAATATTGGAACCAGAATATAGTTTGTTCAGAATAAGTAACTGAATGTTACTTATTCTGAACAAACTATATTCTATGCAATGTCTTGCTGATCTGGTAATGTCTTGCTGATCTGGTATCGTTGTGCGTCGGGTCGTTGGGCTCCCTAAAAAATGGTTGAGCTACACGATGACTGATGTATGCGTTCCGTCAGTTAGGACAGGTCAACTCAAAGCTGGTATGGTTCTTTCTTCAAAAGGCCTGTTCAGATTTTGCCCTACATTGTACTCGCATATAATATAACTATTGTCTGGACTTTAAAAGAGACCATGATTCTCTGAGTTTGTTTCGACGTTTCTTCTCAGAGGTCGTCAGATAGGAAACGTCGACGCCATCTAGTTAAAAAAAAATATGTAAAAAAAACGACTTGTAAAAGTGTCTTAAAAGATCTATTTACAGAAATAAATATCATTTCATTTCATTTCATTTCATTTCTGGTTTCGCATAATACTAAAAATAAGGTTGTATAGATTAGAATTTTTTTAAATAAAATATAATTCAAAAACTAAATAGCCTATTTGATGTTGTTAAAGAATCATGGGTATTATTTTCATTGGCCTTATGTTTATTTTAATGTTGTTTCAGTGATATAAGCGAAAATGAGGACACGCCTACAGTGGCGTTGCGCAAAATGGCGGATGGTGCAGAAATCGCTAAAATGGAAGAAGACGATTCTATGACCGATAAGTGAGTTTTCAATTTAAAGAATGGCAAGAATTAATTGATATGTTATTACTATTTCTATATGGGAATTTCCCAAAATTATTTCTTAACGGATGCCTGTTTTTTTACAATTGTATATTGGTATTTCGTATTAGTCAATGAGTACGTGAGTCAGTCACTGGTATTTCGCGTTGATGTGATATAATAAATTATTTTTTCAGAGATGCCATGGACGTTGATACTCCACCAAACAAAACAAAAGAAGAATCTCTTTCGTCCACTTCTTCGACTTCTTCTAGGAAGCGTCGCAGGTCCGAGCTTGAGGAAGCAGTCGTAACAATAATTGAATCCAGTGGCATAAACAGCAGCAGCTTCAACGAGAAGCGAAAACGAATGGAAGAGGATAAAACTGAACCTAAGAAACCTGCAGTAGTGGAGCCTAGCAGCAGTAAGGCAGATGACACCTCACTGAATGACAAACCTAAAGAATCAGTCAAAGATACGCAAGCTAAGGCAGAACAAACACCACCCGTCACACCCAAACAGAAACTAAAGGATGGTGAACCGTCAAGTATTACTGAAAAGGAGAAAAACCTTCGAGTAACTCCAATAAGAATAGCCCTAGTAACAAAAGATAAACGGAATTCAACAAGAAAAAGTACCTCCAAAGAGCCCACCGCTAAAATCATAAGCCCATCTGAAGATAAAGATGAAAAGAGCACGCCTAAGAGACAAAAACCTAAAACTGACAAAGTTGACAAAACACCTACTACGAAAGTCGACAAAGTTGATAAAACACCCTCTACGAAAGTCGATAAAGTTGATAAAACATCCACCACGAAAGTCGATAAAACCTCCACGACAAAAGCTGATAAGACACCCACAACGAAAACCTCATCCTTAAAGGCCGAAAAAGGTGATAAGACGCCTAGTGATAAAACCAACAAAGAGGATAGATCCAGGTCAGAGAAACGGAGAAACTCTAGAGGTAACAGGTCAACAAACAGTGTCAGTTCCACCAGATCCTCAGATAAATCTGATAAACGATCTGAAAAGAGCTCGGAGTCCCCCAATAAAGAAAAAGACAGTACATCAAATAAAGAAAAGGTAACAGATGAAAAATTAAAAGCGGATAAACAGTCGACACCTAAACCTGCCTCAGAGTCAGTCACCCCGCCAAAATCAGTTAAAGACAGGTTACAATTTGATGACGACACTACTTTAGCCGTCTTAGCCCGTGAATCATCTAAATCCATAACAAATAACATCTCTGGCCTTCCAACTATAAGCTGTGTCCGAAGTCTGTCAACAACTGCCCAGAATACGAGTGCAACTCTAACTAAAACTACAACCGTGGCCAACACTATCGACATCACCGAAGAAGCTAACTCAGATTCCAGCATCTTTACACCGACTAGTATAGAAAACGTCAAAACCATGAAGGATGCTGCCACAAAACTCCAAAAACTCCGTAACGACGCGGAACCAGTCGTAGGTCGCGTTGGTGTACGTGCATTCGCCAGAATGACGTCTCCGGATAGACAGAACGAAAACGAAGATGTGCAAGTGGAAATTAAAGCCGAACCCATCGACCTGGACGAGCCAGAGAGGCACATGGAGAAGATGGATCTAATGAACGCGTTCAGACTGCGGCCCGTCAACCCGAACCCGCCGACGAATTTACGCGACGTTCGGATAAACAAGGTGGTGGTTACGCCGCTGAATGCTAGAAAGGGGGTGGGGAAGCCGTTGGAGATTCGTCCTCGGGCGAAGAAGACGTTCCCTCAGCCGAAGAAAGCGGATGATGGGCGGTCGGAGCTGAACAGCAAGAACTCGATGGTGTACATCCCCATCCAGCCGCCCATCACGCAGGCGCCGGTGAGACTGCCTCGGCCACAGCACACCGCGCCGCCCACAGTAACATCCGTCCTTCGACCACCTGCGCCTGTTGTTACATCAGTTTGTAAGTAACAATAATTTTATCTATTACACATACAAGTTCCAAATATCGAGAAAAAACGCGTCGAAAATCAATATTAATTACCAAATTTCCTCTTAGTGTATTTTTATTAACGTATCAGCATATTTCTTCTCTCGTAATTTGCTTTGGTGATAAAAATATTAGCCCCTTCATCTGCAACCGTCGTTTCATAGTGCATTTATAGCATTATATTCAATTTATGCGAAGTAAATACTTATAGTATATATATCTCAATAACATATCTGTATAATAAATATTATCGAAATCTAAAGACAGATTTACTTTCGCATTTATAATATTTGCATGGATGACATTTTGCGTATCTCCTCTCTCTATATCTGCTGCTGCTGCTGCATGAAAATGCAATTCTAACTTAAAAATATAAGATTTATGTATTCTCATACGGGCGCAAAATCGATTTGACAAGGTACTCAAGTTTTCTCTGGATTCTTATATTATTTAACAAATTCAAAAATGATCGTTTGTTTTTAACCATATTGAAATGTGAATTGCGTCCAATTTAACGTCCACAATACTGTGTGAGAGAGATAACACGATATCGTCGATTGTTCCAAACAAAATACTTTGCAAGCCGGCCTTTTACTACTTGTACTTGTCTCCTGTTCTGTTGGCTAAATAAATCTTTCTTTCTTTTTCTTCTAACATTTTGATGATGGCATGCTATGTTGTCCAGCAAATAACTTAGTGAACACCGTGACAACGCCGCTGATGCAAGTATCGTCGAGTGCAGCGTCGTCATCCTGTGGTCCTTCCACAAGCAGCAGCGTGGCGACAGTGCCCACAGTTCACACAGTGCCGCTCATGACCTCCGTCAACGGACAGTGGATGTTCAGCTTCCAGCCCGTTATGTCCGTCGGCGCTATCGATGTGAGTTTAAAATCAATTCATTTATTTGTTTTCTAAGTGTGCTTAATTAGGTTTTTATTATGTCAGTAGGTTCTTACGACTTTTGAGGGAGTTATTTATGTAAAAACATTATTAAATATTTACAGTTTTTAACAATACTGTGTGGCATTAATTTTTATGTACATAAAAGTTAAGGCTATATTCTTACAAGCTTCTGTCTTCGACTTCCTCTACTGTTACGTCAGAATCAGGTCCACCCTGGATAAAAAATATCCTGTGTGTTAATCCGGGTTTTAAACTAAACTGTGTCCCAAATTTCGTCAAATCAGTTTATCATATTTTGCCGATTGTGAAACTTTGACATTGATGATAGGTATTAGTAGTAAGTTATTTAATTTTAAACAATAGATATACCAGTAGAAAACAATGTGATAACATGACACATAAAAATATACATTAATTTCGCGTATTTTGTGTTGAAAAAATGTGGCCGAGGTCCCATTTCTCTATGATAAATTTACGAATCCTTGCTTTAAAAACTTTGGTTGATTTTATAAGGAGTTTGTCTCACGATATTATTATAGCAGCTAATGACTTGTTCACAGAGTTCTGCCCCGTCGCAACTGATGAACGGCGTGCCGGAGCGTGGCGCGGCGCTGACAGGGCTGGGGGGCGCGCTGCCGGCGCTGCCCGCCGCCCCGCCCGCCCTGCCCGCCCTGCCCACCGCCCCCATCATAACCGGACCCGCGCCTCCTATTACTGTTATTAGCAGAACACCCACCGAAAATACACCTGGAGAGGTATTCACGGCAAGCTATACATTAACCAGTATAAGCTGACCTCGTATTGTAAGTCTATACAATGAGAGATCAACTTATATTGTATTGTAATGTTCACATATTTAAAGATTCCGTTCACGGAAAGTGAAAGGTACATGGGGAATCGTTCAAATGTCGCTCTACAGACGAAATAACAGATGTAGCTATTTTATTTTTATTAAACTATTGGATACGGATCCAAACCTTATAAAAAAATCTAATGGTTATAAAAAACCCTGCTAAACTGAGCTTTTGGTGTAATGAGATGGTTCATCATCATTATGCTAGCATAGTTATTTTGCCGAGTGTCTAAATTTGTATTAAATTGAAGCTAAGCATGAATTTTTGCATCTCGACGACGTGTGATGTCTGCCAACCCACATTAGGCTAGCGTGGAGACCCGCGCCAAGCAGTGGGACGATATAATAGTTTAACGATTATGATAGGAATGAATTTAAACGAATAATTAATTGGCTAAATAGGAAACATACCGCTCCTTCGCCAGTCTATTTACCCGATTGGATAACCATCATAAAAAACTAAATGGATTGTAATTAAACTTGTTAGCCGCCGCGACTGCAGCAGAGGCCGACGGGCCTGCTGAACCCTCTGGACGCCAGCACACCCATCGGTAGCATGCCACCACCGTCCACGGCCGGACCTATCACCGCTAAACTTAACCAGAATGCTGTTAAGGTAAGCTTACCAGAAGAGTTTTCATGCGCCTAATGGAATTCTAAGAACAATATATCATAACTTAGTTTCAAAGTGAACGCACACTTAGCAGAGCTGAAGTAAGTGAAGGCGCCAAAAGAATCGAATTTTAGAATTACTCGCGCCGAATCGGACGAATCGCTGAAAAAAATTGTAAGGTAATCAAATGTTTCGGCGCAAACAAGTGTGAAATTTTGGAGTGAACCTCCTGAACCAATGGTTACACACGAACTAAATAAGGAATAATATCAAATAAAGAAAAACAAATATTGAAATCGGTTTACGATAGGCAAACAAGGCGTCATATACATACAAAACAAAACAAACTTACAGTCATTAAAAGCGGTTAAAATCTTACATCTCGATAATTATTATTATTCTCGAAATTAAAACTTAAATTTTGAAACTTGTTTTTCTGTGCAGATGACGGATTTCTTCCGCACATTACTAGAAGATTCCATAGAGAAACTAGAGGAGCCATCGTCGCTGCTGACGACGCTGAAGCTGCAACTGGAGCAGGCAACCTGGCGGCACCAACAGGAGATCAAAGAGGTCAAACATAACCATGGTATGTCTGTTCATTATCACAAGAAAACTCGCTGAGTAGCGCACACACCACTTATAAAAAAAATCTCGTCCTCATCATTCTAATTCTGAAATTACGATAAAAAGTTATCTGTTCCATATATTTTGTCGAGATAAGTCTCAAAATCTATGACCGGCTTTAGCTGTTACATTATAAATTCAACATCATCAACCCATACATTGGCCCACTGCTGGGCACGGGTCTCCTCTTAGAATGAGAGGTATTAGGCTGTAGTCCGCCACGCTAGCCTACTGCGGACTGACAGACTTCACACGCCATCGAGAAAATCTCTCAGGCATGTAGGTTTCCTCACGATATTTTCCTTCACCGTTTAAGCGCGTGACAATTAAGTGGCCTTGGATTCGAACTTGAAACCTTTGACACGGCAGTCCTATGGTCATATCACAAGGCTATCACCGCCCCATTATAAATTAAACTATATAATCTCATAAAGCAATAATATTAACGCTCTGAATTTAATAACAATTCAGCACATTGTCAGACAGTTTAGCTACCGAATTTTCCCATTTATGTTTAGATATATATTCGCTTGTTTAAAACGCCGATGGTATTAAGTATTAAATATTATATTCTCTAGCCAGGTTTTAGTACTATATATATTTTATCTTAAAAACAGGTGTCAGTAGTGTCGATAATAGTAACATAAATTTTATAATATTATCATCGAGTATCAACTTTCATTGCAGAACTCACACTAGCGGAAATGCGCGCGTCATTCGAAAAGGAGAAGTTGCGAGCAGTGAGCGAGGCAAGACGAACGGCGCAAGTGGAACTAGAGGGCGCCGTCAAACTGGCTAAGTCCAAACAATGGTAAGATTACACAATATCTTTCAGCTTTTCCTTGGGCGCCAAATTCAATTATTTATTTTCAAGTTTTTCGCAAATTTGGTACATACATACACTCACGCCTTTTTCCCACAAGGGTAGGTAGAAACTATGGACTGCCACTTGCTACGACTCTTGCACATCTCTTTCGCTTCTCCCATATTTATACATCTTTTCATTCACAAGCGCCGGTTGCGAGTACTACGCACCTGACCTTTTTGGAGAACCTCGCCGATAAGATCGGGTAGGTCCTTCTAGGGCGACCTCTCCCGATGCTGCCACTAACATTCGCCTTATAAATTACATTCGTTAATCGTCTTTCATTAATTTTTCGCAAATTGTACGACTACAAAACATTCTCGGGTCATGGCAGTAGAAATTGCGACATCAACTATTTAATTATAATGTATTCACAACTAAGTAGTAATCGTATCAGATAGTAGTGTCACAGTATAAGTAGATTCTTATATTGTGATAGCGTGAATTGATAGTTTTGGCAGAATTCTTTTAGACTTATTATTATTATACTCTATTATACCATACTGTCTGCTATTATACTGCATAACGATTTTTAAACGAAACTTGTGACTACATTGTCGCAACTATGTATTTTAAAACTTTGTAACATAACATACCATCACGCCTGTATTCACCGAAGGGTTAGGCAGAGGTGTACTAATGTACACCCACGTTTCGCCGGTATGTTTAGGTCCTACGTAATAGGGGGCGAGCCTATTGCCATCAACCGGGCACAAATCCAGACTCCAAGCTGCTTCTGAGAAATTCATAGAAAAACTCAATAACACTGCTCGACCTGGGAATCGAACCCAAGACCTCAAGCGTAGCAGTCGCGCATGGCACCACTAGACTAACGAGGCAGCCTAAAACTTTGTATATAAAAGAAAATCTGAGCGTAGTAATAATAGTAATAAAATAATAAGTGTGTGTCCCTAGGTGTGCCAACTGCAGTCAGGAGGCGCAGTTCTACTGCTGCTGGAACACGTCGTACTGCGACTACCCTTGCCAACGCGCGCACTGGTCACAACACTTCGCCGTATGCCAACAGCGTTCACAGGTAACATATCACACAACTCCTTCTAGATAAGCGGGGCCCGCTTCAGTTAACAAGTTTGAGTTACGCGTTAAAAGTTAACAGTCGCTTATATGGCGATTATTGTCAATTAAATTTAATCATCCTGAAAGGGCCTTGGGGAGCAAAAAAAGTATTAATACTTGCAACTTAACAGTTTAAAACTAGATTTTTTGTCATTCTATCTCCTCTGTTTTTTTTTATATTATAGTATTAGCTTTCATTTCCAATGAGTACTTTGGAGATTTGGCCATTTTCGGCCAAAAAAAAACATCACGTGATTAATGGACGGCCCCTTTCGACATATGAATAAGAAAATGAAATTTTGATAATTATTTTTAGGATGGTAGCAATGGTGACCCGCCGAGCTCACCAGAGAACAGGCTTCAACCTCAGCCTGATATGCCAGTGAGTTTCACATAATTGTAATGTATTCATTGCTTTAGTTTACAATGTATTGTAATAGTGATCATGCTTTGTATGTAAGCATATTGTAGTGTAGCTATAATTATGTTTTTTTTTTTGTATCATTAATTTATGTCTTTCATAATATTATGTATAATACTACGAATAAATAATACTCAGGAAATGTAACTGCGTTAAGAAAATGACCCAACAAAAGTTGTGTCCAAGTAGGCGGGGCTTCAAAATTGTGTCCAGCGCGCCATCAGTCGGACATTTTCCTTGCAAGCGAGCATATGTCAAACGTTTTAGCTTAATATCATTGTCCAGAGATCACTTTTCACTTGTAAGTAGTAGCTTAATTATAATTATATTCAAAGTTGTTCAAATACGTTATCAAAACGAGATGGTCAATATTATGCAAAATGAAGTCAGTAAATTATTAAAAAATATTTTTACAAATCATTAAAGGGATATACCATGTTACACAAAACTGCAGTACCAGTTTGTACAAATATCCACATACAACTGAAGTACCAGGTCAACAGAAACCTTAAAGGAACCTGGTGACCGATTGCCAAGGTTTTAATCAGAGCAAACAAACGACCCAATTGAATACACTAACACTATTTCAACGCTCCAACAATAATAGATGAAGTCGCAATTCTTGTTGGCAAACCATCGGCTTTGTTCGTTTTAGCACCATACAACAAAACGAAAAAGTACCCAATCTAAGCCTTTTTAGTAACCGACGAAAAATATCTACGCGGGGGGATCCAGAATCATGTACTGAATTCATGGTAAGCGGTTGTGCGTCGATGTCCCTTCCACCTGTATTAAGTATAAATTAAAAAAAATCACAATAGTATAAAATATTTAATATAATTATGACATTGTTTTATTATTGACTTGGTCCGGTCTACTTATTGCATAATATTTTCCACGCCATTTTGACTCAGATGTCATAACAGACATTACAGCACGCGCGCGAACCAATCCCTGTTTTCTCTCTGAATTTAAACCAATTACCAAACATGTCTATTTGAAACAGCGCAAGTGATTCGAATTTTGAATCGTCGTCATTTTGTTTGAAGTAGGCCCACTTTTTGAGCGGAATTTGTTCCGAGTTACGCTTCCTGAGTATTATTTATTCGTAGGTATAATAAGATACTTACAATAAGACCGTGTGCAGAACAATTATTGTTCTGCACAAGGATTATATTATAGTAAGTTCTCACTAAACACAACTCGAGCTTGTGCGTCTAACGCTGGCTATATTTATATCTCGTTTCCGCAATTCAATAAAATTGATGGTCATGAGCGAGAGCAGGTGGGAAGTTATGATTGCAAAGGAGCGCAACGGGAGAGGGAAATGTTATACTTACGTATTTATGTAAGAATCGAACGTTCCGAAACTCGAAATATTGTCTTAGACGTGAGCCAACTTATTGCACTTTTAAAATATCTTTTTTCTTTCTTTCTAATCCAGGATTTAAAATAATTTAATTTATTTATCATGTTCTTGTTATTTTGCAAGAGCCATTTTAAAAAATTAGATCTCTAGCTCCTTGCAATTGTTGTTGTTGTTGGTTGTGATGTAATTATTTTATATTGAAATTTATGTTAGTACTGAACCTACTTTGTTTCTGTACACTTTCGTGTATTATTCCAGAATTTTGCTTTTTTACAGTACATCGCATCATCATCAATAATATATTTTATTATGGTATAACATATATTATGGTATACATATAAGTGAAATTAATTACCGCCTTTCAACTGTGTATCATTTTATTTTATACAGCACTAAGAAATTATTTACTTAGGAAGAAATAATTCTAAACAACTTTTTTAAATTACATTGCCGTAAATATTAGAAAATCATTTTCATATCACAATAAGTTGCCGTAAATAGTAGAAAATCATTTTCATATCAGACTAAGTTGCCGTTGCATTCATGTAGTAATCAAATAGCATGAACGGTGTTTCGTCGGTGTATACAAAAGGCGCACATATTTATTACACAGTTGGGGTGTATTGGTGTTACAGAAAAACACGCCAGCTCCGACACTGACGGTCGGCGGCAAGGTCGCACCCACCCGAGTCTATGCCCAAGACTCACATAACACACAGAAGGCTTCTATTATTGGTTAGTATCTACATCATTCTGCTAATAATTTGGTATTATTTTATTTTTCACCTTGATTTTAGGTGTTGTGACGGTTGACGGTGCCTTACGGTTACGGCTCGCTGTATGTAACATTCGCAGGGACAATAGACCTTCGTGTGCGGAGGACCTAATTGACACACCTAAATCTAGCACTACATACTCCGCCCGCACTATAACATATGACTCGGAAAAAATGTTAGTGTAGCCCGCCACGCGCAACTCACTTCTCAAAATATAATTACGATGATTATGTAGTATACGATACAATCGTAGTGTTATATTAGTATTACGTTGCTTCGCGAATGCAGTATAGTAAGTTTGACTGTAGAATATAGTTGTATGATCGGCCAGTATTCTATTTAAATTGACGATATTGCTTAGTTTATTAAGTGAATTTTCTAAAAAAATAATAATGCCAAATTTCAGTGAGCATGGTGGAGGACACTACCGGCAACCAAACCATGAAATGCTTGGGCACTTACAAGCCGCCGTCGACCGGCCAGATCGCGCCTATTATCATCAATAAACAAGTAAGTAATAAACGACACACAGCGCTAAGTGGACCATTTCCAAAATACTGTTGTATTGGAATCATTACTCAATTCTACGTCGATTTCGCCTACATATACAAAATTTTTTGGCGGTCTTGTAAATGGATAGAAGTGCATTGAGCACTGTCACGCGCACTGTTCGCGAATTCGGTATCTTTAGATACCGAATTCGCGAATTTGGTTTACCAAACAATGTATTTTTACATCCACGGTTATAAAGTTATTAATTTCTCGGTAATCTCGGTATCGAAATTGTGTTCGATGTATGACAATTTTCTTTGAAGTAAAGACAAACAAGATATCGGCATTGATGCATCTCTTTTCGCTAAGTTTCCGCTGCATCAATTCGTATTACCGCTTGGGATCACATGCATGACATGATATTTTATTCAACAGTTAATGAACAATGAAGAAAGCTTAAACAAGAAAGTGGTATCGTCTTCAGGCGGCTACCTGATCGTGGGTGCCTCAAACAACTCGTCTGTGGTCACCCCGGCCAGGCGGACGCACACCATTCAGTACTACACTTGAGAAAATACCTCCGAGCCCGTGCTACAGTCATTGCTCCAACCGAAACCCTAAACCACAAACACAAAAGCAAACAGTGATGCATTCGGGAGTGTGATCAAAATGTTATCGCAACTTTTATCGAGACACAGTACCGACTAAATAACTATACCTCTTAATACACAAATGGCTGCGCAGGAGTAGATTAAATCTCGGTACACAGACAGGGTCGTAAATTTTTTGTATGCGTGATTATTTTCCTTGCAACTCGCTATTTTTGCACAATATGACCTTTTTTTGTGACTACCTGTGCGTCGGTTCATAAATGCTAAATTCGGAATTGCACAATTATATTACCGGAAATTTAGTGATAAAAATATATATTTACAAATGAAAACAGTATGTCAGTGCAATCGAAATATAGCTTTGAGTAGGTACGTGTTGTTTCTATATTATATCCGTAGATATTATCATTTTTACGAATGTTGCCGTTTTGTATATTGAGTTCAGTTAGTAATGGACGCTAGGATAGCCGTATAAAGATTGTTCTGTTGTTCTGTTTTATTAGTAAATGGTGTGATTATCAGATTATTTTATAATATTGTACTTTTTATTACAAATTACCGCAATACTAGTATTTCTGTAGCCATTTGTAGAAGCGTAAAATTTTGCATACAAGGAGAGCCATGAATCATGATAATTGTTATCAAAAAGCGTTAATGCGGCGAATTAAATATTGTTCATTAATGTGGTTTACTGTAGATTAGTAATTATTGATCGTGATTTCCATTGAGGTAGTTTAAATTTTTTGATAATTTATTGTACATAGTCCAAAAAGGTTCCATGATAAGCTAGCGCATGCTAATAGTTTTTATAGCCAATATTACGCATAGATCGTATATGGGAATACGTATTCTAAATTTTAAGATAAAAAAACAAAATACCAATAACAAAAATAAGCTTTTTAGTTTATGGTATTGAGTGAGAAAATGATTCACAGAAACCCATTGTCTGTGGTAGACTGAGATAACTGAAAACGGTATTTACTTTTAATTTAAGAGAAGTATGCACTCATCTGCCGTTTCTAATTAGAATTCAGCTAAATGCCTCACTTTGATAGTTGATAAAATTTTAAAATAAAATGTAAATAATGATGTAATTTTACGAAATTAATGTGGTGTCCATTAATTTTTGCTGAACTATATTGTTTTTTGAGCTAGTCTCCCTTGAGTCCGATTTCTTATTAAAGTACTAGTTGTATAAGCAGCCTCAGTATTGAAAAATTGGGCAATTAATATTGCAAGCAAAAGTTAATCTCGTATAAAAACTATTTACAAAAACTGCTAAAATGATTCAAGTTTTGTAAAAGTTAATTTGAGAGCTTAATGACTAATCAGTTATTAGATTTTCTTACTTGCTAGTGATTTTGACATTACTTGAATGGACATTATGTCAAAATCCTATCAGCTATAGCTACGAATAAATAATACTCTTATTTATTCGTAGAGCTATAGTAAAGAAATCGACTGACTGATGTGTCATTGGGATTGGCCGTAAGTCTTTAATAGATACCCAAAAGATAGTAGGTAACTAATTATGCTCAAATTCGAATTCGAAGTTTTTATTCTCGCATCTGGCCTTAGTTGTGTAAATAACGTGTGTAAATTATAAAAAAAACGGTATTCTGTTCTGAATTATAAGTTGTGATAAGTGTGAAGCAATAAAACTTGATCCTATACTGCTTCATATTAGTTCGTTTTCTTCATATTTTAATATAGATGGTAGGATCTGGATGTCAATATATGTTGGACGTATTTATTTTTGTCATACTAGCTATGACTGTGACGTAAATATGTATTTCTAATATTATTATGTCGCCTCGCGTTAAGGCCAATAACGTCAAATAAATATAAATGTACAAAAATACTACTGCCAATAATATAGTGTAGTAGTAGTAACAATAGATATGACAAAACTGTCCAGCTGAGTTTGTGTTAATTCAGGCTTATCTCCAGAAGTACTGTACGGATTTACATACGGTTTTCACCAACGGCAAGAGAGATTAACTGAAAATTATAATTTATAACATAACTACGAAGATATTGGATAATCCTACGGGTGTTTCATTAGGATCTTTGTCTATTAGATACTACGAATAATATATATAGATAGCACCATATGAAGATCCACAGATTATAATACAAACCACTTTCTTTTTAGATTAAAAAAATACTTTCTGTTACTATTTTTAATGCAATTTCTTGAGAATGGAAGCTTTACGATTCAAATTTTGATTATTATTTCCGATTGAATATGCTTATGAACGATTAACAATATTATTAAATAATTCGGAGTCTTTGCCCTAAAATTTTCACACTAGGAATAGTCCATTATTTAAGAAGATGGTATTTAGCCATACCATCACGCCTGTATTCCCTGAAGGGTTAGGCAGAGGTGTACTTAAGTACACCCACATTTCGCCGGTATGTTTAGGTCCCATGTAAAAGGGGGCGAGCCTATTGCCTTTAATTCCTGGTATATCCATGTAACTTCGAAATTCAAATAGTGATATCTAGTAAAGACCTTACCTAATAGCAACTGTCGGATTATCCACTATTTAGGCCTTACTTCTATCTGGAATGAGCAGTGATTCTAGAGGAACTTTAAATATAATTATCAATTGATTAATGACCAATAAAATATACCATAATGTGACCATTTATATTTTAAATCTGGCCATAACATTCGAGATAATTGTTTAAAAAAAACGATTATAACCCTTAGCGACAAGGGTGTCATGAGTAATAATAAACTAATGAATTATCTATCCAAAACAACTCAACCACCATACGAACTCGTAGGTACGTATTGTTTATAATAATTTTAAGACTGCTAAATATTAAGTTCACTTGTAATGTGCATTTTAGTTCTGTACCCACATTAGTTACAAAAGTTGTATTGAAGGCAATGCCTTAATTTTTTTAATCGTGTTTGTATATACTATGTTATTATTGAATATGATCACATCGTAAAGCAAAACGCTAAAAGCTAGTGTTCAGTTTGACCGTCAAATCTTAGCGATGTGGTCAGTGTTCATACAAAGAATAATATTTTTCATCCATCTTTATTTTTAACATCTGTATAGGTAATACGCTTTGCGAGGATTAAGTATATTTTATTATTAGCAACAAATATGCAATTCAATACTATTTTAATCCTCCATAAAGTTAGTAATAAACTATTTTGAGAACAGAGTAGGCTGTATCTATGAATGTCGAGTGATGTCATTGTTTGTAAATAGTAAGGTTACTTTACTATAAGAGCTTTAGTACATATGGTACCTACGAAACTATGTTTCATTCAATAAAAAATGATGAAACCAACCTCATTCTTTTATTTGTTCTGTTTTTTTAAAAACCATCCTTAAAAACTTCACAGGATCACTTACGTGGGCTAATCAAAAGATTGCTTGAAAACTTCATCAAAACCGGTCCAGCCGTTTTACGAATATATTGGAACCATACATGCTACGATTTTTATTATATAGGATAGACTTATTGCACTCTAATAAACGAGACATCCAACAGTTGTAATATGGTCACGGTGGTAATAAATAAACTTGGCTGTTTTCACTTGCTAGGTTCCTATTTTCTGCTTCTTACAAAGAGGTAAAAAAGTTTAGCCATTTACGATATTACAAAAACTGAGTATCGTGTATAACCATCACCTTATAGTGTTTTCTTATCTAGCTACCTACCAGCTACCAATAACAAGCTCAAATATAAGCAAAGGCAATAGTCCTCCCTCTTATCGGCTTACGTAACACCTAAGAAATCTTTTGTTTATAGGTAACATGTTTCAAGTGCATATTTCTTGAAACTTACTCGTCATCAGAAATATAATCCGTCAACGCCAAGCGGATGTTCTTGTGAAGCATGACTACCTACTACGAATAAATAATACTACCTACACACTACGATAACGAATATAATTGTTCCAAGGAATCTTTTATGCAAAAGTTTTAGTATCAAATCAAATCATTTTTTATTTGTGTAGTTTTAGTACTGTAAGACTCAGCGGTTACGACTCTCAAAAGGGTACTATACTTGGGGTACTGTACGAATTTAAGACAATATAACTTCACAATACTTTAATACATTTAACAATGGCCAAGGACTAATCAACTTATGTCTAAATAAATTAGTTCTGAACAAACGTCTCGATCAACGGTCCCGGGGAGAATGCCCCACCGAGCATCCGCTCCTGGCCAAGAACCCCGCCCTTCGTGTTATCGATACTTAAGGTGTTGACATTCTTAAAATGACTGCTTGCATTACGGTCTTTGAAATACGTCGTGTGAATATTTATATAAACCAAAATCTATCAGATAAACATTTTAATTATATTGGACTGATCCAAAAATAATGAAACCTAACAATCGTCCATCCTGACATCGTGTGCGTCCCTGCACACGACTCCAGGTGGGAACCTAACAATCGGAATCTTGGCCAGTTACTAGAGCTTGTTACAATAAATTAGCGACAAATAAGTACTTCGAGCGTAACTATTGTTTAGTCCATTTTACAATACAAGAACAATTTTACAATAACATCCATTATAAGTATTCATCGGCAATCTATCGATCGAAACATTCATCTCGTCAAGTTGCGAACCAATCGAATCCTCGCTAACTTGTTCGAAGATATACTTAAGGATAATCCATGGGCAGTCGAATATGGATTAAAGCGTTCATGATGCCTCACGACACCAGCACGAGCCGATCGATTTGCTCGTGGTGGTAGCCGGAAGGACTTGTCACTCATCTTGTCAAGTTGCGAACCAATCGAATTCTCGCAAACTTGTTTCAAGATATATACTCGAAGGCAATCCATGGGCAGTCGAATATGGATTGAAACATTTATGATGCCTAGCGACACCACCACACGCCGATCGATTCGGTGGCGGTAGCCGAAAGGACTCATCTCGTCAAGTTGCGAACCAATCGAATTCTCGCGAACTTGATCTGTAACAAGACAAAATAATATTCTGTACATAAACAGTTTTGAGACACTGAAATTGTTATGAATTCGGAATAGTGCAAGTAGGTATAATATAAGCATTACATTACTCTTATGACTGTCGCTAATACTGTCACCGCTATCGCAATCACCTTCGAAATCATTTTTATCGATCTCTAAACCAGTAACATGAATCCATGTCTTCATGCTTCCGCAGCAACAGTTATCAGGGTCTGGTTCTTGTATCAATTATTCTCAATAAAAGTGCTATAGCATAACTTGCCTACCTAGCACGATGTGGTGCTACCGTGGAGGGCATAAGATTCTTGCTTTATTCATTGTTACTAAAACATTCCTTTTTGTTGTTTTAACTAGCTCAACTGCAGTGCAGACACGTGACGTCTACCATCTCCGTCGTATACATTATTTTCTTATGCTTTTTTTTTGTATATTTTGGGCTTAGCTCCGTCATCTCAGAATAAATCGCATATATTATGAGTGGCTACAATGACATCAATCAATCAATCAATGCATGGGGCTAATTTCACTGCTCCTAAAGGCCTCAAATATATTGTGTATATGATTATGTGAATACTTTTGTTGAACACTTATTGAATATAACTCAAATAAGTGTCCCAGTTGCTTTTACCAACACGGCAACGATGAAGCCTGATGCTTTTAGGATATGCATATTGTTCATTTGACCCACGTTTGCACGACACCGCGGTTTAACCGTGTCTTATGGCTTCTTATTGATCAAAATTGTTTGACAGAATGCGAGGTGAAACGAGGCTAATGAGATGGCTACGGTTCTTGAATCTACAGAAGATGTTTTCTAGCGCCCTAACTAAGTTTAGGTTAGACCCATGAAGGCATTTGTTAAAACCATAAGCAATCAGAAATAGGTGGGTGCGATTCCTAACAGATCTCACGAAGGGCATAAGGTGATCCTGCAGAATGAATCCTAAATGCGGAGTGTGGGAAGCAGCACCTAATCCTTCGTGAACGTTTGGGTTATATTCTTTTTACCTATATGCAAACCCAATGCAAACTTATGCATGACGATACTACTTGACGAACTTGGACATTTTGTTAAATCACCTATTACACGATGTTAAACAACGATTCAAGTCTCTCAAAGTCTTTTAAATTCTATTATCCAATATTATCGTTTATATTGGAGTGAGTGTCTCCTTGCTCCATTTAGTACCATCAAACCCTCTGCTTGATCCCGTTTCTCTTTTTTTTTATCGAACTTATTGCATAGCCAATCTTTTTCTCTAAAACACTATGAACAACCTCTTATATGGATATACGCAGTTCAGAGTTACTTAATTAAAGAATATTTCGTCAATTATTGCTGATGGGCGCTACAAGGGAGTCTGGTCTTCTACTTTAGGTCTAGCCTCATCTATACTCGACTATTGAAATCCTTGTAGCGTTTACCACCACCGTGATATCCTTGAGATTGATTGATGGCACCCATCTTTAGAATGTCTATAGCCATACACTGCAATCGCGATAGCCTTGAACAGTTTCCTATTAAGTAAACTCTAAACCTTATAAATAACAAAGGGATTATGTATTGGAATGGAATCAACTCATAAAAGTTATTATTTTATATATTTTCTTCTGTGAAGTTACGTTTCTACGTGTAATATATGGCTCTTTATTCCACTGCATCGTTTTCGAGTAAGGTTTAAATAATAACCATCGATTCTTACACTACCTACTCACACATATGCGCATACACCACTAAATTGCTACCTAAGGTCATGCATTGAAAATCTATTTTACGGTACTTTACTCGCTTAAGAGTTCCGTGGCGTGCCAACTAAACTCGCTCAGCGCGGCTATTTAGTTCGTTCGATCCTCCGCATGCGTAGATAGAAAAGTCATAATTTTAATCATTAAATGTCATTACTTCCAACCGGGACCTCCTCGTTCGGGACTGTTGTGATGATAGTTAGCGGATCGTTGTATATGCTAGCTATGCTATAAACTAAGCAAAAGTTTAGTGGTCTCGAAAGTGATAGTTGTCATTAAGTTTTCTTTTTCTTTTATAATAGGGGTTCTAGTATATTACTTAAGTTTGAAAAGTAATAGGTATTATCTTGAGTTCTTGACGACAATCATATCTTTTCTTGTATGACAATCATAATATATCTTTTCTTGTAGACTATTGACTATGGTGATTATTGACCAAGAGCAGGACCGAGAGTAAGCCCGATATGTATAAGTTATTGAATTTTCAGCCTATTTCCGTTACACTTTGTGACACCAGTCTCAAACGCCTAATAAAAGGAATCTCCAGCGTAATCTCTAAACAAAGAACCTGCACCTGCACCTTTTCCCGTTAACAGTGCGTCAACCTATATAGGTGATAAACGACTGAATACGTTGTGTCACATGTTCAATTGACCATATTTACTACGATTTGATTGTCCAAAACACACAGTTCATTCACTATAGATAGATACTAGAATAGTTCAAACTTATATGCCTAAATCATATAATGAATGAAGTATTAAATAAGTCAATAAATAAATAATATGTTTGCTGCAACTCTGACTCTCAAGATACAGACGGCTGTTTAGGTTTCAGGTTCCCCATTTTAATTGTGTTGTCCATGATTAGTTAGTTAGCTATTAGTAGATTGGGTATCTACTTAGTACTACTAGTTTATTTAGGTATCCCGTGAAACGAAGGACTTAACAAATTTTATTTATAGACGAAATTCAGCAGAAACCTGAGCACGGCACGACCATTACGACTAATAATTTATATACACATTGATTGGATGATGAAGTCCTCTAATTGGGCCTATTATCGCATATTCTCTTGACAGCATATTCCCTAATCAGAGTTATGTCGTTACTGAAATTTATAAAAGTTTAAAATACATAGCTGATAGCCTACGTAGCTGATACCATACGCGCGGCTTCGTTGTTTATTAAATTCCTTCTTAAAACCTTTAGCCACACTACTACACTTTGACATCTAATGTACCGTAACAGATATTAGGGTAGTGCTATAGCTCCTGATTTCATTGTTATCTGCAATACTATTTGTACGGGTGCCTGCCACATCACATTGGTTAATAAGACTTCTATCAATACAATGACTATTTAGGTCGAAAGAAGTAGACGCATTGCTAGCCTTGAATCGTGAACAATTCGTAAACACTGCGCGACTTGTGTGGTTGACTACTTTTCGTTCGAAAGGGTGCATTGACGCCTATTAGCAGATAATTATGTCGCGTTTTAACTTATACTATATATTATTATAATTATTTAAATCAATATTTTAATATGATATTATAAAGCTAAAGAGTTTGTTTGTTTGCTTGAACGCGCTAATCTCAGGAACTACTGGTCCGCTTTGAAAAATCTTTCAGTATTAGATACGCCATTTATCGAGGAAGACCATAGGCTATATATATCATCACGCTTAGACCAGTAGAAGTAGAGCATAAATGAAAAATGTTGCAAAAACGGGAAAAATAATTTCTTTTAAATGCAGAGAAACCACGCGGGCGATGCCTTAGGCGGAAAGTTAGTTTTAAATATAATTTGTTAAGAATATGGCATCTAATGGTGATATGTATATAATTGCATCTATACTGGTATAATAAACTCCTAGAATTCGTTTGTTTAGACGCGCTTATCTCTGGGACAACCAATTGTAAATATTTGAAACTCCTTTCTATTTGATAGCCAATGTCTTGGTTTAAGGCCACTTAACTTCACGCTACGGCCCTTACGAGCATGGCAGGTTGATAAAGTAGTGGGGCGCACCTTGTTTTTATAATAATTCATCTGTGAATTTCATATCTTAGATCTTGGTATTTTGGCACTACCATCTGATTATAATATCTGCCAAAATGGAACGGAATACTTTGAATTAATCTCTCGAACCGCCAGACCCCACAACTTTTGCAAAGAAAATACAAAATGAGTGTTGTTTCTCTCATGACAACTGTATACCGAAGCACATTTTAGTCACCTTTTGATCGATACGTATATTCGTAAATTTCTGGTATTTTTGTAGTACTTGAGATGCGCTTTTGTATACCATTGACTATGTCAGACCATCCCTTAAGTTGCTAATGATCAGATAAATCTTTGTCGGAAATGAGAGTGTACATAACCTTTTAATTCGTGCTTCGCGGTCGCGCTGCGACGCGCTCCACACGTTGCTCTGCAAGTAGCTCGTAGTTCCAGCACCGCGCCGACACGCACGTTGCTCTGCAGCAGTTCGTAGTCCCGGCACCGCGCCGAGACACGTGCAAGTGCTGCGACGTCAGCTGCTCTCCGCTCGCGGCTCGTTGGCGCGACGCGACGCAAGACCTCGGCAGCGTGAATGCTCGTGCTTTTGCTTCAATCTTCCATTGACTTCATTATTCAGCATCTGAAGCCGCTCACATCTCTCCCACCCTGCAGCCGACTTCAGCTCGACGTGTCACGGTGAGGCTCACCACTACCTGGAGTTGCGAGCTCTCACGGCTCGCCGATTCCAACGGTCTGAAAACTCGCGGCAAAATAAAACTTTAGAGATATTCAGTACACCGGGGTTGTGATCTATTGGGAGGTTCGTTTTTGCAGGCAGACAAAAACTATAAGCATTCATCTAGCCCCTTTTGGTGTAGGTAGGATAATCATGTAAGTATTAGGCACGATGTCATGACTTGGTGTGCTCTTAGTTAACAATACCTGTCTTATGTTGAGTAGTTACTTACCACTTTTGTATAAGTTCCTTTGTTACAGTGAAGTCACGGTCATCATATTATTATTATACAAACAAATGACGGAATTTATCCAGTTCTAAACATACTCATGGGGACCTTTCTTTTTTCAAGTGTAAACATTTGGGTCCCAATTTGTTTCAAGTGCTACGCTTGGGTTACCCGGTGACGCATTGCTGGATTGTCGCCCTCAAAACCCGATAAGGAAACTATAATCTAAGCGAGCTACGACGACAAATTATAACGCGGTTTCCTTGTTGATTATTAAATTCATTTAAGCCTAATCTGACATCCATGCCAAGGTTTTTGTCAGACTTTCACCTTATTGAATCCATAAAAATCTTCAATTTTGGCTTCATAGTAATAACAGAGTGTGAAAGACTTGATATTAAATAAAACTCATCCGTTAGTCATTTTACCCATCGTCTATCTAGTCACCAAATAGTATCTAACAATGATGGCAGATTAGGTACGCCAGTCCAAGAAAATGATTGCAATGCTTAAAAGGGCAGTAAGTCTTAAGTACCTACCTACCATAAAATAAAGCTTATCATAATTATGAAGGCACACTAGGTTTGCATTAAATTATTTGAATTTGAGGATAACGTTGAACATTATTACTGATGACAAAAGTAAGAACAAAAAGCGTATTAAGTAGTATAATATGTATGACTGTATGTATATAAAAATCAACGAATCAATATAAGGTCCTTAGGCACTTAGTGTCTACGGGTCTAGCGTAGTACCTGGAAGATTCGTCCTGGTCTTCCCAAGGGTATTCGCTCCAACAACAAAATAATGATGGTAGCATCAAACTAAATAATAAGTGTGAAATATGGGCGTATACTTACGTTTTGGTTGCACTTCACTTCTGATATGTAAGACTCAGCGGTTACGACTCTCAAAAGGGTACTATACTTGGGGTACTGTACGAATTTAAGACAATATAACTTCACAATACTTTAATACATTTAACAATGGCCAAGGACTAATCAACTTATGTCTAAATAAATTAGTTCTGAACAAACGTCTCGATCAACGGTCCCGGGGAGAATGCCCCACCGAGCATCCGCTCCTGGCCAAGAACCCCGCCCTTCGTGTTATCGATACTTAAGGTGTTGACATTCTTAAAATGACTGCTTGCATTACGGTCTTTGAAATACGTCGTGTGAATATTTATATAAACCAAAATCTATCAGATAAACATTTTAATTATATTGGACTGATCCAAAAATAATGAAACCTAACAGTACCTACCTAGGCACTCAGTTGTGAATAAGTAGTTGATGTCGCAATTGTTACTACAGTGTTATAGTTTACGTACCTATATAGATTAACAATTCACAAAAAAACTAAAATCAAAAATATAATAATTTGTCACCCCAGTAGAAACGATCTGACCTATGTTGACAGGATTATAAATAGTCTTCTAGGATGCACCCTCAGATCAAATAAAAAGTTAAGATTGAACTTTGCGAACAAAGAAGGCTAAAACTACGTCTTGCCGTGTACAAACACAATTACACCGAAACTACGCCTTAAGATAAGGCGTAGTTTCGGTATACGTGTGCGTGAATTATGTTTGTACACGGCAGTACAGGCGTAGTTTTAGCCGGCCTCACATTATTGTTCACAAAGTTGCATCTTAACTTTTTATTTGATCTGAGGATGCACCTGAAGCTCTCTCTCTCTCTCTCTTCTCTCAACTTAATTTATTGTAGCAAATAAAGCAAAAAGATGTATGAAATCAACTTTTAATCTGTACTCACATTTTAACAAACATGCTTACCTAAATATTGTCAATATCAGATAAGACAAGACATTAATTAACGTAAAACTATTGAGAACCAAAATACAATGTTCCTCCTATAAGTGTACTTAAAACTATTAATCTTATAAAGTACCTATAAAAATAGTAAACTGGTTAACACAGCCAGATTCTTTTCAATGTTATAATAAATCTTACAAATATTTATCTTTGTTTGAAAATAGATAAACAAATGGCAGATATACTGTTTAGATAGTGTATGAGGTATATACATATATATATATATATATAGGTATGAGGTTTGTAATGTCTACAATGGCTTTCCCAGAAGGGCAGTTGAAGATCAAATCCACTTACTTAATATGAAACCGAACTTATACTGTAGCAGTAATTGGTGTAATTTACTTGCCAAAAAATCCCTTTATAAGGGAATAACTAAATCTTAATCATAGAGAATAAGTAATAAGAAAAAAAAAACAAAAAAGACAAAAATACAGTAAATAATGTCTGATGCAGTTTCTCCTTTAATGAATTATAAAGGAGACTGTTTAGGAGCATTTGACTCTTACGAAAAACTTACTTATATTTAGAGGCACCTGCCTTAGCCAGCTTGTCAGCCATCTCATTACCATGCACTCCTTTATGAGCTCCAACATAGTTCCACTTGACATCTACATTGCGCGTCGCACGGTCCAATGCTTTGAAGTCCCTCTCATTCTTCACTGAATCACCAGAAGACAGCTTCCAACCATTTTCTTTCCAGCCTGAAAAACCAGATGCATTATGTAACTTGTTTCTTTCAATAGCTATGAAGGAATACAAGTATAAAGATGTTCGGAATCTATCATCTTATTGGAATGGAAAAACATCACCTAGGTAATTGGAATTTTATAAGACAATAATTTAGGAAGGTGGGTAGGTAGGTACAGATTGCTCGAAATAAGTAAGCCGATCGGAAGTTGTCTGCAGGTGGTTTAGAAGTGGTAAATTTTAATAGAAAGAGTCGGTGTAAAGATAATTAGAGTCGTATATGTTTCACATTTCTAATTATTTTGATAACTAATTCCGATATTGATGTATTAAAACACTTAATTGAACGATTTTACCACCGCGGTTGTTCGGAACGGCTAACTTCCGATCGGCTTACTTATTTCGAACAAACTGTACTCGCATACTATTCTTATATAAGTTAGGAGTGAAAAAATTAATGTAGGTAGGTTGTTATACATACGATAGGTAACTCATATACCTACATACCTACCTAGGCTTTCAATAGCTTTAAAGGAATACAAGTTGGAAGATCAAATTTGGAACCTATCATCATATTGGAATGGTTGAACATCGCCTAGCTAATTGGAATTAAATAACAAGACAATAATTTAGGTAAGTAGATAGATACTCTCACATAGTTATTTTACAGGACAAGTAGGTACAACATTACAAAAATTAAGAATGAAACTTCTTTCTACCTATATTGGTAAATACCTAAACAAGAAAATTAATAGTGCACAAAATATTTTGTAGGGTAGTATGATATAAAATTTTCAGTAGGTAATTCTAGAATAAACAAGGTAAGGTTATGATGATATTATAATCGAGACTCACCTGGCATCCATTTGGTAGCAGAGTCGATGAGGAACTTTGAGTCTGTGTTGATTTCCAACCTCTGCACGCCATTTTGATGAGCTTGTTGTATGGCTCGTGTGGCGGCCTGAATCTCGCCGGCGTTGTTGGTCGCCCGGCCCGACACTGGCGCGCTCACGTTCAGAGGATGATCATCACCCCAGTACACACCATAACCAGCTCGGGCACCGCTCCTTCCGTTGGATGAGCAAGCCCCATCGGTGTACACGGGCACATAATCATCGTTATACATCTTGAATTTGTAGATAGAAACTTCTCTTGAAACTGCTTATCGAGACCACAGATTAAGACAGATAGAGTATGCGCAACAAACGATGTGAAGTCACATAATATTTATGTGTGCGTGACAGCTCGGAGCGGCATTGTAGGGACACGTGCATCTATGTGTGAGTAAAGTTGCCAGATATTGGGAAAAACTCCCACATTTTTTTCTATTGTTCTCAATTATTGTACCTATTAATGTTTAGAATTGGAAATGTGCTTTTACTTTATAGGTACTTAAATATAATTTAAACGGAATAATTATTATTAAATAAATTACGGTGGAATAAAGTTAAATACTTACGAGTATTTAACTTAAGAAAATATAAAATAATAATACAAAATATAAATATTAGTCTACAGTGGCGTGCACAGAGATTTCAGACAGGGTATGCAATAAAAAACTGACCAGTTTCAGCTTTTTGTAGGTATCTTCCCCACCTACCTGTCTCTTACCGCAAATATTCTTACTATCGCGATAAGTAAACAAAATACAATGGAAAAAATACAATTTGTTTGTATGTACACAACCAGTTAACCAGTAATGATTATCATAAAACTTTTTATTAAAATGACGAGTAATATTACCCTTTCTTTGTGTTAAATCCAAACTGAGTACTGACCTTAACTTTGAAATCAATTTAGCTTTTTCCTCAGAAAAATAATGTCGAAAACGCGCCAGATATTAATTTATTTAAACACACTTCACCTACACAGGTCTCACAGGTATATTTTTCAATTTTTACGAGTTTAATATTACTTTTTTACAATAATAAACATATTAAAAATTACTCGACAAACAATCACTTGCGCCAAGAAAAACAATATGGCGAAAAAAATTTGGAATGAATAAAAATATAGTCGATCAATTGGTCAATCCGACTAAAAACGTTGACCCTCTGCAATAAACAATATGCGCTGCTTTTGCGGGTTCTTAATTTGGGCGCAAAGCAAATAAGCAGTGCTTCTAAATCTGTCACACACGCTCATATTTACACGCACACAGTCACACTTTTGCCGTGTACTACACGAGATGCGTCCAAATGCATTGTATGAAGAATAAGCAGCGAGGTGCACTGCTTATCTCAGCAGAGCGCGCCACCAGCGCGGAGCTCAATGACGCGGCGCGCGCAAGTTATCGACGCTTCAACGAATTAGTTCTTAAAAAAAAGTAATAGATGGTGCGCAAGCTAAATTACCATTTTTTTATTACATTTATTTATCATAAGAGGGGAATAAATGTATTATTAATTAAATAAATTTAGGGACTACAGGGTATGCAGAGCTTATTTGCTTGTATGGAGTGCACGCCACTGTTAGTCTATTATACAATGTTAAACTACTTCATTTTGCTGCTCAATGCTATGTACGTAAGTGTCATACATGATTTAGTAGTACTCTGTGATATATATTTAAATATTGTATAAATATGTATGCTGTACACACGGCTACACATTAAGCTATACAAATACAGTATAGGCGGGCCTCGCACTGTGGATTTATATAGCTTGGTGTGTAGCCGTGCGTACTATTTAATAAATAAATAAATATGCATAATTACTTACACTTACCATATTTAGGTATATTATCATGGAAAAACATAAAAAAATCCAACATATTTATTACAATAAGTTTACACACATAACATCTTAGCAGCCTTTGTTCTGCACCAATTTCTTATAGTATTGCCGTTTAGCGTCTGAACATCGAGCATTCGTTTCTAATTTCGCTATATAGTGCAATCGTACCATCACATATTTTTCGATTAAAATGTACCTACGCCGCCTTGGATTACGAAATTAATTTCATATTCTATATTAGCACCATGAGAAACCTTGCGATGGACACCCATAATATTTAGAAAAATAATATCCACCATCTTGGATTTCAAAATTAATGCTATTTTCATAATCAGCTCCCTAAAATACCTTGAAATTGATACCCATATGACCCTTATGAATTTATTTAGAGAAATATATATCCGCCATCTTGGATTTCCAAACTTATGTCATTTTTGTAATCAGCACTCAGGAAAACCTCCGAAATGACACCCACATTCATTTATTTACATATAAATAATGTCCACCATCATGGATTTCAAATAAAAAATTATAATACATGCAATCCAATATCAAATAATGTCCACCATCATGGATTTCAAATAAAAAAATTATAATACATGCAATCCAATATCAAATAATGTCCACCATCATGGATTTCAAATAAAAAAAATATAATACATGCAATCCAATATCAAATAATGTCCACCATCATGGATTTAAAATAAAAAAAATATAATACATGCAATCAATCATGCATCCATTATCAATCGGAAAAATTTATCATTATTATGTAATAGGTATTATGTAATAATACAAACTAATAATCATAAATCACTGATTATGATTACTTTTGTTAATCTGTAAGCATAATTGATGATAAAAAGATATCGTAATCGTAAATCATTAAACTGATTACATTGTGCCCAACTCTGAACGGTTACATATAGGTACATTTAAAGAAATGAATCGATCTTTTTACACACAACGTACATTACCCAAATTCAAGTAGACCTATTTCGATGTAAACTGGCAACCCAGACCAATTACTGTCGAGGTTCTGTGTTCCAAGTGAGCCGAGAAATATTAGAGGGAAAATAAATACCAAAACAATAATCTAAACAATATTTACCTGTGGAAAGATATTCCATCTTTTTTTCTTTGTTTTTGGGAACAACTTTTACAAAGTTTAAAAACACAAGACGGCATGTTTTGAAATAAAATGGTAACTCATTTGAGACGTACAAGCAGTACGACGCGCAGCTAAGTACTGACGTGAGTTTGTATTCGCTTTTGATTTTGTATTTGCTTTGGTGGCTTCACTCTCGTGTTCTACGGGCTACGTCTGCCTATTTTACTAGTCTGAGATCGAGACCTATAGTTTATTATACTGTTGTTTAAATTTCAATTTCGTTATACGAGTAATACCAATCGGTTTTTAAAACAAACGAATTACCTACCTTTAATGTAATAATTCAAACTGCGCAGCACAGACGACTCGCTTGCTCGGCTTTCGGTTACAAAATAATAATACAGAATTACAGATACACAATAGACAAAGAATCCGTTGAAGCGGTTGAAGAAACTAGATAGACCGGTACAATTCCTGGAATTTATACGAATGTGTATCTTGTGTGTTGTAATTTTGTATTGCTGTGCTGTGTTCACTGTGTCTGTGTGTGTGATTGTGTGTGCCCGTGGCGTCTGGTGGCGCTGCTGTACTCGTCGAACCTCCAATCCAGTCGCCAATCGAAAACAAGTTCCTTTTATCACGTGATGCAAAAACAAGATTTATCCAATGGCAGACGTATCTTCAGTCTTCCCAGTTCCCCCTAAAGTTGATTGACCATTGACATGATTGTGACCTTCATTACGTAGCCCTTTGAATTTTATGGTGTAGAGGTAGAATAAAAAAAAATTACATGATGAATTAATATTTCTAGAATCTTTTGGTATTTGTCCTTTATTTAACGGATAGTACTATGAATACGTTATTATTTTTCAAGTGAGGGTAAGGAAAAGAAGGGCAAGAAAATACACTCGACATTGTCTCATTGTTGTACAACTAATTTGCTTCAAGTATTGATATTGACCGGAAGTAGATATTATAAAAATCTGTGTATATTTTGTCTTTGCCCTTTGATTAGGATATGAATACAACATACAAAAAAGTAAAAAGTTTAGTAAGGTAGGTAGGCAAATTATTTTAAATTTTCTCTTATGATCTTGTTGAGTTTTACTATTACGTACAATGATTACGTAGCAAATTTTAGTTTACTTCTAAAATTGGTAATTGGAAACATTTTTAAGGAAAAACTTTTTAGAAAAGATGTTATTTTGATATTACAAACAGAAAGTACAAATTTGTTTGTAAACACGGCTACAGGTCAACCTATACAAATCCAGTTTAAGCTGATATCGAATTGTACAGGCTTCCGATACAATAAGAGGCCAGCGTAAACAGGTTTTGTATAGCTTGATGTGTAGCCGTGCGTACACAATATTCAAATATTTGCATTGTAAGTAAATACCCATATCAATGATAAATCTATTTACTGAAGAAATTTTAATAATCAAATAGTTTTTTAACAGTTATAACTTACTAATTACACAGCCAAATTGTTCTTTTTGAATAGGAATACAGATTTTAAATGTTACAATGTATCTCTGATTTTCATGAATAATTGATTAGATATAATACTATAAATAGGAATTAAAAAATAGAAGTAATATTTCAATAATAATTGGGGATTATGTCAAACTTACTGCATTTTATCAAGATGGACTGACCTACATCAAGTCATAATCAAGATTACAATGTGACATCTCATCTTCTATTATTTTATATGGTCAGAAATTGCATGATGGACAACTCAAATAAAATGCAGAGGCCAAACATTCTTGATATAAATTTTAAATAGAAACCCCATATCATTTGTGTTTTTACACATTATCAAGCAGTAAATCAGTGAGCTCTCATAGAATAGTTGTCGAGTTCATTTACTATACATATTAGCGCCCGCCTTGGCCAGCTGGTCTGCCATTTCATTGCCATGTATTCCTCGGTGAGCTTCCACATAGTTCCATTTGATCTGTAATTTATGTTGTACACTATCTAAGTCTTTGAAGTCTTTTTCATTCTTCACTGGTTCACCAGAGGCCAGTTTCCAACCTTTTCGCTTCCAACCTGAAATTTTAATTGCCACAACTATTATAAACGGAGTAAATGTAGGCCTTGTGTGGTTTGAAGCCTTTCTCAACACAGGATATTTCATGCTTATGTACACAAATCTCATATTCAGTGACAATTCTAAGCATATAAGGATACAATATAATATGGAATTATATATCTAAATTCAATACCAAATTTGATGTAGTTATAGTTGCATAAGTTTAAATTTAGATTTGTTTCTGAATATAAGCTATAACAACATTGATTTGGCTAAAATATAAATTAAATATAATATATTTAATATTTAATTTTACACATATTATGTGTCAATGGAAGAAAATTTAACAGGATTAAAAGGATAAAAAGTGCATTGAATTTATTAGTTAAAATCTTGTCTTTTATTATTATAAATTTCACAAAATAAGTTTATATAATAGTTTATAAGGTTAGTTGACAGTTAGAATTTCCTTTATCCACCACCCAAATTAAATTAATTTTTACAAATGAACATTACCTGGCATCCATTTGGTGACAGAATTGATTAGAAACTGTGAGTCTGTGTTGATTGATAGCTTTTCAATTCCATTTTGATGAGCAACCTTTATAGCCCGGGTGGCAGCCTGGATTTCACCACAATTGTTAGTGGCGCGTCCAGTAACTGGCTCACTGATATTAAGAGGATGATCATCACCCCAGTACACGCCAAGACCAGCTCGGGCACTACTCCGGCCATTGGCTGAACAAGCTCCATCAGTGTACACCTGCACATAACCATCGTTATCCATCTGAAATTCATCTCCACAGCTGGTTTTCCTTCTCTTATTCTGAGGAGGTTCTATTAGAATTGTTTTCTTAGAACTTTTTTGGATAATTTTATCAACACCTTTCTCAAATTTATTAAGTCTCAGCTCTATGTCATCCATTTGTTTTGATATTATTGTGTTCAAGTCATCGGAATCGTCTGAATCACTGTCAGACTGTTTCCTTTTCTCATTCGCATAGCCAGCACTAACTTCAGATTTTCTTTTCTGTTTGTCTGGGACACTTTTTCTTTGACTATTATTGGATGTTGAAATTGACCTTTTGAGGTTATTTGAAGGAGGTGCAAAGGATTTTGAGTGGCTTTTGGACGGTTTGGTACTAGTACTGCTTTGTTCACCTACTGTAGTGATGAAGTCTTGAGCAGTCACAACAGAATCAAATTTCTTGTACCGCGCGCCAGGAAAACCTTTTACTTGTGCTTCACAGTCAGGCCACGTCATAAATATTCCCGTAGTCCGGCCTTTGGCAACAGCGTAAAACGGCATTTTTGTAAGTAGAAGTCCACTCTGTAAAATTATTTTACTTTTCAAAAGAACGTTCCTCGAAACTACCCTCAACAGTGACATTTGTAAATGACATTTTGTTGACAATTTGAGATTGTCATTTGTATCGTCGTCAATTTTATTCGTCAATCGTCGATAGTGGTGAACCATAGAATATCTCAGAAAAAAGAATCATAAGAAGTCAATTTGTTAAATTTTAGTCGAATATGATAATGATTGATCGAGATTATTTTTTTTATATTAAACTAGCTTTCCGCCCTCGGCTTCGCCCGCGTGGTTTATTGGCTTTTCTATACTAAAATATGTATGTATTATACATATAAAAAAAACCGCATCAAAATCCGTTGCGTAGTTTCAAAGATTTAAGCATACAAAGGGACATAGGGAAAGAGAAAGCGACTTTGTTTTATACTATGTAGTGATAACTTATTCCATTTTAGTAAGTATAAGGTCACACATCGAGCTATGCAAATCCAGTAACCCAATGATCTCGCGTTTCAAAGGCTTTGAACCTAATAGTCCTAATACGAGGTTAGCCTACATTGGATTAGTATAGCCTAGCCTAATTGTACGCACGGCTACACATCAAGCTATACAGAACCAGTATAGACTAGCCTTGACGTCTACCAAAAACCTTTACTTTGTGTATTACTATTACTTCTAAAAATGAAACCACGAAACTTGATACCCTATTGATTGCAATTTTCTTTATTAGCTATTTTTATTTATTAATAAGGTACATCAGTTACGCCCACAGTTCACTTGTCACAACAGAACACATCTTGTCACCCCGAAACTGCACTGAGAATTTCACAGAATAATACAGTAACACTGCTAGACTTGAGTGTCGAATGCAGGACCGTCGTAGCGTAGTAGGACCACCGGCCTAAGGAAGGAGTCTGGGTTTTAATAAACCGAATGATTTTGGTGTTCCACGGATTACATACCTATCCACGGGAGCTGTCGTTTTTTAAACGACTTAACAAAAGGAGTTTGAAGGAGGACCTCTGAACTCCGTCATTTATGAACCGGAGAACAATTAGAATTTGGAAAATGATTCCTTTCTTTGGATATAATCGTATTGGTATACTTACTTCCCGTTGTGTCGCATTTTATTAAATTTGAGAAGATGTGATTACTCAAAAATTTTGAAAACCGTAACATACTGTACCGTTTAAAAAACGATGTCATTAACGTAGGTAAAACCTTATAAATTGTAAGAAGTAAAATAATTATCTTTTAACAAAAATAAGTAAGGTGTTCATGAATTCTCGTAAAGCAAGCCGTGAAATAAAACTCAAAGTAAATACAGTAATGTACTTTATTAG
This sequence comes from Subacronicta megacephala, assembly GCA_958496365.1. Classification (NCBI taxonomy): domain Eukaryota; kingdom Metazoa; phylum Arthropoda; class Insecta; order Lepidoptera; family Noctuidae; genus Subacronicta; species Subacronicta megacephala. The sequence continues at coordinate 5,745,563 of OY292516.1, read as the reverse complement.
GAGACTTAGCAATAGGTCTGTCATCATTTATTTAAATGTTAAAACACCATATTCTATGTCACCACTAATGTCTGTAAAAAATCTTATATTTAAACAATCATTGTGATTAATCTCGCAGCACTAAGTTATTGAACTAATTTGTTAATGACAGTCTATAGCTGTGCATTTTTATTGACAATAGTAAAAATACGAATAACTAGATAATGTGTCTAAAAAAATTAATACAAACCAAAATATTTTAGACCGGTGAAATAGTAAATCGAAATATCGTACCTACCTATTATTATTTAATTAAGGAATCCTTACTTATTCATAGGGTTATAATTTTGTAGCTAGGTACTTATGAAAAATAAAAACTTGAACCTAATTTAAAAACATTAGGCTTCTCAGGAACGTATTATTTCATTCCATGCATACAGTACCTACAAAATAAGGTTCACAGACATAAAAAATTCAAATGCAAATTATTAACATCTGCTGAAAATAAACATAGGAAGTAAATTAATTTATAAACATGTGTTATAAATATTAGTTTCATGTTATCTTCTCTTTGCAAGTTTTTTTTTGTAATACGCACTGCAAACAATGATGGCACTATTACGAAACATGGCTTGAAACATACCAGTATTCATGTCTTTGTAATGAGATAAAACATTTAAGTTATTAATGATTATAACATTTATAACAAGATCACTCAACTCACATAACAACTACAAAAGAAGACTATGACAGTCAACCTCTTACCGATAAAATTACCTTAAAAAATCGGTAACTTAATTATACAGTCTAATCTAAATTAACTAAATTATTCCAACTTTAAAACAGCTAAGCTCAAAACTGATAGGTATTTAAAACATACCCCAATAATATATTTATTCTAGTATAAACAGTACACAACATATTAATAAAATTTGTTAAAAATGTGAACAATCGTTTTGGTTAATACTTGGTAAAAATTAGTTCAATTTGAGGATTGTAAATAGAAATGATTTATATAATATGGAAATGACTAGTTTTTACATTAACATGACGCTATAGGATAGGTAGGTACGGGTGAATTTATTAATTTCACGTTAAATTAAATAGAATTAAGGAGGCACAGATTTTTCCATGTATGATAAAAACATACATTGAGTTTTTAAAACTACATCATAACTTCATTGGATTTAAAATCGTACCTAACATTAGAATACTATGAAATTCACATACAACTTAGCAAGAATTTTATTTTTATTCTATAGAGAACTTATTAAACAATAACTGAAACATAAAATCCATCAATAATAAAACTCAGTACTTTAGGTGATTATAAAAACTAACAACCGATTCTTTGGCTGTGTCAAATATGTTGATTTGGAGATTTTAATAAAACAAAATTAAATCAAAATGGTAGACCGTCAGCTGGCTCGTACAGCACCTGTAGACTAGATTATAACATAATCTACCTAGCATTACCTAGAAGCTTATTATTTATACAGCTGCCTTCACTACTTTTTTTTTATGTCAATACAATCTCCTCCTTTTTGCGAACATCCATACACTCGCTTCAAATAACAGTGTCAATAAAGATATTAAATTAATATTTGATAAATATACAATATACGTACGACTCATTTCATTATGAATTAAATTTATTAAATGTTCGAATTTGATCGAATAAAAACAATTTATTTATTCCAACGTTAGAGAAAAGCATTACATAATTTTAACTACTTACTATAATGGCATCATAACCATTGCACACAACATTAATTTTGCACATCACATTCCAAACAAATGTTTTATGAAGTATTTCGAAAAAAGAAGGTCGATGTAGATTATGAGTCAGCCCCTTATCAAAAATATGTTTATCTTCTATTCTAAAGTAATCTGTGCGTGTTTATTAAACTGACTTTTGTTACGATAAATAAATAAATAAAGCTATATGGACGACCGATTTCTAATGACGGTGATTATAAATCTGAATTTTATGATAATACAATAAATAACGACGATTTGGATGGAGGAATGATATGATTTTGTAATTAATATAATTCAATATGATTATACAAACTGCGCAAATGAACATATCATGTTACATATGGTTACTTTGAGACGTAAATAAATATACATACACAAATACTACACTATTAAAATGCTGAAACTAGTCTATGCGATACCTACTAAATAAAAAGTCTCATTCAAATACAGTTTTTTTTCTAGGATAATGCACTTTTTGTTCTAATACCACTCTAATCGACTAATAACGTTCGAGCGCAAAATCGTCTAAACTCGCTACACTGACACAAGGCACGTATCAACCACTAGGATACGCTGAAAAAATATTTCTCTGTGTTATATAACTGCTGAGAATATTTCACATCTATTATTTTGATATCAGGTAAGGTAATCTATCGTTTTCACGAATTGCACGTTTATCGTGTAATCTTTGGTGTTCACTGTAACAAAATCGTTCAATTTATTATTGCACATGGCAACATCACTGTGTTAGCGTTTCCTAAATGGAACATTCGTCGCTGTCGCGGGCGTAATCCTCGTCTTCTTCGTCGTGTCGGGCTGATTTCTTCTTTACTTTGCTAGAGACAACTCCCGTATTCACTTTACTGAACAGACTGCTGCGGTTCAGTCTGGAAATCTCCCGCTGTGGGCTGAGACGTTCCGCTACTGCTCGCTCGTAGTTGTCTGAGATTTTATTCACCCCGTTTACAGGACTTGTTACTGGGGATTTGGGTTTGACCGGCGATGTGACAGTCTTTTTAGCATCACTCGTTTGGTCGAATAAAGCGTTTTGTCCACTCGTCGCCGCTGTGTATGAGGGTGGGTCTTTAGCGCGCACTCCACTCGAGCCGAGAAGCTGAGAGTACAGGAAACTATTGTTGCCGAAGCTGGCATATCTATTGTCCATTTTCCCATTGACCATCATTAAACTGACCGGCTTTTCGGGAGGAACAGGTTTTTCTGGGAGCTTTTTGTTGTCCGGCAAGCCGTTCTTAGAGGGTTGGTTTTGTGCGTTAGCCCAACGGTCGCCGCCGATGGAGTATATGGAGCTGAGGTTGACGTAGCCGGCAGCAGCGCCTGCGCGCGGCGGCTCGCGCATGCGCACGGCAGCCGCGCCACACTCGCTCAGCGTGGACTCCTCGACGCTCGAGTCTTCGATTACTTCTGTGTTGGTGATGTCGTCTAGATTTGGCGATAAACAGTCCTCGTCTGTCTCATCGTACGAGCTGAAATATTAAGCAATATTTTAATCGAATGTAACGTCGCTGCTATACGAATATCATTGGTAATCGTATGTACTGAATGCAAGTGAAAAAAATCATCTTTGTTAGTTTCGCTCCATGCGTTATGCTGAGTCTCGATATTGTTAAAAAACAAAAGCTTAAAAAATTCAGTTGTGTACGGAGTGGGCAGGGTTTACATACATATTTGCAGGAATAATATACGTATTTCATCAGTAAGGCAGACAAAGACTCTCAAGCGAAATCAACAGCAATGAATTCTGGGAGAGGATATATTATAGAAGTTTCTTTTTGATTTACTGGTAGTTTAATACATTTCAGTGCAATGTTCATTCTTAAGCGACACATCGTAAATGAGCAAAATGCAAATGGTGAACACAAATGTTCGGTCCGCACAACGTCAAGCAGCGTCGTGGCTCAGGAGACGAGTTTGAACATGGCCAGTGCAACAAAGTATCACAATACATACACTGCAAATCACCAACACAGTCTTACCCTATCATAGCCAGTTCTGTCTTCCTCCCTGATGAAAGAAATTACAATATATAATGAACGAAAAGAATAATAAATAGGTAGTGGGATACATACATATATACGAGAAACATAGAATACATATAATAACAGATATGAAAAATACTAATATGAGTCTAAATCGATTGTGATGTGTTAAGATGATGTAATTAATTACTGTCTAGGTGATATTATCGTTTGCATTCAGAACATATCGTAGAAATTACAAAATGTGTATATCTGTTATCAGGTTTTCAGTTATATAACACGGGTATGTGCGGGTCTTTTACAAATTGTGATTAAGTGTGCCGGCGCCCAAAATGCTTCAAAATGCTTAATGTTCATGTTCTCAACAATGCGTATGACGGGCACAATATATATCTAATTTATAGTCTACTTTACCACTGAGTGACAAATAATTTATTTGTATAATCTGAATCCGTTCAGTCCATTATTTCTGCACAACTCTAAGAATCGATTCATACACTTCTTTTTCTCTGATTCTTTCATTATCCTATATAACTGCCTGTTTATGGTAAGAAATAAACATTATTATTGCATGTGTTTATACGTAAATAATTATATAGTTTGCAATGATGGTTGGTGATGAAACAGTTGTTCTTACATTTGGTCCTGAGCATCGCTGCCACCTTCTTCAGCAACCAGCAGTTCATACTCTTCGGCTGCGAATCTGTCCCATTCAGACATCTGGAAAGTTGACGAAAATAGAATGAAAATATAGATGTATTAAGAAAGTATTTTTTGCTTGTTCATCTCCTAGATTTTTTCCCAATTATGTCGGGGTCAGTTTTCAGTCTTACCAGATATGGCTAAATATCAGTATTTTACATGAAGCCACTGCCATCAGACGTTCAAAACCCAATTTCTACGCAACACCGATATTCGAACGATAGACTGGTTCACAGGTTTTTTTCTACCTTCTGATTACCACTAACGCCTGTCATAGGTCTTCGTATGACAACTGGGGCCGAAAAAGCTTTACGTGAACTCGAAGGGGGCTCGATATGTGAAGAATGGTCACCCATCCACAGAATGACTGCGGCAAGCATATCCAAGCATAACCAGCTTTAACCTTGCTTGTTCATTGTTAATTTAATTGACGATGTCGTTCGCACCTCACAATCGGAGTCCCGCTGCGTGGCGAAGGGGTCGCGTTGCTCGTGGTCCAAATACTTCTCCAGATTGAAGAACGTATCGAAGAATATCGGCGTGAGCTTGCATCGTTTTAGGTCCGACAGCGTTATCTTGCCGTCTTCAGCGGGATGCACCATGTCCAGCATCTAAATATTACACAAAATAGTATTGTTTTAAGGTAATTACAGCGACATTATATGGTTAACACCGGCTGCTACCATAAACTATTATAGTAGTTATAGTACATAAACTATTATAGTAGTTATAGTACATAAACTATTATAGTAGTTATAGTACATAAACTATTATAGTAGTTATAGTACATAAACTATTATAGTAGTTATAGTACATAAACTATTATAGTAGTTATAGTACATAAACTATTATAGTAGTTATAGTACATAAACTATTATAGTAGTTATAGTACATAAACTATTATAGTAGTTATAGTACATAAACTATTATAGTAGTTATAGTACATAAACTATTATAGTAGTTATAGTACATAAACTATTATAGTAGTTATAGTACATAAACTATTATAGTAGTTATAGTACATAAACTATTATAGTAGTTATAGTACATAAACTATTATAGTAGTTATAGTACATAAACTATTATAGTAGTTATAGTACATAAACTATTATAGTAGTTATAGTACATAAACTATTATAGTAGTTATAGTACATTAACTATTATAGTAGTTATAGTACATAAACTATTATAGTAGTTATAGTACATAAACTATTATAGTAGTTATAGTACATAAACTATTATAGTAGTTATAGTACATAAACTATTATAGTAGTTATAGTACATAAACTATTATAGTAGTTATAGTACATAAACTATTATAGTAGTTATAGTACATTAACTATTATAGTAGTTATAGTACATTAACTATTATAGTAGTTATAGTACATTAACTATTATAGTAGTTATAGTACATAAAATATTATAGTAGTTATAGTACTTAGAAAAAAATATATTTTACTGTTACAACAATCAACTCAGATTCTAAATGTAATTTTCGCCTTAGGCTTGACCCCTATTTCATGGGACCTAAACATACCGGTGAAGTGTGGGTGTGCGCACGGCTACTCATCAAGCTATACATAACCAGTATAGGCTGGTCTTGAATCGTACAGAAAACTTTTACAATGAGAGGTCAGTCTATACTGGATTTTTTTAGCTTGACATGTAGCCGTGTGTACATCAGTACAACTCATCCTAACCCTTCCGGGGATACAGGCGTGATGGTATTACATTATATAGGAACTAATAAAGGTTGCTTACTTGACACAAGCAGTCGTTGAACGGCAAGGTTTCAATCCCGATGGCTTCCATTCGCTGCATCTGCTCCTCATAGAAGTACTCCAGCTCGTACATGGATATGTACCCGTCGCCGTCCACGTCCATACATCTGATGAACAACACCAGCATTTTCATTTACTAAGGAGTTTCTTATTACTGATGGATACAATTACCTACTACGCATCCTAGTTTCTCAAATAAACCCCAATAACCCGTCCAGCGCCATATTCTAGAAACAATGCAATTTTTTTTTATTTTTTTTTAAAAAGCTTACTAGTGATGTGGGTCACACATTGCTAGTATTCTTGGTAACCCCTCGTGCTAAGCTAAATGCTTGTGTTACGAGTGGGTTCACGTCGGTAGTGCAATGGGTGGGGTTCGAACCGGCAACCATATGATCGCAAGTCCGACGCCCTAGCCATTAGGCTACCGACGCTTAAAATCTATTGGTTTTCCCTTATGAGGCAAGTGAAATAATGGTGATGTTTAAAATGGTGGCCAGTAGAACTTTCGTTAGACTTGCGAATCGACGTCACCTATACGTGGTATGAGTTCGTAATTTATTTTAGGATTTTGACCCCCCCACCCCGTTAAACTAAATTAAAACAGCTGTTCCGAGCGATTTAACGAAATAAGGACCCCTGCTACTCCTCTTCAAACTTCATCTACTCGCTCACCCCCAACTTGCGACGTAATTTATGGATGCCCCCTACGTCGGTCTCCGTCCGGAGTTCAATGCTACTCTTACATACCTGTACCAGTATTCGATGGCTGTGGGTTGCGTCTTGTCCTCCTCTGCTAATAAGAACCACACGAACTCCGTGTAGGACATGCGAGGCTCTCCGTCCGGAGTAACCCGGTTCTGGTTTCCGCGCGTCACGCATCCGGAAAGGACTCGCTCGATCATGCGGCTTGAGAGGGCTGTGGGTGAGAAAATGCACAAAAAGGTTTAGAATAAAAGTTTATAATGTAGATAAGTGCAGTGATAGCCTAGTGATACGACCATTGGACTGCCAAGCCAAAGTTCTCGAGTTCGAATCCAAGGCACGCACCTCTAACTTTTCGAAGTCATGTGTGTATTAATAATTAATTATCACGCGCTTAAACGGTGAAGGAAAACATCGTGAGGAAACCTGCACACCTGAGAGATTTTCTTGACGGTGTGTGAAGTCTGCCAACCCGCAGTAGGCTAGCGTGGTGGACTATAGCCTAATCCCCCTCGTTCTGAGAGGAGACCCGTGCCCAGCAGTGGGACAATGTAATGGGTTGATGATGAATGTAGATAAATTAAAAATAGTTGAGTATTTTTTATCGTGAATGCTTCACGGAAAACTACCGGCTTAAGTGTGTTTATGTGCAAAAATGTTCGTTGATTGAAAATCTTCACTTTAATTCAAATGATAACTCTTTTATGCTATTAAGACTTACCATGGTCATTATGCCTGGCCAGGTCATGCTTGTCTATGAAGAGGTCGTGATCTCTATCCAGCTCCCAGAACTTACAATAGATGACGTAGAAATGCTCGTAACTGGAAAGCAAAAGTAAACATGCTAGAAATCGATTCATTCGTTTACTAAGCTGTGATTCTACATAAAATAAGAAGAACTATTCTTTTCTAAAACGTAAAGAATTTCTTCATTAATCTTAGGATGACTTTCATTACAAATGTGGCCAATAACCCTAACCTGGATAAGGTTACCTTTAAGTAAGTACAGTCGCCAGCGCATCAGGTTATACAAAACTGTCAAATTTCTCCAAATGATTTTATACCTTAAAGTGTTGAAAATTAAGTTAAAAATCAACTGAGAAAATTTTACATTTTGTGGTAACTTGATGTGCTCCGGTCACCGTTCAATTCGTGTCGACTCCATAAGGAAATACAGGGACTTTGTTCATTACTACTTACACATTTTCCATGAAATCAAATATCACTAAGATTAGGCCAAAGTTATTTCGCGTTATTCAAAGACTTCAGCAAGTTAATAGCAGTAATCAGTATTGAAATATTGATACAATCTCATTGCGATATTTTCGAAAAGGTATAATAAAAGAGAGGGAAAGAAGAAGAGAGATTAATATTGGTTTTTACAATAATTACCTAAAATATTGCGTAACTTGATTAATATCTTCTTCGTCTTCTAACAGCTGTATAACTTGTAGCAGGTTCGATCTTCTCAGTTCAGGGATCGATATTCTACCAGACCACGTCCGGTTCACGCAATAAAATATCCTAGCGATCACCTGAAAAAAATAAAAAAAGTATTTTAGTTACATATACAGGCACAACGAATTCGACCTAGTTTCAAGCTATGCTTTACGAAGAGCAAAACCTTTTTGCTGGTAAACTAAGAAAGTTTAAATAACGACAGATAAAACAACGCAATAATTTGGTAAGCATATGTGCTGTAGAATATCACATAAGGCACAGATACTAAAGGTATGTTACTTACGGTAAATAATCCTAAGTTCGTTTGAAATTTAATGTTCTTTATATACCTAACCTTGAAATTCCTTAATAAAATTTACCTAGGTACTAATTAATTACCAAGAAAAACCGTAAATATTTTAGTGACTAGGTAGGTTAGGAATATTTTCTAAGAAATTGTTAAACGAAGAAAGGTAATTGTTTTAGTCGCGTGCGGGTAATTTTCGTTCATAATAATAACGGACACTTAAAAAAAACAGGGAAAGTGATCGATGGTTAGCCTAGTAATTGCCCGAGTATGACGTACTTATAACTAACATTTTAGGTAGAAGCATGTAAATACAATATACACTGCGGTTTGCTTCCCGTAATGTATGTATCTTTTAGTATGTATGCAGCGCGCAAATTTCCCAAAGGGCTAAGTTATACTGTTGTTCGCGATTCCAATATGTTAGTCGGTTTCTGGTATACCTCAAGTTATTAAAAGGAATACGCAGGAAACTGTTTCGTTTTACGTGTTCGAGAGTGTTTACGCAATTTACTCGTAGGCTCAATTGTTGTTTCGATATTACCGCATTTATGTTTTGTATATACATATCTCCATTCCATGGACTGACTAGAGTTCTCGAGTCCCTATTGCATAGGGACCACCTCTGATTTTCAAAAATAACCTCTTTGAAGTAAAAAGGGTACCGATTGTTAGGTTAGGAGATACTTTATCATCATGGGATTTTAATCGAATTTCAGAAAACAGTTACAAAGAACAGATAACAGTTCTTCACAGTACGCAGTACGTGACCTTTCATCACAAAATAAAAAATCCATTTTTTTATATTTTGTTCATCCACAGTTCGATTGTATGATTCAGGTCCCATATAATATGGAGATAATAGTGCCACTACGTCCTCGGGCGATGCACGAATCTAATTTCAGTGTTTGCACACATTGAAACTTGGGAGTTTCGATGTGTCCAAATACTGATGCTAAGATCAAATTCAGAGGCCTTACTTTTAAGCTGACAGCTGGTGCTGATAATATCATTGAGTTATAAAACCACTTACAGTATGTACGTATCTGGAGTGGAACTCGGTGGCCTCCTTCAGGAAGGAGAGGCCAGGGTGTGTGTCGACGACGTCCTGCACCAGGGGCACGAAGTCTTCGGGCGCTAACGTGTTGCTCTTCCCTCGAGTCAGGATGTATACGAAACGAGACGCCAGATCGTGGCATTGTGATGTCATCCTGGAACATACAAGAGAGCCATTGAGATACAATTTTTAATAATAGAGTTCATATTCACGGAAATACGTGTGGATAGGGGCAAATAGACCGCATCTCAATCAACTCGTAGGTGATCCTTAGAACTTGTAGGACACTACAGGCTTTTAATAATTAATAATATTAATCACATTATAACTGATTAATCTCATTGGTATGCGTTCTCACTTGCAAATAAAGGAGAGAAACGGATAAAACTTTTGTCATCTTTTTATCAAATTATTTTATAAATAATCAACAATTAAATATTCGACCTAACAATGTGTGAAGGCACTTTAAAAGCCGAAGTTTTATCTCTTCCAAATGAGAGCTTCATTCAATCAACAATGCTTGTACAGGCATTGTATGTCACTGAGCATTTAGGGCGGCGAGATTCATCGTTGAACGTAAGTAACTGCTCCTATTTTAAAGATAGTAAAAGTAAAGTAAAGAAGGGCTGAAATAGCCGTTTTAAACGAAATTTAATGATTCAACTCACAAAACTGCTGGTCCTAAATATGAATAGATTCCAGAGGAATTACTTTATGAGGCCCTTTTAGCTACCCCTACTAAAATTTTTATAAGGTCAGCCTATCACAAAAGATAAGAAAGATACTCGTACAACTTTCTTAATTTTTAGCACAAAGTTGGACAAAAAAAGTAGTTTTATGGTGTTGCAGAGAAACTTTGCTTTATGCTCATTGCGCCCTAAGCTAGTATTGTTATCCAGGGAATCTTAATTCCTTGTATTTTTAATTAAGTATATTCCACAATCTTATTTTTTAGGAGAAAATTTAGTTTAATACCTACTACCTACTGTACTAAAAGTAACTGCTTGGTCGTTAGGTGCTTATGAAGTTATTCAAGCGAAATAAACTCTTAACATTTATTATTTTTATGATATTACTAAACTTCTAAAGTTAAATTATGTATTAAATCTTGCTTTTACCTACAATCCTTTGAAAATGTTTTTGATTATCAGTTTAAACTTTTAAGTTATCTATCAAGGAATTATTGATATGGAAATTTCGAAGACTACTAAATAGTGCTGAAAAAATTGGTATGTATCAGCAACAGTCTTTTATTTCTTTCATCAATGCATTTATGGGCCCATGGGCTAGGCATAAGTCTCCTGTCAGAATGAGAGGAATTGGGCTATAGTCCACGACGCTGACAAAATCCCGAAGGGTAAGGCAGAGGTGTACTAATGTACACCCACACTGCCGGTATGTTTAGGTCCCTTGTAATAGGGGGCGCGCCTATTGCCATTAACCGGGCCGGGCACGAATCCAGACTCCGAGCTGCTATTTTGAATTTCATAGAAAAACCCAATAACACTTTGCTCGACGATCGAACCCAGGACCTCTAGCGTAGCAGTTGCGCGTAGGACAAAAATTGAATTAATTGAAAATATAAGAAAACTTAACGACTAGCTTAACTTCGATTCACAGCTAAGACAGGAAAATGTTTGTCGGGTCGGCTAGGAATAAATATTAAGTACTGAAAAAAAATAATTTAGTTGACTTACTCTCTCCAGAAATCGATGAACTTGTGTCCATCCACTGGCACGTGGAGATTCTGTTGTGTGGCAAGGAACAGCGGCATCTTCCAGTACAGAGGACACTCACAGGCCTTCACTATGTGCTTGAAACTGTCCCGCGGGACCTGGGGACAGTAAAATTATACATTAAAAATTACGAATTACATACACCTCAGTACTTTTCCCCTTACTCTCCTCAAGACAAGCGATATATTGGAGGTCTATAATTAGCTTATAGAGGACAATGTACGCGTACGTACGGCTACACATCAATATAAATTATATCAAGCTAAACAAATCCAGTATAGGCAGACCTCTCTTTGTTCGGAAAGCCTTTAGAATATCAGGTCAGCATATACGATGTGTAGCCGTGTGTCGCTGCAAGGAAAATAATAATTGCATTCCGTTATATTTAGGTTCCTCCTAGTTGTTTGCAAGATGGATGAAGAAGGATGATTATGATTATATTATTGAATTTACAAGTTAGTTTAAATGCTTGATGCTGAAAAACCTTCAGCTGGGTTCTCTTAATAAAAAGGTTTAAAAAGGTTTTAAAGGTTCAAACTGTATCCTCAATTTTGTAACAGTATTAATTTATATATCCATAGAAGGTGCCAAGTTTTTGGCATCACAATGTTCCCATTGTGATGATGATTGAAGACGACACAAAAAGTGTAAGTAATGGTCCATTGTTGTCCGTAAACGTCACATCCGACAGTTATGCTGACCAAACGTGGGGACGTTATCTTTCGTATTTCCGTTTCCTAAACCCAGCTGGGTCAATGGTTTTGTTGGCAGGTGCCTGAAACCGCATGTTTATTGTTATGTGGGATGTTAAAATTTCAGCTCTAATTTTTTTTTAAAAAAAAAAAGCTTACTAGAAATGTGGGTCACACGTTACCTATATGGTTCAAAATCTTATTCATTTGTTTTGAACACCGTATGCGTTTGATCGACGGGGGTTACACGGTAAACAACTACAGAAACATTTCTGGAGAACACTCCGTAAATATTGGTCCATCATCCATCATCCAACCATCACAACAGGATTGAGGCCAAGAGTGCCGACTTTTGTTTATTGTTGGCGAGCATTACACTATTGGGTAAGGTTCTCCATAGTAGGGGAAGGATTAGGCTTGCGTCCTAAGTTTGAATTGCTGGATACGTGTTTCAAAATTTAATAAAAAAGCATATAACTACATAGTTATGTATCTATGATGTTTTCGAAAACTAATGCATCTGCAAGCAGTTTTATGGTGAAACTCCTATCAAATTGCGTGGAATGTCTGTAAAAGTCCAGTGAACTGATCAGACGGGTGGCCAGACAGTTGGACGCCTGGCGGACTTTATTAGTAAGAGTTTACTATCTCTATGTCTGTTTGTAATTCAACAGTTAGTTTCCGCTTGATCTTTTTTGCAGGCATAGGTACAAACTTTAAAACAACGTACGGCAACTCGAGCTATACAAATCCAGTTTACGCTGGCCTCTTATTGTATAGAAAGCCTATACAATGCGAGATCTTTGACCTGTATCCGTGTATCTTTTTATAGGATAACTCGACAAACTAGCCGGCGAGCCACCTGATGTTAAGTAGTCATCGCGGCCCATGGACATCTGCAATACAAAAGGAGTGGCAGATGCGTTGCCGAGCCTATTTAAGGAAAACATAGGGGAAGGAAATGGAGAAGGAAGGGGACTGAGAGACGAATTGGGACACCGGCGCTCGACACTCTCCGTATGGAACGCACTAGTATGCATACTGTTACTTGACGACGATATTCTGTGGGACTTACGTACTTATTTTGTATATTTCTTGACAGTCATGAATAAGTTAATTGGTACTCATAAGCTTGAAAGCAATAAACGCCATTTGAAGGTGAACCTGGCCAGTACCTAATTAAAGGTAATACAAACCCGCTGTTTACCACAGTCGTAACTTTTAGTTCTCATTCTATATTTGTTTTGGACTTTTGGAAGGGCGTCGCGGTATAGCCGCGGTGCTTCAAGTCGTGTTGTCAATCCTAGCCGTCCATCGGCTATAAATAGTCACGTCAAGTCGGCTTGACCTACTTACGGTCGGTCGGTGACCCGGACCGGGCTCACTCGTCGTTTGAATTAGGAATATTGTCCCAGTAACGCCTTTTTCATCAAACGTCAACCGGACAATACGTGTGGTTGTGAATTTTTCATTACCAAAGTCTGTCATAATGGTTTTGTTACATCTAGTCACTTTTTTTTTCTATATTATCACTGTCGCCCATAAGACCGACCCCCATAAGACAACTTTTAATTCTGACGCCTATAATAACACCGACTCCTATAAGATCGACGCCTGTATCACCGACGCCAAAAAGACCAACCCCAATAAGATTAACACCTATAATAACACCTTCGCCCATAAGACCGACGCTCATAAGGCCGACAATTATAGCTCCGACGCCTATTAAAGCATCTTCACCCATAAGACCACCCACAGAACAGGTAAAATTATCTGTTTTGTGAGACCAACGCTCATACGACCGACACCATTAACACACCGTCATCTTTAACAACGATGACAATGATATCGACGCTCATAACAGTAACGACACTACATACACAGATAATATTTATTCTGTGTCAAAGGGTTAATTAATATGGGTGTAAAATAAAACGCTAGCAAAAATAGATTTAGTTCTCGATCATAATACGAGTACCACCTAATATTGACACAACGTTCATATCACACTCTCTTCCTATTTTGTAGAAATTAAAAAAGAATCAGTAGTTACCCATAATTTATGTATGGAATGCGGATTCGGATCATGAACAGACTTGGCTGAATGTCACTGACGCCTTTGCATAAGTTGAATGAAACTGATACGCAGTATTTCTCAAAGGACCTTCACAGTTATGAATATGAAATTATCATGATATTAATAAAGAATAATTGATTAGGCAATGACAGCTATAAAACTACATTGTACTAAAATTATACACAGATTTATGATACAGATAAGTGATACGTTTATACATCAAGCTATACATACAAAAGTTATTGGTTAGCGTTAATTGAAATTGTGAAGATCCTGTATAGCACATATACTAGCGTATTGAAAAAAACAGCAAATTAAGGTGATCCTGTATTGAAAATTATATTGACTGCGGTAAATTTCAAGGTACCTATTTCAAATACTTTATTTACACAAAATTATGCTTCCAGAATACCACATAAATTCATTTCAAAATACCTTTGACCAGAGCTGCGACACAGCTAACAATATTTAATATTCGATTTTTAAATCAGTGTTATAAATTCTTAAGAAAATGGTCGTTTATTCGAAATAATCCGACATTCAGGTTTTCTATTCAGAATCTGAACTAACCTATTCATTAGTGTCCAACAAATAAACCAACAATTTTAAACACATCTCAGTCTATATGACCCCAGGTGCCAAACTATTTATTACTGTTTACTTTGCTTTAATTGTAATGTACGAAACATTTCTCTACAAAGTTATATTCATCAAGCATGAACAGAAAAATTACTCAGCTTATGTTATAATAACACGATATATCTTGTACATTCTGACATATTAGCGCTACAACATTTAGTTACGGCTTCGCTCCACCGAAGCGCAACCATCACTCAGTATTAAACTCGCTTCAATCCATTAGGATGGCAATGCATTTCATATGGCTTGTGCCTTTTATGAGAAGCTGTACTATGTAGTTGTCGATGTGTGTCGATCATTGCGATATATTGTCGTTGGATCACTACCTCGATGTACTGAGCTGTATCATTGTTAAAAATGCACCAAGTGATGCATGATGATACCTATTGTAATTACACACGACTACGGGTGTATCATTTAAAATTATGTTTGTAAATTATGTCGTTGTTAGGTTTAAAAAAGTGTTTGTTATATTCCTGAAGAACGGGAATAGTCTTAGGTAAGTGAAGCAGTCGATCAGGCACATACTCAAGGTGTGCCCTGGCAAAATAGACAGACGCGATTACAGCATGATGTACCGAGCGGTCCACACTGCGGAAGATCGAATAGCTTGGATGTGTCATATGTAGTCTCAGCAGTGAAGGAACTACAAAGAAGGCAGTCGACACATGCCATATCTATTGCTGCCACCTAATCTAAATCTAATGGGCCACCTCTGCAACAGTATCATCGCAGCGGCCGGGCGGGCATACTGGACCGAACAATTAGCACACTTGGTTGTAGAATCTAATAATCCGCCTGGCTAGATATCACACTTACAGGTACCAACGGGTCCACAAAGGTTTACTGCGTGCAGTTGAGTATGTTAAAGCTAGAGCGTAAAAGGACATTTACTTGAATTGGGTGCTTCATCTTAGGCTCTGTTCGTGCAGACGAGGGCTAAAAGCATTGAAGCCAACAAGAAAAAACAACGGAATACTTAATAATGTCAATAAAATTAAAGGCAACTTCAATTTAAAATCTTTAGATCGTATGAAACAGGTCTACTTTATTTTGTACCCGGTTAAGGGCAATAGGCTCGCCCCTACGACGTGTACTTGAAATATTTTGCTGAACGGTTGATGAAAAACAATAAACCACAGTCGAAGCCTGCGGGGATTATATTATATACAGTATTAATCATTAAGTAAACCTCGGCAAGTGTCACGCTTATTTTCACATTTCAACATCCCAGCCATTTTCCGCTTAGCTAAATAAAGCGGATTAAGTTATTCTATTTATTTAGCCGAGGTTGATACTGGGGCTCAAGCCGCGTGATATTAAATTAGGGCAATTTACTTGAAATCCTGAAGCGCTTCCATTTAGAGATGCTCGGTATCGCCCTTAGGCCAAACATGGTAGCGCACTGCGGTACTATGCGACGAGTTCACGTTATAAAATGATGCAAGTGTCAAATTTAGAAATGGTTATCCATTAAAAGTTCTATCGATATATTTATGATGTTAACACTGTATTCCTAAAAGGTTAGGCAGAGCTGAACCGACAAAGAACCACAGCTTGCCTGTATGATTTTGTTTCCATATAACACAGGGTTTCGTACGCCATACTGGTACGGTAATTTTTCTTCTAGAGAAGCCCATAAAACTTCGTTCAGGGTATCAAGCCCAGGATCTCGGGAAGCTCAGCTGTCGTGCTTAGTAACACTAAACTAATAAAGCAGGTCTTCAGTCATGATTGAAATAAAACTACTTTTTACGGATTTGGTCACGCTAGGTATATTATTAGATAACTATATTATTTAATCCCCACGTTTCGGATCCTTTACAGCATCCATGGTCACATGTGGACTGAGGTGTTGGTCGTCCCTATGTCAAAATTACTAATAGCTACCCTACATTTTTCTTAATTATTATTTGATCCGGACAAGCAGAACGAGCTCACAGTATCCTTCGGTCCCACAGTGATACTGTATATCAGTGTATCTAATATTCGCGTAAGTGTTAGAAACCAGTTGATGATTATAAATAAACCTACAGTGACTTAAAACCACCAGATATTGTCAGTGAGATGGAGTGAGCCGATTGATCCGCATGCATTTGTAATTTACTCATGAGCTCATGGTCGAAGGCATCCATGCAAAACGTACACAATGTTATGTCATGAGAAGAATAATGTGCAACAAAGGTTTCTCTCAAGTTTATGTAGTAGCCATTGTGAACGAAGCTTTATGTTATTACGCAATAAACTATTTTACTGCACTATTCTTGAGTGCGGTTTTGTTATACATTTTATGTGCGGCGCGGCGGCGGCTAGTTTGTACCTCACCTTATAAGTAATAAAAAAATCCTGTGGTGTGATAAGAGGTTATAAAAACCGTGTAGGTTGATAATGAATATATCATCTTTACTGGGACTTATCTGTAACTATACTAATATTATAAAGAGATAAAGTTTTCAGTTGTGGTAGGGCCACGCTGTTCGCAGCATGAATGGGCCGGCTCGACCGGGGAAGTACCACACTCTCGCAGAAGACCGACGTCCGAGTAGTAGTGTTTCGTTACTGCGCTTCGTTCAGTGAGCGAGAGGGCCGGAGGCCCAATTCCTCCCCCAATCCCCTTCCTTCTCCTCGCCTGCTCGTTTGCCCAGTTATCCCATAAAAAAAAAAAAAGTTTGTGAGGTATGGGTTCGTATATGAACCGATTTTTTTTACCAATACAAAGTCACGTTATTTGTGAGTATCATAGGCTATATCGCCAAACAAAGTGGAGACGGGTCAGTTAGTATTTTATAATCACAGATAAAAACAATAAACCTGCAGTATCCGATTGTTGTCGATTGTTGTCTGCGCGTTGTTGGTGTTTCTTATTTATTCTATGGATGTATTATTTTATATAAGTTTCAGAATATATGATTGACAAGTATTGTTTATATAGATAACACTATTTACCTATTTAAAATTCCAAAAGAAAATGACCAAATACAATAGGGTGCTACTAGGCGTCAAAGTATCCTTCGGCATCGCTGTGTTCTGGAAACGTGCCTAAAAGACTGCTACATTGCTACGTTGAATGGCATTGCTTATACGCTCCTCTAGAAACAAGCCAGGAAGAGTGGTACTTGCACCATTTGAGAGTCTCCGCGGCAGCAGCGGCGCCAGCGCAGCCAGCTTACCTTTGAAGATGAGATGGAGCAAGGGTATCAACACTAGTTGCAACCCACACGAAAGGCCAACCCTTTTTACAAGGTAAAAGAGACATTCCATCTTATTATAGAAGTAGATATATAGACTACTTATAAGAACAGAATTCTAAGCTAGGTCAGTATAATAATAATAATAATAATTTATACTTTATTGTACACCAGAAACAAACTTAAATTAACAAAACAAATATGTTATATATATGTTGTATACATATGTTCGTAATTATTTTTTGTTTTACTTATAAACTATTGGATTACGGAATGAAATAAATCTATTTTATTTATATCTAGACATCGAATGAATGAGGAATGCCTAAGATTTCAGATACATATTTTCAACGAGTGCCGTTTCTAGAGGCATGGCGGCCACTTACCTCGGAGTAGGAAGTGACCCAGAATTCAAATAGATTACGGACGTGATGAGTTTTTAGGGTTAGTTGCTACAAGGAATTGTTATGATTTAGGTCTTCCATAAATAGTATTCGGAATTAAGGTGTTATTTTAACAATAATTATAGATATGATGAATGATGAAAAAACATCGTGAGGAAAATTGCATGAGACATTTTCTCGTTTGTGTGTGAAGCCTGCCAATCCGCAGTTGACTATCGCGATGGACTAGAGCTCAACCCCTCTCATTGATGATGATGATATACGAGTATATTTGGGCGTCTATGTCGTTATATTTTTCCAAGTCTAATGTATAGAAACTAAAAAAAAATCTGAAAGGAGACTGTTTATAGCACATATATCACGACTAAACATGTTAAATTGAAAGGAGTTGAATAAATTTGAAACTGCATTAGTGTACCTTCTGTATTTAACTTGCATGCATCCTGCAACCTAGTCCTTCAATGTCCTTACAATACGTTCATTCATATTTTACGTCACGTTTCATGAGCCACAAAAGGCCGCAGGGTATACGTTATAGCTTATAAAATATCGCTTCATACTTTAGCTGCACTGTGCTCCGATTGACCCAAATGTGTTGAATGGGGAAAGAGGTCGCGAAATGGCCGCTAAGGGGGCTCGGCTCGTCGAACAACCGAGCCATTGATGGACTGGCCGACTGATGGCATTTCCGATACCGAATCCAGTCACAATGACACAATTATTATGAATGTGTCGTAACAAACGCGTACTTATCAATTTCTTAAATTACTTTTGATATAAAAATAATGAACGCATTCTTCTAATTTTGTAATTGGATCGCATTCGCATTTCCATACCTATCACTTTTTTATTTGTAAAAAATGATCATGAGACTCAGTTTTTTGTCCCCCTTCGGTATTTTAATTCGTTCAGAGATTGCGAATTAAAGTAGATTAATAAACCATAGAATTTGTGTATAAACTAGAAGTCAGTTCAGTCATTTTTGTATGTCGTATGCTGTGTCCAAAAAATGACCTTTTACACATGAAATTTTATCTCATTAGCAAACTGCATTTTTACAGGTGGGAATGGCACAAGACGACAGTATTAAATTAGATTTGACCACTGTAAAACACGTTACCATAACGTTCACAGACTGACTAATCGCCTAAATGTGAAATTTTTTTAAGAGTAGTTTTCCTGGTTTCACTTTAATGCATTTTGTGGCTAATACCAATGATTGTGCAAATAGCAGAGATCTATTTTCTTAAATTATTTGTTTAGGCAAATATCTAACTACTTAAGTTTTATTGCGCACTTGCGTAGTTTATTAACGATGACGATTAAACACTGACTTAGTCACAAATCAGAGTTAAAAACGGCAAACAATGAAAACGATGCCTAAAAATAATTTAATGAATGTTTTGTGCAAAATCTCGGTACGCATCGTGCAGAGAACATAGTCATTTGTATAGGAATTGCTATAAATACTATTACAAAAACTACAATTACATTGTAATTACTTCCCGTCGCCGTAAATACGGAACAATGGGTATGTTAGGACGTCATTTGCATTATGTAAGTGTTGTAATATCCGTGAGAATAATCCCACGTCCTCTACCGAGGCAGTGGGGCAGACGCCGACACACAGACAAATCGTCAAGTCAAGATTTAGATTTGTCCCAAGATGTTTTTTGGACTACTAATTTTAAGGTTTTTGTGCGTGTGAGTTATTATTTTAAAATGGGCATTGTTGGTAATAACGGCCATTTTAGCCCCAGTTTTTGATTAATTTTGGAAACGTTGAAAAGCGTGTTCTAAACGGTTTTTTTTGTTTCTACTGTCCTAATTGGTTCTGTACCTTGCAAGTGATTAAACATTTCCTTAGGGGTAAAAGAGCTATACTGAATACATGATATTTTTCTTAATAGGTGAGTGTTTTATTTCGAAAACAAATGAAAGCTGTGCCTAAAACCATAAAATTGTTTACAAACAAAAGATATGATATTGGCATTCTATCTCACCTGTAAGATTAAGTTTATATCATTGACATAAAGGTCAAATTTCAATAATTTTACGGTTTTCATGAGATATGCTGAGCCGCTGCTGCTAACCTTATATGTTGACCATCGTCCAACGTTTTTATTCCAATTACCAAGTTTTTATGAAACCGTCTTCACTTCACCGGAAGTCTGTATCATCAACTGCTGCAGCATCAAAATCGATGTATTCACTCATTATGTTGCTTGTTAAGCAGTTTACAGAAAGTATTTACCTTATTTACTCAGTCCCTTCGATCTAAATACGTATGCCATGTAATCTGATGCACCTTTCACATCTATCCAAGGAATGAACAAATTCGAAATCAGGATGATTTTGATTCGTGTGGTTTAAGTCCCAAGAGGTTGAATATTATAATGCCTTTGCCTTCTCTGGAGAACTCCTTATGGAACAAGTGGGACATGCGCCTTAATTATGTTTGAAATTAGAACGGTGCCTTTGTTTAACTTTTTGACAGTATTTTTTTTTAATATCTCGTTGTGCGATCAGATACATTGTAGGACGGTAGACGTCTTGGCTAAGTAGATATGCGATAACTGGCCAGATAAGAACATCAGCTAGAATACTAATTTTATTTCACGGAGCGACAGACGATAACATCTTTGTTTTCTCTGCTTTCCCCCGGATGACAGCTGTGGCCTGTGCTTGTTTGCTACACTGCACATAAATTACGCAACGAGATCCTACAACTGCAGAATTTTAATGGATTCGTCCGTCAACCTTATTAGGTCTGTGGTAATTAACGTTGAACCTAATGTACTTGTGTGTGGGATGGAATGTGCATGTACTTATCTCTGGATAGAATATAAAGGTTTAAAATGTTGTGTTTTTAGGTTGCAACTTTATTCATTGTATTTATTAGTATATTGTCCATCTTAAGAGTAGTAAACCTTATATTCTGTAAGTGGAAAGCCTTCTACGAATTTGAAGAGGAAAATATATAGGAACTCCTTTTGTTTCTTCAATGTTTATCAATCTTAACTTTCATTTGCTACTGAGATACACTACGTCTAGCTGAAATAATCAACGTTGTACCATCATTGTACACACGGCTACAGGTCAACCTATACAATTCCAGTTTAAGCTGATCTCGCACTGTACAGGCTTCCTATAATAAAAAAGACCCGGGTAAACTGGTTTTGTATAGCTTGATGTGTAGCCGTGCGTACGTGTAGCCTGATTGTAGTTCTCGGAATATAACGCGTAAATGAGCGGAACCGCTGGGTTAGTAATAAAGCGGGCAGAAACAAAGGGGCGGTAAACCGATACTATTTTATGGCAAGGAGTGGTTTACCGGTGTGGTTTGCTAACGTGATTATAACATGACAACCCTGACAATTTATAAGGGGAAAGACAGAACGAAAAAAAAATACACGCACTTCTAATAACACTTTAAGTATCATTTTGTAATCTATTTTCATCAATAAATTATATTTAAATAAACCATACAGAATCTGTATTATTATTAAATATAGAAGATATACTATCAAAGTATAGTATATCTTCTATATATACTATAGTATACTATCAAAGTATATCTTCTATATTTAATAATAATACAGATTCTGTTGTCTGCTGGGAAACATTTGAAATTTCTAACTTTTTCAATGATTTAGTTCTAAATTTAGACGATTTTAGATCTTTTTTTAACTTTATTTGAGCGTAAATGTATTTAATAATTAATGATTATATAAGAAATAACTACTTAGATGTAATATAGGTATCTGTAGCAAAACTTATCATATAGATTCTGTATGGTTTGTTTACAGTAAGCGTACATTTATATGGTAATGGTTGGGTTAGCAAATTGTCTCAACTACGACCATTAAGCCCAACGTTACCCCTGTATGTTGTCTCGAGCGGGGCCATATTAGCCCACTACTCCCTCCAAAAGGCATTATTGGCGCTCACTGTCTCACACAGATCATCTTGTAATGTTATGTGTTATACTTATTGACCAGTTATCGGACTCGGACGGAGCAACATCGGCCATAAAGGCCCGTCGCCGACAGGCTCGTCAGCATGGCAAGTTTTAGGTGACGAATCAAAATAAAGCTTAATGCTGACTTTCAACTTGATTCCTTCAAAGTAGGGTATAAACGTAATACCGATTCGGGCTCCAGCGCTCAAATACACACGATGGAACTGTTTGGCCCCGGACATATTAAACGGTGGTAGCTAGCCAGGCCGATTCTATCACCAAGAGTGTTAGGTTTTATTGACTTTTAATTATGTACAACACATGTTTCTTCTCAGCGTATGCAGAGGTAGAATTTTTCTAGCCGGTCTCGGAAAAACGTTTTAATTCTAGTAACGAAACGAAAAGGTTAAACGTGCATTGAAAGTGTACCGGAAGAAACAACACAAATTTTATATAAGTGTGGAATATGTTCAAAGTTTACATAACAAGATTTTTCACTTAAACCGCGATAACACATAACAATTACAATATAAGTGCTTTGTTTTAATAATAGAGATGATAGTCTAAACATTAATTAATCTAGTGAAAGTAAATTGTGTGAAGTCTTATATGCATACATACAAGATGCGGCATGAAATAAGGCCCCTAACCCATAACGATAGCATAATGAAGCAAGATCCTGTACACACGGCTACAGGTCAACCTATACAAAACCAGTTTAAGCTGATCTCGCATTGTAAAAGCTTGCTATAATATAAAAGGCCAGCGTAATCTGGTTCTGTATAGCTTGATGTGTAGCCGTGTGTACACATTATCCATTATGGCCTTAATAGTTAACTTGATATTTGAGATGAGGAATAATAAGACTGTTACGATATTATCCGGGTATTGGTTTCAATCCTTGGAATCAACAACCAAAGTTTATCCTGTTTGCTTTGGAATCAACACGTGACCTAGTTTTGAAGTTAAAACGTCTATAATATGGATAGGCTGGATATTGGTAGCAAGCTACTAAAACAAATTGACGGCTATTGGCCAGTTACAAATTTATGAACTGCAAACACCGGTGTTTAGATTTAGAACAAAGCCAACTGCATGTTCTCTTTTTAACTTGTTTGAAATATTAACGGTCATGGCCATATTGGCCTATTTCTGGAATTTTCGCAAGCCCAGTAGGACGAAGGTTATAGAATAGAAAAATTAAAAAAATCTGAAGCACTACTGTTATAGGAAAATTTTAGCGGCAGGCGGCAGGGTATATCGGACTCGTACCGATTAAAACCGCACTTCCCTTCCCATGGCCGTGAATATAGGACATATTCACGGCTATTGGATTCGTGATATATGCCACGACCAAGACAGGCTGTGGTCCATCGTTCGCTAGACCCATTCCCCCCCTGTTGCAAGTATCTGCATTTTCAATAAAAATCCAGGGGAATTGAAATGACCATGGTGTATGTGAATCGCAATAGGCTATTTTTCTAGTATAAGCTGACCTCGCTTTGTATAGCCTTTTTGTACACTTACGAGGTCAACTTAAACAAGACACGTATATATGGCATGTTACATAGTCGCGAGTCCGTGAATCATACTGTGATTCTTCAAAAGTTGCTATTATAGCACCCAGGTCATTACTGCCGTTTTACTAGACATGGGTATTCCAAATCGTGTAGGATTAGAATAGTTCTCCACGCTGACCTAGTTCGGGCCGGTAGACTATACTTCAGAACTCGCCAGAAATAATTTTAAAATGCATTTTTAAATTTTGCTTACCGCAATACATCTGTTGAGGCTGGCGGTACATACATGCAAGAATAACATAGGCCAGTGCTGGCAGAGTGCCAGTGCAATAGTATCGTCGTTCGGCCGATATCCCGATGTACAGATGGCAGCGCATCAAGCTAGCAAGTTGGACTACAAAAATCATCACTATTGCGGTGGAATAAGGGCTGGTCGTATGGGTAAACTGTATAGCTTATTGTGCTGCCTGTTGTACAAGTGTGAGAGCTACTTGCATAGGTCAGGATAGGCGTTATACGTACAATAGGCTTCGATGAAGTTCGGTATTGTTTGGCTTGATTTTAGAGACCTTGAGTTGGAATACCACGCAGAGGAGTGTTGCAGTGAATTTGTACCCGGTTAATGGCAATAGGCTGGGGAGCCTATTATTACTTGGGTGGGGCCTAAACATCTCGGCGAACTGTAGGTGTACACCGTATGTATTGTACATTGTATGTACCTTGTAGAAATTAATTAAATGATCACAAGTCGGTTTGGGCGTTGTGTGTTTAGTTTCACAGTTTCTCAACTGTCCCTCGACAATAATTTCACTAAATTAATCTAATAACATCATTATATTACTAGACTGAAAACATGTCATAGTCGTATTATATAGGAATAGGCATATCTCTTATATGGATATAATTACATTAAATTTATTTAATTTAATATAAACTCAAACTATTTTATTATAAGCTACATCGTAACTACATATTAATTGGTTCATCAAGCTTCCATGATCGAAGCACTTGACTTGTACGCACAGCTACACATCAAGCTATACAAAACCAGTTTAGGCTGGCTTCATATTGTATGGGAAGCATATACAATGCGAGATCAGCTTAAACTGGATTTTTATAGGTTGACCTGTAACCGTATGTACAAGAGAATCGTTAAATCTTTCAAATAGTGCTCAGTGCCAGCTATTCAGGAACACTTCAGTGACCCAATTTCTCATTGACTTAGTAAAGGAAAGGAGTTAATAAACTTCCGGGTTTGGTCTAAGACTCCTTAAATAAGTACTATAGAATTTAGAGGCGATTTTCTGAGGTGTTAAGAACTTACATAATATACCATCACGCCTGTATATCCTGAAGGATAAGGCAGAGGTGTACTCATGTGCACCCACACTTCGCCGGTATGTTTAGGTCCCACGTAATTGGGGGCGAGCCTTGTTAATTGAACTTCGTGCTACAAATGGACCCTGTATTTGGGCTTTTCATCTGGCCAATCGCTATGAAGAATAAAATATAAAAAGAATGAAATAGCTATGACCCCGGTGAAAGATGAACAATGCACTTTAATATTTTATGAATTTTAAACATTGACGGACATTTTACGAGTGCCAGGAGAGGAATTTTATAGCTAGGGGGATGTAACTTCAACAACACATCGACCTTTTGTTTCTTACGTGGACCTTAGATTCCAGAAAAAAAGAGCTGTAATATCGAGTAAAAATAATAATTTTTGGCCATAATTAATTAATAATTTCGACTGCCTTTTTAGCCAAGTGGTCCCAAGCGCGACTGCTATACAATTCCCAGGTCATGGGTACAATTCCCAGGTCGAGCAAAGCAGCTCGCTCGGAGTTTGGAATTGTGTCCGGTGAATGGCAATAGGCTCGCTCCTATGGGACATGGGACCTAAAAATACCGGCGAAATATGGGTGTAGGTTACATTAGTACACGTCTGCGTAACCCTTTGGGGATTACAGACGTGATGTTATGTTTATGTAATTTCAACCAAATATTACTGTGATTTGTATAATATTATTTCCACGAAATGGACATGTGATTAATTTTGTGTGGCATTCCTTGGGGTCACATTGGCCTTAGGCACGTATACTCGTATGGCCTTACGGTAAAAAGTGGTCAACTGTCAATAGTTATTGCCGATTTTACATACAAATATTAGCATGCAAAAGATTGCAGTATATTGCTCATATACACACACCATACACCGATCTTATCTGCGCGGTCCTCCAAAAAGGTCAGGTGCGTAGTACTCGCAACCGTGGTATGTGTATGAAAAGATGTATGTATGTGAAAGAACTCTCGTAGCAAGTGGCGGGCTTTAGTTTTTGCTTACCCCTGAGAAAAAGGAATACATACAACTGCCAATGGGAACTTCGGAGAACCGAAAAAGAGAGCTAAAAGAAATGAGAATATATTTTAGACCATATCTCGGAGTTACTCTAAATGAAGATAATTATGAACGACATCATAATAATTGTACGATATCAGTGTCAGTCTGTCAACGCGCCCCTAATTTGTGTCTTACGCCAGCTTTGCTTGGCGCCACTCCAACTTTTACACGTCAAAATTATCGCCATTATTAAGAAATGAATTTTAGCCCGATGTTAACAACTTAACTTTACGGAGTTGTTATAGTAAATTGTGTAGCTTCCCTTGATAATTATGGACTATATTTAAGAGCGAACCCGCACTAAGGCACGAGTACTTCGTATAGTGGACACAAGTCGTGACTATAATAATTGTGCCCTTCTACAAAGAGGAGCCTTGCACACAGTAAAGGGACAGTACATTGGATGTGATGATGATCCCGAAGCTGCTCCGAATGAACTTATATTCTTCTCTGGTATAACATTAGTGAAATAAGATAGGGATAAGCAATCACGAATATTGAGGCTCGTCGAAGCTTTCGTGGTGAAGTTTCGACGCGATTACAAACTCTGCAGCACTCAATAGCTAGTCGCAAAAAGTAGGACCCTGAGGATTTCCGTTATTATAATTCCAGGAACAAAATTAGGCATGGAAAGAGTTTCAGCCTAATTACTACACCTACGAGCGAAGACGCAAAACAAAGTTATTATTACATTTGTAGACGTCTTTTAATAACTCAAGTCTGAAAAGTATGACTGTCAACGTAGATAATTTACACGTCAAAGGATGAGAGGATATCATCATCATCATCAACCCATTACATTGTCCCACTGCTGGGCACGGGTCTCCTCTCAGAACGAGAGGGATTAGGCTATAGTTCACCACGCTAGCATACTGCGGGTTGGCAGACTTCACATGCCGTCAAGAAAGTCTCTCAGGCATCTGCATGCCTGTTCCATCGCTCATCTGCAATCTATCTGCAATGCATCTGCAAGTTCCATCGTGAGGAAACCTGCGTTTCCTCACGATGTTTTCGTTCACCGTTTTTAAGCGCGTGATAATTAATTATACATACGCACATGTCATGACTTCGAAAAGACAGAGGTGCGTGCCCTGGATTTGAACTGTTTGTTAAAGTCAAAGGTCTCGCCTTTGACTTGGCAGTCTAATGGTCATATCACAAGGCTATCACTGCGCTGAAAGGATGAGAGGATATAGTAAAACATAATGTATTGTTTAATTCACTTTTAATGCCTTTTAAAATTTAAAACAGCAGACAGCGTTACATGTTTTTTCCAGATATATATTGATTTTATATACTTATTAAAATCTTTACTTTGCTTCATTGATGGCGGCTGCGGAGCGAGAGGTCGATTTCCAAATCGAAGAAAATGGAATTGGGTTAGCCTATAATCTCAGTTTCCACCCCTATAAACATGGAATCTAAAATTCAAGCAAACTATGGGTGTAAGTACATCAGGGTGGCTAAAATTGACACTTTTGATGAATTAAAATAGAGTCTAAATATGATACATACATACTATACACTTACGCCTTCTTCCCGTAGGGGTAGGCAAGAACTACATAACGCCAATTACTAAGATTCTTGCATACTTCTTTTGCTTCGTCCACATTCATACATCTTGTGTTACACACGCGTCGGTTGCGGGTAAGTACTACGCACCTGACCTCTCTTAACGATCTCACCAAAAAGGTCGGTTTATGTCTTTCTAGGGCATCCTCTCCCGGCGGCTCTACTGACATTGGCTTTATAAACCCCTTTCGTCAGTCGCCTTTCATACATGCTCTCGACATGCCCAAATCATCTCAGCATACTCCTTTCAATTCGTGTCATCTTTTTAAACCGCAACGTTGTTTAAATTTTATAATTCATATCGGAAATCCGCCTGCCGCTTTGTTGACGATTCAGATATAAAAAGTGGCCATTTTAGCCTCCCAATACGCCTGTGTCCTAATCCTTCGGGGATCCATGCCTATGTTATTTATTATCAGCGGCCACAATACCATTTCTGGGTAAGGGCGTCTTTTGCATCACGGCCAGGCGGTCGTAAATTTGACCGTTGAATAAGGCCATAGCTACCATTAAGTGATTTATGTAAACAATGAAAATGTTGTATAATATATTATACTTATAATATTTTCATTATTTACATATTTTTTTTTTCAGTAAGTAAAACATTTCTCCTTGCAATTCATATTAATATTACGAATCGTACCTTTATATCTCAATGCTCTTTGATCGAGCCGACATCTTACACCGGCCATCTTTCTCTAGACCCCACTTATTAGGTTATCTAAACATTTGACTATTGGCATACCATTTGCGGCTTGCAGTCGTGCCGATCTCCTTGTTCGGAAACTGCGAATCTATAGATACTTAGATAAGCTTTCTGTCGTCTTTGCATTCCGAGTAACTAAGACTTGGTTCCAGAGAGTTCATCTTTTCTTTGAATGCATATTTTATTTACTTTAATATTGATATTTAGATTCACTAATATTTCAGATTTAAAAATGGCGCTAATATCACAGATCCATTATTCTATTGCTTATTAACAAGCTGTAACTTTTTACAGGCGGGATCAGTGACACCTAATAGTAAAGTTTATTTTTCCATTTTGATACTAAAAATAACAAGAAGTTTCATTTAACTACAAACAAAAGTTATTTAATATACTATTTACTCGTACTAATATTATCATTCAAACTTATCCAATTCAATTCATCAATATTGGTTCTGATTTGATTAGCCTTTATCTTCAAAGAGTATCCAATCTCTCCATATTTTATATATCTTTGACCAGTATTGGTTTGAGGTAAACGTGGCTGTCTAGATTCCGACCTTCTTCCAATCACAATAAAATATCCGCTAGTGCTGTGCTCGTTGGCAAAATGACCGTATTTGGATGTCACCCAACTCAGATTGTTTTTATTTTGGCGGACTTATTGAAATATGACGGATTCCACGGCCTTCGATGATAAACGTCGTGTATTTGTCATCGTCGTGTATTTTTCATCGTCCTGTGATATTGAAGGGTACATCCCTCCATTCGTTTCAATTCATTGCGATATAATAGTATCTTTTGTGGTCATTTAGCAGGAGTTATTTTGCGGGGTATTTTTCATTTGTTGCATAAAATTTTCTCATAAAACTGCAGGCTTAGAAAAAGATAAAGAGTGACGTACCATTAAATAACAAAACATAGTCGTAAAAGTTTTAAGATTTAATATCTCTGTCAAATTATATATAACATTGTTGGTAAATAATATGTTCAAAAAGATACATTGTAAATATTGTACTGCGTCAATATGTTGTACACAAAAGTGATTTTGCGTCAGATTTCAGCGTTAAAATTACAAATTCAGCAAATGCAAATCCACAGCTTAAATGGAATTTGTACGCGATTGGATTTCGGTCTGTTTGCTACGAAAATTGTTTTTTTACAAGCCCGTTGAGGTTTCATCGATATTCTCGCTTCATCTACCGTGCGCATAACATTCATATTCTTATTTAATACTTCATCTGAAACCACAAATAGCTACATAATTTTGATTTTTACGTAAATTAAAAAATCAAATTTTTTTTTTCAAGATGGCTTCTACTTCTTTCTGCTGCAGAGTTCGTTGAGGTTAGTACCACAGTGTTGCCCATCGTATTGCTGCTGAACAACAATGTGCTAATATTATTGCGTTCCAGTTTGAAGGACAATGTCACCAGTGAAATTACTTGGAAGGCCTCGCATCAAGTTAAGACCTCAGTCAAAACATAAATATGTTAGTTGATAATGATAAATTCAAAACCAGTTCAAGCCTGGCTATGTGAGATTTAACGCTGATTGTTTTTCGCAAATTGTCTATTACACACTTTGTGCACATTACAGTAGTAATTGCGACACATTGCGAAAATGCAATTGAAATTTCAACTTAACGGCAATGCCTTCAATAATACCCTTACGTAGTGGTAAAGTAGCACTGAAAATGAAAAACAAAGAGCTGAAAGTAATTCAGTTTAGGTATGTAATGTAGATAAAAGTTTGCAACTCTAATCGATTTGAAAACGTAAGGGTAAATATTATATGAGTGAGTATTTAAAGCAATCAAAAGGTCGAAGCTTTCAAAGTAGCGAATTTGAAATTGATTGATATGGCGTCTAAATTTAAGTATTTGAATGTCGCGATCGTGCCAATGATATAAATGGATCGGTGTCTCAAATATAACTATTATTCGTTTGAATGTTAATAAATTTATATAATGCAATACTATTGTCATAACATTGTAAAATGTAAAATGATTAGATCCGTAGAGTTTTGGTGGGACGAGTTTGACTTGCGGTCTTTCAAATGGTTTGTAAGAATAACTGCAAAAGCTTTAAACCTTGAGGAATGGAGGAGTGAGGCCTGCAGTGGGATGACCTAAATAATTTATTTACTAGTGATGTATAGAGAAAAAATCGTACTGCAGCGACTTTAAGTAAATTGGGAAAAGGACAAGATGATGCTGCTTTACCGACTTTTCTTCTAAAGCAAGTTCATCATGTTGTAACTTGTGAGGAACCGTCGTTACGCAGCGTCACTTCTAGAACCTGACCTAAATAATTTAAATCGAATAATTTAAATACTTAGATTCTATTGCATTACGTAATTTATGACGTACATTATGTAAATTTATTACTTTAGCTCTCGAAATAGCAAATATTTTCTCTTGTAGTGTAAGTAAAGTGAACGATTTTTGTTTTCTTCAAAACAAAGTTATAAATCTTGGTTATGTAGACGATACATATCTTATATGGCTCTACTCACATGATATTTTATGCATGTACAACGGAGCATGAACGGGCAGTTCCATTACAAGTCTCCACAACTTTAATGCTGAATCATATTTTTTTTTATATTTGTACACAGCACACATAAAAAACATTACATGGAAAATTTGAAATAAAAGAGGTTCACAGTTTCTAGAACTTCTACAAACTTGAAGCTTGATTACAATTTTGACACAATTTTATGCTTCGATCGATTCGATTATTTGACATTATGATGGATGGGTGGGAAAATTAAGTAGTTTGTTTCATGTCCTCTTGTGCAAGTCTTCCGCGGATTAATCATGAGCATAGTTGACAAATAACAATAAAGCTAAACCACTCATACCTAGCCTTATTCCTTAACTGAATACACATAATCAAAATCTTATTACGCCAAAGTTTCTACCTCCAGAATTTCCAGAGATCGAGGTTCGTTAATAAGAAAAAAGTTATATAATGATACAGAATCCCCAGCATCTTGACATGAAGCACCCAAATTGATTTCGCAATATTCTTTTACGAATTCGCGAACTTTTTGTAAGGGCATAATTAAGTATTTATGTATGGGCTGTAGGTAGAGCTTACATAAATGAATCGTTGTGGGGATTCATTAGGAAAAGTTATAGATAAATTAATTTGAGCAGTTGGGCAGTTTTATTAGTTTCACTGACGATGCCGTATTAATTATGTTTAGGTGAATTAGGGATTACTTTTAATCAATCTATCAGCCTACACAGTGTACTTAATAGGATAAGGCCTCTCCTCGCCTGTCGTGATAATAAAACAAACACTTCTGTGGCATTCAACTGCTTGCTTCGAGACTCGTTTTGTAAGACAAAACTATCAGAGTCGTTTATGGATTCATTCATTAATGTTCTACTTATTTTAAGCACGTGAACAAGCATAGTTGATTGTTCTTTAGGCAAATCAATAATTTTAATAAAAAAACTCAAATGGCCTCCAATACCATCTGTATAATCAATCAAACAACTTACCTGACTATTAGGGAAAGTGGCAAACGCAGACTGTACTTTATGAAGCGCGTGGTCCTGCTGATGACCTGGAGGTGGTCTTCCCTTGGGGAAGTGGAACCGAGGGATGACTCGCGCGGGCGCACCGCTGCTGGCAGCGCCGCGCACGCTGCGTTGTAGCGTCGTGTGCGCAGGCGCCGATGACGGTTTTGGTGGTGTTGATGCGGCATAGCTCTGTGGAGGAGAACTTTTATGTGAGTATAAATTGCAAGGTAAAGTTTTATATAGAAGAAATAGGTGTAGACGTGTTGTAGTTT
Organism: Subacronicta megacephala; assembly: GCA_958496365.1. Taxonomy (NCBI): domain Eukaryota; kingdom Metazoa; phylum Arthropoda; class Insecta; order Lepidoptera; family Noctuidae; genus Subacronicta; species Subacronicta megacephala. The sequence goes on along the minus strand of OY292516.1, from coordinate 5,713,128 downwards.
TAAAATGCACGCCAATTATTATTTTAATGTGTGAAAGGAAAATCATAATTAATGATGTCTTTGATCACCTAGCAGAACTTGAGGAAATATAAACCAGGCAATATAACGTGCAGAGAGTGGATTTTTAGGAAACAGTTTTCTTCAATATAGTTTTTATGGTACAGTTTTACAGAAAAAATCTCTACCTAATATTTTACCTAATTATTTTGAGTTCACGCACTGAACAACTAGATTTGAAAATCTTTATTCGACTATAGATGAATCAGTTCTATCTAGTTTTCTTAAAATAAATTATATAAATCGTGCGTAGCCGATTGGGGATATCCGCAATTTTACTTACAGGATTTCTTTTAATACACAAACATATAACTCAGTCACTATGCGCAAATCTAATAGAAATAGAATGTGATTTGAACGAGCTGAGTGAGTCGCAATACTTTGATTTATCTCGTGTTAGATTGTTGATATTTTTCTAGTTTGCCTGTTGAGCTAGCTATGAAAACGGAATTCTGATAAATTACAACTGTCGCTTCATTTGCAATACTTTCGTTGGGGTTAGAGGGAGCCAAAGTCAAGATAGACTGCCGTTTGTACGTCATTTTAACATTGTAGCCCCAAAACGTCCGCCTTTCACCGGCTCCTAAGTGTTTTAGCTTGGAAAAAACGCAATAAAGTACCAAGAAACACATTGCTGTCTGGTAATTTACTAAGGCGTTACAATTTACAGAAGTAAACAGGTTTTTTTAGGTACCCATTCGTATTGCTACCAAATTATCAGTAGTAGTTTTGTCAGTATGTTGTTAGTGTCATTGCATGACGCTTGAATACAATATTATATGATAATATATACATATGTATAGTCAGCGAAAACCGTAGCACATTAGATAATGTGCTGCTTATTTTCATCCAACTTTCATGATAAAAATATTTGCCTAATAGTACGGCTCGTATATCATTATAACACAGATATACACATACGCGTATGTATGTTTTCATTTACCCGCGGCGAGGTCGTAATGTTTGCAAATGGATATTACGAAGTCTACTATAGAAAAGTTGTGTATGTACTTAGTACTTATCTACTATTAAATAACTTTCTTTCACCCTTGTAGACCTTTATATTGAAGAGCAATGTCGTAAAAAAAGTATCTAAGGGCTTTTAGATATCTGGCAATCAAAAGATGTCAGAAAAAAGTTAGATTGCTACTTGTCTAGAGGCTCAGACCTTTTTAAGAGTACTTAGTTGTACCTACACATCAGAAATTCAGTGTCTTTTTGTTGGACAGATAGAACACCGAATATTACTCAGGGGGCTAAAATACATTGCTTCACATCCTCCTATACATTGCCAATATTATAATAGCGATAATCATATTGGGATTTATCGAAATTGGCAATTTAAGCCCTTCTGGATTCAAATCATGTTTCGAATTTAGAACCCATAGCAGGCTATAGCAGGTCATTAAATCAGCAGTAACTACATCCTACCCAAATTTAGCCCCATTAAAGTATGATGACTGCTCTTAGCACATTACATGGAATGATCTCGATTACATTATTTATACCTATCATCGGCTATAGTATCAGTTAGTGATACTAATTCAAACTCTCTATTGGCTAGTAATGACATTCCGATGTAACCGCATGTCTATTCTCTGACCACATTGGCACATCAGCTAATTTCGCTGCGGAACTCACCTTGGCATATTGAAAAATAGTAAGTACCAATCTAGGGCTAACTTTAAACTTTGACCTTATTGGCATACTTTAAGGCGAATTGATATGTGGTCAGTCCTGGAACTAAATACTTATACTCCATTTGGTTAGGTACTTAACTAAAGGTAAACAATAAAAATGGCGCCGTTCAGGGCTCTGCAACCATTATTACAATGGTATCTTATGAATTGGGAGTGAAATTAATAACAACACAACTAACAATCAATAAAAACAACGAACAAACAAAACAATAACTAATTAATACAATTTACGGCAAAAGAAACACAAAAACGAACGAAAGTACAAACTGTTACGAATGGCGTCTGGTTACCCGACTAAGTATAATATCGGTTAATTATTTTGCCGCGCTTCCTCGCGCTACTACTTCTTAATTTTTTCGAGTTATCAAAAGTCTATTAAGTAGAAAAATGTTTTGATTTCCTGTCTTTTTAGATTCTTTTTAGTAGGCACATTGCAATACTTTATGACATAATTATCGGATTTGATTTATTTATTGGTCTCAAGCTTAAGAATTAATAATTACCATTTAATATTAAACAAAGTAGTAAAATATGCTAGTATAGAAAAGGAAAATTATTTTGAATGATTAAATAATTTATTTTGGTTACGTTTTGTTTCAAGATGAAAAATGGCCCTATAAAAGAACCTTTTTTATGATTTGTTTACCTTTAGTTAAGTACCTAACCAAATGGAGTATAGTGCGATATAGAGATGAAGTAGGTACCTACTTAATGACGATGAGAAATTTAAATATGGCGTACCTATTGTATTTTGAACCTAGTATGTAATAGTAATAGAGGTTCTATTTCCTCTTTCGACCATTTTTGATGAATCGCATATGATTCACGGACGCATGGCTATAATTTTTGATTATAGACAAGTATATAAAGGCTATATTTTTATATATTTATATCGTACTTATATTTCCAGCTATCCTGTAATTGTATAAAAAGTCTGAATTAGCATGTATTAAATTCATCAAAAGCGTTATTTTCTTTGGTAAATTAATACTTAATCACCGTCATTCACAATGCAATGCGCTAGACATAATATTGGACCTAAAAACATATCAGCGAACTGAGAGTATGTCTGTCTAAACTCTTGGCGAATGCAAGGGGGCTCTAATAGCCACTGTGAGCAAATTATCTTTACAAGTCATATTTAGGACCCATAGCAGATTCTTAGCAATTTTCTATTGTGTATCATATTGGATTCATCAGAAGTGGCTATTTTAGCCAATCTTGCAGAATTGCCATGATTAATTTAGGTCTTTCTTGTATTTTTGCCACATTAACACACATAACTATCGGTCTAAGTTCTAAAGTAATTAGTACCATGTACAGATTATTACGTTTGGCGGATGCTAATAAATTGATTATAAGGTGGTGCTCGTACATTTTTCGACTTGTTATCACCACGTGTTCTTCATTATTTCAACCGGTTCACTGTATAGTTTGTTCGAAATAAGTAAGCCGATCGGAAGTTGTCTGCAAGTGGTTAATTGTGGTAAATTTTAATAGAAAGAGTCGGTGTAAAGATATTTAGTCGTTTAAGATTCACATTTCTAATTATTTTGTTTACTAATTTCGATATTTATGTATTAAAACACTTCATTAAACGATTTTATTACCGCGGTAGTTCGGAACAGCTAACTTCTGATCGGCTTACTTATAGTTTTCTAAACAACCACAACTAATAAGTGTGAAATTTGGCATAGTAGGGCGGCGCCACTGCCAGAAATATCGTCGTCGAAAAGTTTGACAATAGCAAGACAAAGGTCGCGCTGGATAATGCCATTTACTGAGAGATAAATAAAAATTCGCAAAAAATACGCCTAAGGCCGCAGCATAATGGATCTCATTATTATGATCCGTCTCTATAGAAACAGGTCAAGTGCGAATGGCTATTGAGGAGCTGAAGTTTTCTTTGGTGAACTCATTATGTACCTAGATATTTTACCGACCCAGACCTTTTGATAATAAATTACGTTCAGGGTGCACTCAAAAACAAAGCCTTTATTTTGTAAAAGGCAACGGCTTGTGAATATCACCTCTTTTCATGGGTGTTGTAGTTGGGAAGTTAGATTAGACTAAAGGCGGTTTGAAACATGTTTGACAGTTGATATATATATTGCCTGAAAATTTTAGATCTCTTACGTCGTTAGCTGTTATAGCGCTTATATATTTTCCAAATATCTATAAGCTGACCTCTTATTGTACAAAATGCTAATACAATATGGGGTCAGCTAAAACTGGCTATCCGTGAATCATATTGTTATTCACTAAAAGTGGCCAGTTTAGCCCCCCTGATATCAAAAGTTTGTAAGAAAAGATAGTTCAAGCTTTATTTTATTTGGTCTATCATAATTTTATAAAGGCTTTTGTCGTAAACAAAAACGATAGGAAACCCTAAAAACGAGTTTTTTGTTCGGAAAACATAATCGCTAAACCTACCACAGAACGGAAAATTATGTAGCAATTACAGAAAATGTCGATGCAATGCAAAATTACTTTTGTAAAACATGAATTATTCGACCGAGAATTTCTTCTGGTAAAATGTTAGGGATTACTACGAGTACAACTGTAATTTTACATCATTATTTAAACTCTGGCGGGTTATTCTCTCTTATTTTGCGGAAAACAAAACACATTCATCAGTTGTTTTCAAAACTTTGCAGAATAAGACTGTGGATAACGAAGAATTAATTTGAACGGTAATTTATGGTGTTGGGTGAATAAAAAGCGAAAGCGATTATTTTAGTGTATATCAGCAAGTGGGCCACATTGAGATAGCGCTAGCAGGCGTGGCTTTGGCTTTTGTGTGTCTTACTTATTTTGCACGCCTTTGAACCACTACTGACAAGACAAGTTAACTATAACCAAGGAGTATTGTGTAAATAGGCCGGGTATTTGTTTTATGTCAATAAATTTTTCTCACAGTAATATTACGCCTTATTCAGTGCTCATAAGCGCAATTATACTACGTTGGTGGCTTTAGTTTTGATTACCATGATTTATTGAGTTTTCTATGAAATTCTCAGAAGAATTTTCTGAAGTTTTAATGGCAATAGGCTCGTTCGCTATTCAATGAAACCTAACCATAGCGAATTGTGAGTGTACATTCATAAGTCTCTGCCTCACCCTTCAGAAAATACAGGCGTGATGGTTTGTCATGTTATTTTACAAAACAGAAATGACAAAACAATTTAAAACTAAATATTGAAACCGCATAATTTTCGAACAGCCTAACGAAATCATTAATCTTCTACTCATTGTAACCGGAAAAGGTAACAAGATAATTTTGTTCAAAATAACGAACGTAACAAAACGTCTTAACAATAAACTTAATGACGATCACGCCTACGTTCTACGTTTAAAAATGAATAAAGACCAACTCACACGAGTGTCTTTATTATATCTTGCTCCGCTACAAATGTGTAAATGTATAACCATAAAACAAAATATTCAACAACTTCTTAATTAACATTACAATTAGCGCAATAGACACGGCTAAAATATGCACTCAAAGTTCTGGGTAATTTATTAGTTCATTCAAACTTCAAACCAGTGCAGCGGGTTACTGGAGCTGGCACTTTCTAAGCAATTGTCTGAACCAGGCTTAAGATAAACAGGTGTAAATCACTAACACCTGTTTCCAAAGCCACGTGTCCGTTCAATTAATTCCGATATTACAATTGATTTTACAATACAAATTGAGTGAATCGTAAAAGGCTTTAAAGCTTTTATGCTAATAAAATACCCCGGTTCGTCATTGTTATTCGCAGTGATTACTAATATTAATATTTCTATCATATAAGAAGAACGCGGTATTGAAGTTGATGAGACGTTAAGATTTTCCACATAATTATGATGTTTCTGAACATATTCATTGCTGGTCAACATTATTTTATTACTTTATGGTTATGGTTTAATTATCGTTTAATAAACGTTCAGGTTTACTGCAATGGATACACATAAAGCAATTAAATTTGTTGCTTAGGCAGGTATAGAAACATTCGGAGTTTCACAACATACATATCGCGGTTTCACCCGCTTTGCCGCGTTCATAAGGATCGTTGCATGATCCTAGCAATATAGCCTGTCGTGAAAGCTATCATATATGTACCTACAGAATATTTTTTCAAATCAGACTTGTAGTTCCAGAGATAAGCGCGTTCAAAAAAACAAACTCTTTAGCTTTATTATATTAGAATAGATGACATTATTCACATGGCTAAAATGGCCACTTTTTAAACACATCATGATACACGGACTTATGAAGATAATAAATTTATTTGTATTTTATTCTCAATCTAAATTTGTTAAAATTAATTCAATGTTAGAATTCCATCATACTGTTCATAATGTACGTAATTAATGTAAAAATAATTTTACAATTATAGCTTTTGTGTTACACCATTCTTCAGTCATTTATATCGCGATTGGAACTCCATTAAATACAGATTTACGACGATGTTTTGAAGTCTGTGTTATGATGGGAATCGAACAAACAACAACATGTTTTCCGTACTATGTAAAGTTTTTCACTTAGCCGCAAACTTGCTGATCACCTTTATTCAGCACCTTTTTTAGGCGAAATAAAATAAATTATTTGTGAGATTATACCTGACCCTAATATATTTGCGGGTTTCGTCGTAAAATAAATATAATTACATTCTGTGATATATTTATAGCTCAGAAGAGTACTGAGGTAAAAGTTTTATTAGTGTCCTAATTGTATTTCTACAAACTGACTGAAATAGCTGGCTTCTTTAAACAGTCTTTCTTTTTAATATTTCTTTGAATATGTGGGTAGGTATACATATTCAAAGAAATATTAAGAATTATTAAAAAATATTAATTAGAAGCCACAATTACACATAAAAACTACTCTCAAAAAGAGAAGATTCACGTTTTCGCGTTTGGTTACTTTAGGTATAAACGTGATAGAATAAAGCTGACTTGTTCCATTCCCGCTTGTAAAAATGATGTTGGAGTTAAAAAGTTATTTCATGGCCTAGCATGGCATACTTCTTTAGCCATCAGCTAATGCTAGTGAAAATCAATCTAGACGGTTTGCCGTTCGGAGAACACTGCTTGAAGAAAAACACACAGACAGACATGGACATGAAAATATATATTTTCATGGGCATTTAGTAAAAAGGTGTTATTTTGACATACACAGACACTTGAATTTTATTTAATTGTATAAATTGAACCGGTTTGACAGCCCTCTGATTGTAAAAGAAACATCTTGTAGAGTGAGATACCTAGCAATATGTATGTTAAGTACGTATACAGTTCATAATACTAGCTGTCTCATTCATTTATTATTAAAGAAAATTGCTGCTCACTTTAAAATACTTACTCAAAAATTAATTATTTTTCGAAAGAGAATTTCTATTTTCTATCTTACAAACTCTGCATCTCATAACTCTCATGAACCTTGCATAACATGGCAAGAATATGAGGTAACTACTGCATAAACAGTGCTGTAGTACAGCTCTTAGTAATAAAGTTTCAGTGTTCTCTCAAGCATATTGAAATCATGAAATAAAAGCAGCCAGAGATCTACTGGATTTCGTAAGGCAATCAATCTTTATAAATTGTTTCAATTGAAATTTAGAACAAGTTTTACTTTTACCCAACTCTCCTAGAACGAAGACGGATAAATACATTGGCCAATATACCAACAAAACACACCGTCACCCCTGTATTCGGCGAAGGGCTAGCAGAGATGTACGAGTACACCCACAGTTCGCCGGTATGTTTAAGTCCCGTTTAATAGGGGGCGAGCCATGCACAAATCAAAGCTCTGAGCTGCGACTGAGAATTTCATAGAAAAACTCAATAACACTGCTCGACCTGGGAATCGAGCCCAGGTCATCTAGCGTAGAAGTCGCGCTTTGCAGCCACAATATGAGGCAAAATAAGCTTAACAAAATATGTTTATATCCTGTGCCTACTTGAAACTTTGTAATTTTTTCCTCTAGTCTCAGCATTGTCAACATCTGCGCATAACCAAGTTGTTGAAAGACAACAGTGTATTGAAATATTTACGCATAGAAACTACATACATCGAAAGTCTATAAATATAGAATATCAGTAACTGGAAAATCTGTAAAATGTTCCAACATATATTGATGTAGTCATTGTTAGTTGCAACTTGATTGTAAGAGTACCTAATAGGCTGAAATATTTTAAAAACTTAACCAATTATATTCAATACAAAAGACATTATTATGTATGAAAATCGTTTAGATTTCGCTTTGGTTGTTGGAAATTCGCAAGTGCGCGCAAATCAAACGACGTAGGTAGCCGAGAATTTGATTTCAGAATCGGAAAAATCGGAAATTTCTTCTCATATATTCGGAAAATGTTATCGCGAAGCTTGCACAACTTTTACATTTCAGTTCTTTAAAAAATGCAATCGCTTGTTTTGTTTAGTGGTCCCAAGCGCAACTGCAATGCTAGAGGTCCTAGGGTTAGATTCTCGGGTCGAGTAAGGTGTTATTAGGTTTGTCTATGAAATTCTCAGTAGTTGCTTGGACTTTGGGTTTGTGCCCGGTTAATAGCAACAGGCTCGCCCACAATTACATGGCACCTAAACATACCGACGAACTGTAGGCGTATATTAGTACACCTCTGCCTCATTCTCCACAGGCGAGATGGTATGTTATGTTTTATGTAGTTCTAGATGACTTTTTACTTTTTTACATACTCAAAAGACCATATTTAATACACTTAGAGGTCAGCTTTTAGTTGCTACGTATGACATATTGTGTAGCCGTGAGTCCGAATCAATGTGATTAAAAAAAAAAAAAACTTTCGGAACTCCTCCTTTTAGAAGTCAGTTGAATATTGCCCGATTTAGCCCCCCTGTGCCGACACAGTTTAGGGTCCCATCGATTAATTGATTGCTTCCTCTAGTTCTTGTTAATTATCGCAGTTTTAACCAAGAAGAATTGTATAGTTCCGAATTGAAACTTCCATGTGTTTAATACTACGTACGCTAACAAACGAGAGGTCGGATTCGCCATCTATTTACAATTTTACTGTCTGACTCACCCGAATGGGAACATCAATAATGTTCAGTATCGTGGTACGTACAATTCGCAATGGATTCCCTCGGTCTATATTTATAAAGAGCGGGATAGACGAGGAGAGGGCAGGGGGGTTCGACGCGCTCGAGCACGTGGTATAAATAGTCGCAGGCGCATGTCAGCGCGCACCCGCGCACTCGCACCACACCAAATTGGGAAACGAGAATAGCCGAGCGATGTTTGGGTTCAATGATAGAAAGAAAATAAATCTACGAACCGCTTTGGCATCAGTTTTGATACATTCTATGTATGTTTGGAAGTAAAAATGTCTATTTGCGATTGTTCTCGTTCCAGTATGCTTACTATAGGCTAGAAACTTTGTAGACGGACTGCAAATAGATCTAAGCAAGGTATGTTGAATCGATTGTTCTACAATGTCTACTGTCTGAGTTATTGCCGTGGTTTGGTACAATGTACTTTCACACATTCGCACGTGATTGGCCGTTCAAGACAAACTTCCTTTGACAGCGAAATCTATTAAGTAAACCCATCCTTAGATTCTGGTGGTGCGGGGTTACAAATCCTCATTTTACTTATTAATATACAATCTAGATGAAAATAAGGGAAGATGTAGGCTGCTCATAAAATTCCAATAGAGCCAATATATATAAAAGAAGCCGTTTCATGACGGAAAAATATTTTCTTATTAGGAATGAAAATGGAATGTGGACTAGTTATCATAAGACGGTATATAATTGAGACTGCCTCATTAGCCTAGTGGTTCTAAACGCGACTGCTAGGCTAGAGGTCCTGGGTTTGATCCCCAGGTCGAGTAAAGTGTTATTGGGTTTTTCTATGAAATTCTCAGTAGCAGCTCGGAGTTTGGATTTGTGCCCGTCAATGCCAATAGGCTCGCCCCTTATTACATGGGACCTAAACATACCAGCGAAATGTGGGTGTACATTAACACCTCTGCCTAACTCTTTGGGGAATACAGGCGTGATGGTATGTGGAATATAAATGTACCGGCTTATGAAATGGAATACAAAAGATTCTGTATCATATTCAGGACATTATTTTTTTACAAAGATGGCCAAGCGCGAGTTAGTAGATGATTCTGTATTTTATTGGAGCATTAGCATAGCATTCAAGTCTAAATCTAAATAAGAACGCTACATTTTACGATCTGAATTTATGATCGTCACGTTTTGCATCATGATTGAAAACAAACGTGGGCACATAAAATATTTATTATTATATCAGGAATTATGTATAATGATCAGAGATTTCGTAGCCAAAGATGTAAAGCTGAGCGGATATTACGTAGGTGACGTTTTGATCCATGCAAATCTTTGAAGTGGCAAAAACAAAATTACCATTAAATGTTAGCTTGGTACAAACTGATTTACATGTTTATATGGGATTTTCCATTCTGGGCTACATAGCATACCACAGGCCTGTATTCTCCGAAGGGATTTATTTGTGAGAAAATAGACCATAGTTACAGAAGTTTGCTTAATGAAACCTCTATCTAACTTGTCTGCTAATATCAAACAATATATTGCCAAAAAATCTCGAGATTCTAAATATGAATTAATTTAGAGTCACTACTGAATGTAGCCATTTTAGCCCTTTCTTAAGAGCTGTAGAATTTCTAAGCAATATTGTAGTACGAAACATGTTATGATTCATCAAAAGTGGCTATTTTAGCCCCTCTAATTATTTTCTTCAGTGCGGGTTCTAAACTTGAAAAATACTTCGAGCTTCAGAAAATGGATTTCGGTGTGTCTCTATATTCGCTTGAACTTTGTTTTATTTTATAACTCTTCTTTATTGACTTTCGGTAATGGGGCCATGATAGAAATTAGGCCGCGACTACACACGGGTTCAGATTGGGTTTGGAGGTCATGGCCTCAATATACACGATAATATCCTATCGACAAGCGACGCCAAAGTTTATCTACCTTTCTAATGTTAGGTGCTTTAGGTGCATCATTGCTTATTGGTCTGAGTGTTTTTCTGACTTCTTAGTGTCCGTCTTGGCCCATAAGTTGGAAACTTCTGAAGTAGGTAACTATCAGAATCGTGCAAAATCCTTTACGGTATGAAATTTAATTCTCTAATGGCAAAAGGGCTGTAACAATTTAGTAAAAAAGTAATAGTAGTAGAAAACAATAAGTAAAGGCTACAGACAACCCCTAATATTGTAAAGATAAAGTTTTCAGTAAGCACACAAACATGAATTCCGCTTAAAACCACATTTCCGACACGGTACGTCGTAGAATTTAATATGAGTACATACGTGTGGAAAACGTTACTTTTCACAGGCTTCGGCGAGCGTTAATATTTATACGAATGACTTGAAAATTAGCTTATGTTCCTGAAAAAGAAGTACAAATGCCGCCTTTTTTATCCGCAGGTTGAAGGCAACAGGAAAACACACGAGAAGTATTGTAGTAATTCGCCCCAATATTTTAGATTGATACACTAGTTGTTTACGATCTTTTTGGGGTTCTACCGTTCAGCTACTATAGGCTTGAATCACTAATGTCTTGTTCCGGTCTCATGAGGCCGGTTAGGGCGTTACTGAACTAAATGAATGTTGGAGATCTATTCTGCATGTAGGGTAGAGTGTAACCACTAAACTTCTACTATCATTTACCCACAATGCCGACCCATTATCAATTTGTGATAAACTTGTACACACGGCTACAGGTAAACCTATTCAAATCCAGTTTAAGCTAAACTAGCATTGTATAGCCTTCTCATACATGGTTTTGTATAGCTTGATGTGTAGCCATGCGGACGTGTGATGTCTTTTTTTAAACCAGCCGGTCTATTCATAAACAAACTGCAGTCAGCGATAGTACCCTGTCCCCCATCGTTCATTGTAGCCAGCTATCCATGACATGCCAACGTACGATTACAGATAACTGCCCTACATTGAGAAGCTCGTAAAACTCCGCAGTAATTCTGGACTAGTGACTTAGACAAGACGGACTGACGACCGTAAAAACTTTAGTAGTAAGTTGAGAGCAAGTACGAGCTCAAGAAAAGCTCGTAATTACTGGATTTAATTTCGTCATTATTGGATCTTGTAACGGAGACGTCTCCTTAACCTTTATTAATGTCTAGAGTATTACGAACATTTCTTCATTAGTTTAAGTACGAGCAATTAGTATTTCGCAAGACTCCACGTGCGATCGTGTTGAGTAATTTTAAGTTCATTCAAGTTAATCGTATTGTGAAGTATGAAGGTTATCAAACAAACTTATAGTTACTCCATAGATGTGAAACTATCATAATTCAAATTTCAATTTTCTCCTTTTTCTTTCTTATCTTGTCGACAGTGTATTTGGGCAAATTACTGGCTTAGTGGCCATGCTATTTGGATTGCCAGTGGACTGCAGAAGAACTTCTACGGTGTAACCGTGCGCATACAAAGGATATCAAGGAGGCTAAACTGCCTTTCAAAATGATAGAAACAAATTTCTTCCAAAAATGGTTGTAGGGACAGACGAGTCCCGGATTATCACCTGTAAACAGAAAGCATAAAGGCTGGGCTGGACAAGTATTAAGTATATTGACATTGTTAACAGTAAATTGGCGGAAACTTGTCAAATTCGTGGGTAAAAGAAGTGTCAAGGTTTAATTACAACAAATTATATAGGTAGTGCTGTTTGCTTGTAAGTTTTTCATATATATATGATTAATAAAGTGGGTAATGTTAAATGTACTTCTGTATTTGGTGGTTGCATGTGTATTACGATGATTTGTGACGATTCTGACCTCGATTATGACAGGCGCATACGCACGAGCTTGCCTTTTTGGGACGCAATTTTTTCAAGGTTTTTTGGGCAAATTTAAACTTTCCGACAACTTTGTAGTTCAGTCTTCTGATGGTCACGATTTTCTGCCCGCGATATCGTCTGCTCGCAGTTCAGATTTGGGACCAACATGGATGAAAAGTATCCGACGTGTTAGTCCAGGTTATAACTGCTATCTGTGCGCCAAACTTCATCCAAATCCGTTCAGTCATTTTTGCGAGATTGAGTAACAAGCACACAAAGATACGTATTTTCACATTTATAATTTTAGTAGGATAGAAGAGAGCTAACCAGTTTTCACCTCCAGTAGGCATACAAGTAAGTTTATCATACCTTATTCACATTTCTCAAAAAGTCACAAACAAAATAAATCCTTCAATAATGATGGTAACCTTTACGTTTCAGCTACACAAAGGCATATATTATTATGGAAATAAGCCCCTGAAAATGTAAAGTGTTATACCCCATTAGCATTTAGAAAAGCTTACGTACGGAAAATATACTTATTTGGCACGTAAACTTGGGCATGTAAATTTATCAATAAAGGACGTCTCGCAAAGGGATTGTGTCCTCTTACACATTGATTGTGTTTGCCGTTATTGGTCGATGTTCGGTCAATATCATCGCCTATATTGGGGTACTAGCAGTGCCCCGCGGTTTCACCTACTTCTCCAGCTCCTGAGGGTGAAAGCGTGAAGCGTGAAGCGTGATACTACAAGTCAGATTTGAAAAAAAACATTTTGGCTATCAAACAGCCCAATTCTTGAGAAAGGGTTATAGATCAGATCAAATAAAAAGTTAAGATAGAACTTTGCGAACAAAGAAGTGAGGTCGGCTAAAACTACGCCATGCCGTTTACAAACACAATTTTACACTATATAACAATACCGAAACTACGTCTTATCTTGTCATTCGAGATATCAAGCTATCGAAAGCTCGACTGACAAGATAAGGCGTAGTTTCGGTATTTTGGACGATAAATAAATTTAATAACGGGTACATCATCATTGATATTAAGCGACGGTCGTATCAGGATGCATTACAAATATCAGAATAAGAGTTGTATTTAAACCTCTCAATGAAAAAAAAAACTACTACGGCTCATAATTTGATTCATCAAGAGCATCCATTTTAGGCTTCCAAGCTCTTCTTTTGCCAGCAACTTTTCACCAGAAAAGTTTCAGAAAAGTTTATTCTCAACGTGTCGAAAAAGTTACAGAAAATAAAACGAACATTAATAAATCCTATTAGTTTCAGCAAAATAAGAAAATGGTTTACTGATTTAAAAAAAAAAATATGGAATACGTCGACAACGTCAGATTTAAAACATAATCTTACCCTCTGTCCCGAACTCCCGAAGCGACGAATGCGGCGAAATCACGTTTAATGTGAACGTGGGTTTGTGAAAATCCATCACGTTTTTCGTTCAAACGACTTTGAGTGACGTCAATCAATTTATTAGAATACTTTTTACTGCTCAACCATATATGTACCTACCTACTTGGTTGTGACAATAAAAAACTAACAGCAGAATGTGACACCTATCTATCGATAACGCTTCTGTGACACTCTAATCATAAAATGAACAAAATAAACATATACTAGCTGTCAGCCCGCGGCTTCGTCCACGTGGAGTATACGTTTATAACTTAGGGGTATGAAAAATAGGTAGTAGCCGATTCTCAGACCTACTGAATATACATATAAAATTTCACAAGCCGTTTCGGAGGAGTTTGTCGTCGAATATTCTCGTGTCACAATGTTAGTTACATTGTGACACGAGAATTTTATATAGATAATATTAGAGCTTTCATATTAGAGCTTAGAGTTCTTTCCACATTATCAGTAAATTAGATTTTTTTTCACGTAGGCGTTACTATTTTGTAGTGGATTCTTAAACTAACGGTTTGTAGTTGCTACGACTGATGATGTAGTTTTTTGTATTCTATGTATTTAATTCAAACGTATAATAATTTAAATCTGAAAGTGGATGTAATAATTGTATTGAATAAAATTAAAAAACCCCTGACAGTTACATTATAGCTCGTTCGATTTTCATCAGACATAGCTAAAAAAAAATCAAAATCAAAATCGGTTCATCCGTTCGGGAGCTACGATGCCACAGACAGACACACACAGAGACACGTCTTAACTAACTAACGAAAACACCCCGTCGTTTTTGCGTCGGGGGTTAAAAATCCTTTGCCAAATCTGAGTACCACCTGTTATGATTCGCTTTGGTACTCAGTGAACGTAGAGCTCGTCACGACAAAATGGCCGGGTGTCTCCCCGGAGTATTGTAAACAGCTTTTGTGGCAACGGAAACTGAAATAGTGAGTGATTGTGCTGATTACTGATTGAGTGCGAAAATGTTAGAGAACCTTTTTTAAGGAGAAGGCAGCGACGTGAACTTTGCCAACCAAATTGAATTTCATTTTATCATCACCATCAGCCTATATTTTGTCCACTGTTGGACGTATGTCTCTCCTAGTGAACGCGTCAGAGCCTGATCACTGGCATCCTACTTTACAAAATTAATTGGTCAGCCAGACCCATTAATTTTAAAAAACCGGCCAAGTGCGAGTCTGACTCGCGCACGGAGGGTTCCGTACCATTACGATTTATGACGTATTAAAATAGAACTACTTACTAGATCTCTTTCAAACCAATTTTCGTTGATAGTTTACATGGTAATGTACATCATATATTTTATTTAGTTTTATCGTTCTCTTATTTTAGAAGTTACATAATACATTTTATCAATTTCAGAACGATGAATCAAACTTGTATATTAACTATATTTATTTGAATTCAGCAAGAAAGATATTTCCATAGTACACTTAAATAGGCAGACGTCGAATTCAACCCCCAGAATAACACAAAATCTCCAATTTAGATGAAAGCTATTTGTAACACTATTTTCAGATCTTATGAAGATTGCTAGAAAAAAGAAAAGCTAATATTCGTCTGTGGCCCGAGAATTTTCTAATTATAAAGCTTTGTAAAATAAATTTTAGAGGAGAGAATCATTAAAGTAAATTCACAAGGTGATTCTGCCTAACTAAATAGATTTTAATTAATTTAAAAAATAAACTTCACTTGGATTAATTAAACCCTGCATTGTTAGTAAAATAAACATTTTAGGTAATCTAGTATTTTTATTGTGCCTATATTTAGTGGATAATTCGTTTTATTCAAAGAGCTTTAAGTGCACGATATTGGTTTTATATTATTAACTGCCTCAATAGTCTAGTGGACCTAAGCCCGACTATTACGCTAGAGTCCTGGGTTCGATTGTACCATCCACCCGGTCCATGCCACTCTCATCCAAGTACGTTCAACGACGTGAATTATGTCGTCGACCCATCTTGCTGCTGGACGTCCGACACTCCTACTGCCATTCCTCGAAAACCATTCAGTCGTTGCCCTACTCCATCTGCCGTCACTCCGTCTCGCCAGATGTTCTGCCCACCACCACTTTAGTTCCATGAGCGTTCTTCCAACCTTAGTTTGGATCTCGATGTTTGGAAAACGGTCACTTAGCTTGACGCTGAGTATGTTACGCTCCATGGCTCTCTGTGCAATTATCATTCTGTATACAGCTTCCTGAGTAAGCGCCCATGTCTCTGCACCATAAGTCAGGTTTTTGTTTAAGTATAGTTATACTTTCTTGCTTCGTCCTCGAGATTATTAAACTATGTAGTAACGCCTTTCGGTTGTACTGCTCGTCACTCGTTGAGAGAATATCATCTCTAGAAATTTTCTATTTACTCTGTGCCCCGCGCCAGCCCTGCTGTCATTCGCGTTTTTAGTGCGCTACTCTCGTCACTAAAAATTTACTCGTAGCTGTTTTATGAGTAAATTGTCCAATATTACTGCAAAAACACCCCATAGGTGTATAAAGTCTTGTAATAGTGAGTGTTTCTATAGTGATTTTAACATTAATTTCAAGAATGTAAACCGAGTTAACCAAGTTACACCCGGTCAAGTTAAGACCTGCATCTACAACGAATTTGGAAAAAAAAAAACAAATAAAATTGCAATTCGAGTAGCCGAATGGGGCTGTCTCACGCATAACTTTTATCTATTTCAAGAGATATAACTTACTTAATTCAAGACCATAGGTATGTAAATCAAGTTACGTACCTACCTACCAAGAATTTGGGAACCTGGGAGTAACAAAACAATGCAATTCGAGTAGTCAAATTGGGCTGTCTCACGCATAAAAATTATCTATCACCTCGGACAGATCATCAGGACTGCCCACGCTAGATAAACTGGACTCTCACCATAACAGCAACAAAAACAAAACAATGCAATTCGAGTAGTCAAATTGGACTGTCTCATGCATTCAATATATTTAATACCTCGGACAGATCATAGGACTGCCCAAACTAGATAAACTGGACTCCCACCTAATAATAAAACAAAACAATACAAGTCGAGTACTCGAATTGGACTGTCTCATGTATTGAATTTATTTAGCACCTTGGACAGACCACCAGAACTGCCCAGATGTGAGTGGAATCCCACAATAACAAATAGAACAATGAAATTCGAGCAGCCAATATGGGTTGCCTGCATGAGGCAACAAAAATGTATTTAACAACTGGGATAGATCATCAAGACACTAGACGAATCCCAACGTAACAACAAGAAGAAAAATGTAAATAAGGAATTATGAAAGTTTATTGGGACTTGCATTTAAATTGTCAAAACAACTGAGCTGACCCATGCATTACACTTATTTAGCACTCGGACAGGTCGCATCAGACTGCCCACGTTAAATAAATTCCCATCCTTCAATGAAAACTGGTATGTATCTACTTTAAGTAATTGAATTACTTACGAATGTGTATATGCAATTCAATTCAGTCAGATTAAGGGACTGTCTCACTGCAATTCAACAACACATAAAGAGCTACCGTGGTCTGTGCTACAAACACTAATAAGCCAACGGTTTGTGAAATTGTTACACACACTTGATTCACCATGCACCTAGTCTAGGTTTGTGAAAAATCATGCTTGACAGCAATAGTGTAACAGTAACAACTTAGTAAGTACCTACAAACACAGGTACAACTATGCTACATTATCACAGACAAAGTTGACAAGATGCTGACAGTCGGCATTATGTAAACAATTCTCATATGGTTATAGATAATTCACTAACACATAACAAGCAAATTATGTCTTTTTTATTATCAGAGCGCTTCCTTCGGGGGTACTCCAGTTTAATATTGTCATCAAAGCAGTTTTTCAGGAAACCTTGATTAATCGGACCAACATCAAGCATAACATAAAGAGGTAATTCCTCGGGCAAGTTGATACTTCAGATGCAGTCAGTGACACCATACTGAAAATGGAAGGAGCCATCGCAGCTAGAACAGAAGAAGCAACAGTGCCCTGCCTGCAACGACCACCACATCTAAACTGTGAGATATTTATCTTTTACAGATAAACAATCATGTCCTCACCAATCTTGGTAATGTATTAATTACAGTTACCATTTTTTCTTAGAAGTATTATCTATCACAGATTAATACATCTGTCTTGTATACCTACGTAAAACACAGCCCTGTGAAGAAAGGTACAAGAATAACCAATGACAACTTGTAAGAGTGCTCAATTATATATGGCTGTACCATATTTATAAACTTGTAAATATCAATTTCTTATTAGAACATGAAAAACATCAAAGGATTGCTACCTTGTTGGAAAAATTTATGAATTCAAGTATATTTTTTCAGTTTAATTAAAAACTGTGTATAAATGTGACTCATTTCAGTTTAGAACATGCATACTTTGATTGATACTTGACAAGTCAATCCTGATGTGTGGTTGTTACACTAACACAACAACACTTTTCTTACAATACTTTACTGTCATGAATATGATAAATATTTCCTTATTTATCTAATTTATTTTTTAAAAGTACATATACATAGCTACAATTAAAATAATCTGAAGTCAAATCATTGATACACTATGACTACTGATACTGGTATACACAGATGGTCAGATAGCATGATATGCTATAGAATATTAAGAATATAGAATTTAAGCGGCGGTAGCCTAATGGCTAGGGCGTCGGACTTGCGATCATGTGGTTGCTGGTTCGAACCCCACCCATTGCACTACCGACGTGAACCCACTCGTAACACAAGCATTTAGCTTAGCACGAGGGGTTAACAAGAATACTAGTAATGTGAGACCCACATTGCTAGTAAGCTTTTAATTAAAAAAAAAAAAAAAAAAATTGGTGAAAACAATTTTAGTATAAAAAATTGTAACGGTTAGAATTATGACTAACTTCTACAATTAAAAAATCAAACATATTATAACCAGAGTGAAGAAAAAAGGAGTATCTAGTCACATATATTCTCATCACACCTCTAATACGTCTGGCGACATTCCTTGCCCTTAACCTAATATAAATATATCTGTAGTATATATAATATCCATAAATATTATTATTATATTGCCTTAACTGTCATTAAAATTGAGGATCTTTAAGTACAAGGGGTCTCTCTTGACTCAACATACTTAGTTGGAGTTTGCAATAGGCTATCCTTTTTCAATAAATATGCAAATCTTCAAATAGCAGCTGACAGTTAATTAACATAAATATTATGCTGAAATACAACATAATCAAAAAGTTGTGGGAAATATATGTTATTTGTTCATGAAATCATTGGGATGTCCTAGGACATGTCCTATTGATGTATGCATCAACATAATTAATTAGTTCTTTAATTGATACATACCTACAAAGTAAATGATTGGATAACTAACCAGTTGCATTTAGTCACAGACAAAAAATCGACATTGACAAATATTATATTATAATATATAAATACCAGTTAGGTACATATAAATATAGTATTAGTACTTATCTTCCATGGGTGGATTCCATTACCTACACACGACAATATTATTTATTTTATTTTAAATATATACATCTCGCGTACCTACCTATATTGTGTAAATTTTCCACAATCATGGAAAAGGGGTATCTCTTAGAGAAGATAACCACAACACAGGATAGGCCCACAATTGTACTATACAACATAACTTTTATATATATGTATATTTAAAGAAAATAAAAATGATAACAATAATTAAAAGTTATAAATAACCATTCAATAATTCCATATAAAAAAAAAAAAAAAAAAAAACTAAGCAATATGCCTAAAACAATTGTATGTGTTATCAGGGGAGCACGGCAGTGCCCCCGCCAAGTCAAGCTACAAATTTACCAGCTTATTAATGTCTAATGAATCAACTTATCGACTTTCTTCCCAGTCTTCTAGCCCTAATTTTTTTTTCCGTAACTATTATTATCAATAAGTATAAAAATACTTATTCCACACGAGTTTGGGTTACCAAACTCATAAAAACCAGAAATTACTTTAAATTCTAAACAATCAATAACGGATATTGAAATGGTTACGTTAGAAAAACCTAACATTTTTCCAAGATAATTGATGAGAACAAAAATTTAATGTTTAAATTATCTATGTTTCATCCTTCAATAGATGAGTTTCTATCTCCAGCTCCAGTACCTATTATCCAAAAACCTGTTCTTATTTCAAAATAGATGGACACAAAACGTACCAAGCATTTAAAGCATGCCTTAAATAAATAGGCAAATATAGGTTTTGTTTTCAAAAATTGCGTTACGGTTCACGCATTGTAAAGAAGCTGTAATATGGTAAATAAAAACATTAGACTTTGACTGAACAAAACATGACATATAATGTCGTATTAATAATAGTAATAGTAGCAGTGATGATGACCAAATATTTACTTACCTTCGTAATTAAAATGCGACCTCTAAAGAACTCATCATTCAAGATTGATAAAAAATCAGTCAAAACAATGTTATTATTTTATAAACAGTAAATGTTACGTTATATTTGTACACAAATTCGAGACATTTATCGCCGAGTTTCACTTGACAGATTACATTTTATAGTTTTAAACGTCGCGCTACGTATGTACGTATATACATATGGCATATGCACGCAGGCACGCTTCGTGCATGTACACTGAAAAGTTTTCCCGGTACATGACGTTGGTATAAACCATAAAAATAACTACTTTATCCTTGAGGTCTAGGTACCGAAGTTATTAATCTTTGATTCTCAAGTTTCGAATTACAAGCTGTGTAGGTTACTAGCCTACTTACCTTCTAATTCTAAAATATATATATATATATATATATATATACATAGATATAAAATTTTGGCGAAAGGGTCTCGACCTCGGGCCGGATTCGAACCTGCATTTCGACTCGGTACCAGTAAGAATCCTGTACATGGTTCTTGCGGATAAATATTGTAAATTAATAAAACTTAACTATTTTGAATTATCAAAATTACCTAATTTTACAGTTACTGCCTTCTTGTAGTTGTTAAGACTGTAACCAGTTTTAAAACAAATTTATCATTAAAAAATGATAATCAATCTACTAAGAGATAACTCTATGATGCTTAAGTCTGATTTATCCTTTTCAAACCATACAACTCTTATAAATAAAGGAATGTATTTAATCTGTAATATAATTGTGTACCTTTATCACATAATTTATCATATCTAGGCGATATTACCAGAACTTGCTCTCAAAGTCTACATAGTTTAATAATCTCGAGGACGAAGCAAGAAAGTATAATTAATGATTAAACGAACTTACCTGAAGTGAAGTTCTATCATAATTATACGAATTGCTTCGTCCGAAGAGATTAGTATCACCCTCCCAACCCTAACGGCATAGCCCAAAAAGGGTTCTGGTAATATACCTAGGTAAAAAATCTCTAAACTAAATGACAGCAGGGCTGGCGCGGGGCACAGAGTAAATAGAAAATTTCTAGAGATGATATTCTCTCAACGAGTGACGAGCAGTACCACCGAAAGGCGTTACTACATAGTTTAATAATCTCTTCGGACGAAGCAATTCGTATAATTATGATAGAACTTCACTTCAGGTAAGTTCGTTTAATCATTAAATATATCACAATAGTAGATACCTAATAATTAATGTCTTATGTTATAGTAATTAATTACAACCAATTTATTACGGTTTCACCAAGAAAATACCATTTACTCTGTAATACGAGTATATATTTTCTTCCATTTATCAGATTGATCATTGCCTCTAGCACAAAAATTGATATATTGACGATATTTGTGGACTGTTTTTGCCGAGTGCGATGTGTTGTGTTAGTAATCGGGCTATATCTTGGGTGAAACGGAACGCGACAATAAAGGAAACAATAATATTATGTGCGCTCAGAACGGAATTTTGGGACACGCAGGTTATAATAAAAATGGATTATGTTGCTCTTGTTCCTATGTAAAAATCAGCAAATATGTGCATTAGTCAATGTTGGTGCATCAATAGCATTTACGGGTAAATTAGGTATGCTTTTAACATAGGTAGTACATAAGTACTTTCCACAAGTTTTTTTTTTCGAATAAACACGTCCCTATATTTCTTCTTATTTATTCAACGACTTTATTGGATTTTTGATAGGCCTTAAAATTTCTATTTCAGTGAAGTAAGACGATTATTATTGCTTTATGTCGAGTTATCGAAAACTCATTATGTTTTCTAAAGCAATTAGAGCAATGAGTTGCTAATTAGTTTTAGGATTAACAAACGCAATGGAACTTCATAAAAAGGGTTTCAAAATGCTTGCTATAAATTGATGATAGGTAAGTACAGTCGGCAATGAAATTTGCTGAACACGATGAAATCTTCAAAACGCTTAAACATATTTACTATCCAAAACTTACTGACCCGAGATGCGGTAAGTAGTACGTGTTTCTACATACTGGACCATCATGTTTTTCCTAAGTGAATCTATTGAAAAGTAATAGTAGTGTAAAGTAATAGTAATAGTAGTGTTCAGCAACTTTCGTTGCTGACTGTACCTTATTTATATTTTAACGTAAGAAAAATGTGGTACATCAACACATGCTGCTGGCTTTACCGCTGGCTTTCAGACTGACATGCCGGACAGACAGAAGACCTAGATGCAGGCTTCATATAACCGGTCGTTGTGGAAGTCTATGGGGTTGGTCTTTTGTTCAGCAGTGGACCTCATTTGACTGATATTATGATGATGATGAGACACGCGTACAGTAGCCTGATTCACATAATTAAAACCGTCGCGATGTTACAGTGACTCAATCGTTGAAACAGTTTTCCAGTGTTTTGTGAATAGTGTGAAGCCAACGTTTTGAACGATTCTTGCCCAACGAACATGTGTGAATACGGTAAAACGATTTTTCAATAGGACGACTGCTAAATCGGTCCGATCGACGGATTCATGAATAGGAAAACTTTATCAACGATTAAGTCGCTGCGACATCGCTACGTTTTTATTACGTGAATCGGGCTACAGTTAGTAAAATAAGTACGTAAAACACATTATGTGGTGCCAGTGTAGCAGATCTACTCATGTGCTGCCACGGAATATTTTTGACGACACTATATTTATAAGCTGTGGGAAAAAGTTGTCAACATAACGATTAATTTATTCTTGCAAGTATACAGTAGGGCTGTCGAGTAATAGTTTGCTCTAATATCAATTTGAACATTTTTTTATGATCTTAGTAGTGGTAGTAATATTATAGTATAGTCGAAATATAACATACCATCACGCCTGTATTCCCCGATGGGTTAGCGAAGCGGTGTACTAATGTACACCCACACTTCGCCATATATGTATATTCGCTTTTCATAGATGTAGACTTTGAAGCGGCGGTAGCCTAATGGCTAGGGCGTCGGACTTGCGATCATGTGGTTGCCGGTTCGAACCCCACCCATTGCACTACCGACGTGAACCCACTTGTAACACAAGCATTTTAGCTTAGCACGAGGGGTTAACAAGAATACTAGTAATGTGCGACCCACATTGCTAGTAAGCTTTTTTTTTAAATTAAAAAAAAAAGATTAGATTAACCCAATAACACTGCTCGATGCCGACTGCCCGGGGATCAAACTCAGGACCTCTAGGCTTAGGACGACGACTAATGAGGCAGGCAAAATATATAGAAAAAACAAGAGGTGGACAGCTTATCAGGTCTCAACATACGAAACTATCTACTAGAGTCATCCGAAATAAAATACGTGATCACATGAATACGTGTGACTACATAATACTAATACCTACGAACTACCGAAGAAAAATATCCCAGCCCTGTTGCGCTAAACTGCGCGTGCGCTGAATCCATTGCGCCCACGCCGCACATGCGCGGCAACCTTGCGCCCGAGTATCGGGGACAGTTGCGACTTCGATCAATCAACTCATTATGAATTCTCTTAGAAACTTTAAAACAATGTTACACGCTGTTTAGTTTAAATTTAGTGACTCGATTCAATGGGATATAAAAGATAGAATGACCAAGGTCAAGATAATATTATCAAAGCTTTGAGCTTTTAATATTCGTGTTAAATACTAGGCAGCATCCATGTGTTACTTGATGGTGTAGCAAGTTATTTATGATATAGGCACCTTAGTATGCACGTGTTTCATCAGGATTGAAAGGAAATAAGTACATATAACTAGTCCATTCGTGAAGTCCAAACCGACAGAAAATTTACTTTCGCTTACTTTCAGTAGATATAATATCACGGAAAAATAGATTTTCAGAATTGAAATGTTGAATCAGAATTAACGTGTCGGTAAAAACGAAAAAAAAATGGCTGAGACGAAACAACTCGTCATCAGAAATCTGAATTAAATATGTTGTATTTTTATTATGGAACTGGGAATGTCAATCAAAAACTGTTTTCTTTATAACAAGTCCATATGGTACATAATTAACTTGTGATTCGTCTCGCTCGCTGGCTGTTTGACATTTAGCCTTTGCCTCGCGGTCATGAACTGAATTACTGAAATAATCACCTAATTACCATTACGTACTTTTATGGTCACAAGGCTTGTCACATTACAATTATGTGTAATCTTTGATCTTAAAAGTAACATCATAATTTACATAATTGAAATGAAACTATGCCTTTTTGCGTTTGTTTGGATAAGTAAATTATAAATAAATAGAAAAAAGCATATATGTACGTACAACCAACTTTGGTTTAAGTATTGAAGTAATAGTCTGCTTCTATATAAAATATTAAAATAGATCCTGCCTCATATAGTTGCTAGTGAGGGTCGCACACGATCCATAAGGATTTCTGTCATACCCAAAAAAAAAACGAAAAGTAGTATTCAGCTAGGCTGACTACAGGATGGCCCCTCCTAGAGGTGTTAAGTGTTTTTTGTTCATTTTTATTAAATGACAAACAAGTCGTATATCAGGTCGCCCGCATTCGCCTAATGGTAAGCAGTAACCGCACTTATAGATGCCAACACCAATGTAAACTCGTGGATTATCTACTCAAGACCTCAGTTGTTAAGTCTCTTTCTCCCTTTTTTATTTTATATCAGTCAAATCTTCTACAGTGCAGTGATAGCTTAGTGTCAAGTCTACGGTCTCGAGTTCGATACCTTAGACTTGACACGGTTCGGTAAAGGAAAACATCGCATCTTGAGGAAACCTGCATACCTGAGAGATTTTCTTGACGGCGTGTGAAGTCTTCCAACCCGCAGTAGGTTAGCGTGTTGGACTATAGCCTTACCCCATGGCCAGCAGTGGAACATTGTAATGATGATGATGATGAAATCTTCGACAAAAGTTTTGATCAGGAACAATCTTGAGCCGATGAACTTTGCCAATTACACGCAGTAATTTGATTAGAACAACCACAAATAGTTATGATTAGCGCCCTCACACGAGTTCATGAACTTGTGCGTGCATAATTATCAGTAACAAATATTATATTACCAAATTGCCTGAGTGAATTTAGTTCTTTAGTTGTTTCTATGGGACCTCGTTTTCAATATATAGTATACGGTTATTCGCAAATAGTAAGTACGTCTTTTGACAAGCTTTTATTTAACTTGCAATGTACTCGCATGTATATTTGTTCAGATCGAAATGTCGCATACACATTTAGTATGGATGACAATGCGGGGTGCTACAAAGGTTACCTTCAAGGAGTTAAAATTATTATTATGATTATTTTTAATTATTTTATTTATTTAGGGGATTATGTCACCAAGGATATGCAAGCCCCAGTTATTGTTATATTTACACTGCAACGTAGCCGGGGAGCTTAAAAAGCCACATTTATTTTTTCTTTTCTTGACACAACTTTATTTTTTTTCTTTATTAAGAACCCGTACACACAGTTCCTTATTAATTTTATAATATGATTTACGTACTGAAAGCCAGTTTAGGCCAACTCAGTACCTAAGTAAGTAAGCTTTTTAACTCAAAAAGTAACTTGTACCTTAAGTAAGTTAAGTCCTATCCAATTAACTTTAAATAGTCTTTGTCTACAAAGTAGCTAGATATGTACTTAGGACTTGCGAAACTAATACCATATCGTGGATCGTTCCCTCGGGAATTAACTTTGTGTTTAAGGCTATTTAATAATGTATTGGGTTTTCAACCGATATTAAAATACTGATATGTAGTTGTGAAGTTGGATTAGGCTGTTAATTGGATTAAACGTGGTTCATTGAGTTTAAACTTTATAATCATTCGAAATATTGGCTTATATTTATGTAAGTATGTTTTTTAGGTAAGACTTTACTAAGAAATAATTAATGTGACTCCAGTACCTATTTATATAATAATTTCAATATTATTTCGTCGTTTTTGCGTTGCGTATGTTGGTTGCGGATGGGTTCCTGTAGAATGAATTCGGATGATATTATATAGGTTTTTGTTTCTGCAGGACCTGATACAGAAAGTATGGATACACGCATGGTGAAGAATTTCCCTAGTTCTTCACTATCGATCTCTACCCAAGGCAAACAAAGAAACTAACCACTTCACAATTAAATATACCTTATTTTGACGTTTTTCAGCTGTCTAGTTGAGACGCTTTTGGACTCTCCTCGGCATTATCACATTTATCTAATGTTTGTCTATTATTTTGGATAAAAGAGTTATGAAGTAGAAAAAACTCTTAATCCTTTTTATTGTATTTACCATAGGATGTTACCATAAGAGGGATGCTTCTTTTTGTTTTAATTGTTATTTAAAACAATGAATACACACTGCAATAATTTCTGAAAATAATACTATTTTCTTTTCAATTTTACCGCAATGTAGTTAGAGTATATAGAGTATACAGTATGTATACCTACACTATAGTATATATAGAGTGTATAGAGTACACTACAGGCAAGCGTACACCAAGCCCAAGATCGTGCAGCCTGGCGAGCGATGGTGAAGAAAGCCCACAGTCGTCACGTCCCTCAGTCATGAGGATACGACGAAGAAGAAGAAGAATACCTACCTACATTATATTTAAGAATTATTAAATTTATTTTAATTTGACTCTTTAACTAACGATCAATTTTAACCATCCAACAACATCTTTCAAGAACCAAAATCTGTTCCTGAAAACCTCTGCATAATTAAGAAGTTTCTCCAAACTTAATTATCCTTATGGTATCCTTTTCACACGATTCCCCATAATTTTCCCTTCGCTTATCCATCTCTTTCATACATAGAGGGCATAGTATACTTGTATCTCTGTCATGTTTTGGTTTCAGCGCGTTTCAGCCAGCTGAGCGGGCGCGACGCGTTGCCATGGTGACCATTGATCGGCGGCCATCTTGAATGCAACCGTCTGCAAACGCGTACTCCAGACAATAATGGGATTTGGCGCTCAAGTTAAAAATAGGTGTGGTTGGCTATGGGAATACGGCGGAGGCACGTGTAACAATGTTATGGTTTACGAAATTATTTTATGTACTTACTTATATGTTAAGTGATTCTGGAATAACATATTTTGTTTCACAATAAGAATTAGAAATAGGTCGGCTTTTCTTACTAGGCTTAGACTTACACAGCATCATCGACATCATCATTATCCCATTTAATATCCCACAGTTGGGCACGGGTTTCCATTGTAAGAATACACTGTTATTGTACTCAACAAACTATAGGTACTAGATTTTTTAATAGAATTTATTGATAGAGATAGTTATGTATTATTCACAAAAAATATTGAATGTAAGGGTATCAATTTTAAAATGGTACCTTGACAATGAGATGTAAAAAGGTTGCATTATATTTAAATATCTTTGCCTTGACACAATTTAGTGGTCAGGTTAGCAAGCAAATCCTTTTTTATTTTTTCATGACCGTTCTGCGGCCCACGAGTTATTTGTCGCATCCCTATCGACCGATCCCGGCCGCTATCAATAATACGTGAACGGACTAAACTCACACATGTGAACGTTTCAAAATTGAATTTAGAATATACAAAGCTTTTCTAAAGACTTGGTTTATCCTATTCTAAAGCCTTATTTTATTTTTATTGAATCATTATTTTGCTTTATATAGGAAGGCAAATGACAGTATAGAATAGAATTTATTTCATCTTAAGTTACATAGTACACCATACATTTTTTAAGCCATAGACCGTTGCTAATGAGTCTGGCGTAAACATGTAGTATATCAAAAAAAATAACAGACAAAAACTAGAAACTAATGTTTAACTTATTTGGAATTATTCTAAAATGATTGAATATGGTTTAAAAATAAAAATATATAAAGTGATCAGTATTTAAACTGGGTTTAGGATAATTATATTTATATGATATTATTTTAGTATAACATAGTATTATATAACATATATATATGAATCATAGTATTTGTCAATATATACCTATATAAATAAATATATATATATATACGCGGTTGCCTATATATTTATATATATATATAGTATTTATGTAGATAACGTGAATCTATTAAACCATTTCATTACAGTTTTACTGTTACATAACTGATGATTTTTTGCAAATTTGTTACCTTAAGTCTAAGCTTATATAATGGAAAACAGAGAAACCTTCCTTTTTATAAGAACAATCTATTGATTTACCAGAAATTATCAACAAAATTCTGGTCAATCAATAGACTGCGTTTTCCTATAACTATGTCTCCAGGGCTAGCACTAGTAGAAATGCGAACCCTGGAGCATAGCTAAGTCTAACTAATTATATTAGACTAAGCTATGTTCTTATAAACAAGAAAGGTTTCTCTAAATTGCCAGTGAAGCTGCGGACAAAAGACAGTCTAAAATAAGAACCCGGTGTTGTCGGGGTCGTTCAAGATATATATGGTACTCGGAATCGAAATCTATCGTTTTAGTCGGAAAAAGTCGGATATAACGCTTCCAATTATATTCCTGGCGACCGGTATCTTTATAAGGTTTTTTTAGACCATAATAAATGAACTACAGGTAGATCAGAAGGAAGGTATGATTCCCCGAACTTTTAAAAGTAGGTATGTAAACTGCCGAGCCCACACAACAAGCGAAACTAGGTAAATTGTTAAACAAGATTTTATCTGTTTCTATCGCAAAACAAGCTTAATCCATTTAAGCAATTAAAATCTATTTGGAACCAGTGATTAAAGAAACGATGAGAACTTGAAAATGTGGGGTATCAACCGATCTTGAGCGGAATCAATACTGGCTCATAAGAGGGAGCCGCTTGGCCGGACGACACCCGGACGGCGACCGAGCGAGCTGAATTTTACTACAACACTATGCTTCAGTAACCGTGTCTTACTCGGCATTTTATTTTATGTGTCTGGTAAGAAAACTGAACCGGCTGGTAGCAGCCGACAATTTATTTTTGTGGTAAGTTGTTATACTAAAATATAAACTATTTCCAATACTTATATTATTATCAATCACTACCTACTTATATCAATACCCCTACTGCTACTTACTAGTATCACACTAGGTTATACTATGCTGTCTAATTCAAAGATTTCTTCATTGGTCTAGTAGTCTGTGTCTTAAGCGCGACTGCTACGCTAAAGGACCTGTTTCCATTTCCTGCGTCGAGCAATAGTTATTGCGTTTTGTCTAAAAAAAATTTGTAGAAGCTTGGAGTGTGGATTTGTGCCCAGGTAGTGGCAATACGTTCCGCCCTATTACATGGCACCTAAACATTCAGTCGAATCTAGGGTGTACATCTGCCTAACCCTTCTGGGGTATAGGCATGATGGTATGTATTTAATTTAAAAAGGGTTTTTATATTAAAATACAACAAAACTGTATACAATACTGCGAAATTGAAATACAGCAAGCTGGTACAAATATTTACTTTGTTTTTGCATCGGATAAAACAACATCTGCGACTTCTCGTCTCTGGACAGCCGTTTAATTAGCTGTTATATTAGTCTCTGTGAAACCGTCTAGACTCTTTATCCATCTCTGAGAAAAAAAAACACAAAAACAGTATAAGATTTACTACATAGTTTTATTTATTTTATGTTGTCTAAGTAAAAATTGCAAACGCAACGTTTTACAATTTGCCGAATGACAACATAAAATTTACGATTCATTGCGCGGAGATAACGATCCGGTACCTGAACTTAAACTTTCTATAATTTGCGCTAAAAATTGGACTTAAAACACCTTATAAATACATGCCGTACGGATTTTGGCTCACTGTTGTGTAATTTTTTTTATGAAAATAGCTTGTAACATACACCACCTGTGTACATACAGGTTTTATAACCCAATTTGTCACCTAAACTGTCCAGATTCAAGCTTGAGTGGTTTAATCAGCGCGGGACTCGTAAAACATTCCGGGTATTCTCCAGACGAAAATAAGTTAAGCATAAAACACCCCAGGATTAATAGAGATAAAAGACTTGGCAATTAAAAAAAATACATTACGAGTATATTATAATAATATTCAAATATAATAGGTAAACCTAATTTTTGGCATAGGTACTAGAAAATATGTAAGTACCTATTTTAATCGTCAGACTGTAATAAAACATTTTTACTTTGACTTCGGGTCGGGTCGAAATTGTAAAACATAAATAATTAAAATTAATTCCAAAGTAAACCTTAGTTTGCACCTTTCTCATTATACAGCGTAATTCAGCACATTCACATTCAAGTGGTGTCGCGTAATAAAGTTTAATATTTAATTTGAAGGCTTTAGTGAAGGCGCTCGGGGCTCTCCACACCGGTCAAGGGCGTTGCACCTCTGATGCAGTATATAACTATCCGGGCAAAATTAAACCTTATCTCAATAGTAAAAGGTTACATTTCTAGCGGTCAGTGATCGGAATTCTAAGAAAATTGCTTTGCATTTTCCTGCAAAAGCCACTCGGAAAACTTTTGACGGAAACTTGAGAAGTAAAATTGTGGATGAAACTTTTACAAAAATAACTTGCTAAGCCCATCCATAAGAACACACGTTTAATCTAGGTGCTTTATAATAGTTTATCATTAATTTTTTACCTTCTTTGGTATAAAGCGATAAAAATTATCTCTACTAACTTTTTTGTACAAAAAGTTCATATTTTCATACAAATATACTTCGCGGCGCTGCCTATTTCTTGGCTGAGAAAACTTGAAACCGTCTTACATTTGAAATAAATAAAACATGTTTTATTTATTTATAAATGTTTTATTTATTTCAAATGTCAATTATTAGGAAAAGTTGAAACATTTTTGTGTAATTAATTACTTACCTACTTCAATTAACATTGTTTCAAAATAGCTAAAAACAGCCTAAAACGAAAATTGCAAATGTTTCGAAACTCTGCAAAGGTTACCTCGATGAGGTGGAATGCCGAACTTTTGGCGCTTATTTATATTTTTTTTCCGTAAAACTCCGTGCAACAATGTTAATAACAAATGTTCTCAACTCTATACGTACTAAGGAGGTCCATACGGTCGCTTCAGAGATCCATAACTTTCTTTTGTAACTTACAGAAACTAGGGTTCTAAGGTATCGTTATAAATATTGGTAATGTAATAAGAACATTGTTTATTTTATTAACTGCCTCATCAATCTAGTGGTATTAAATGCGACTGCAATGCTAGAAGTCTTGGTTTCGATTCCTAGGTTTAGTAAAGTGTTATTGGGTTTTTCTATGAAATTCTCAGTAGCAGTTCGGAGTTTGGATATGCGCCTGGTGAATTGCAATAGGCTCGCCCCCTATTAAATGGGACCGAAACATATCTGCGATGTGTGGTGTGACTTGTGAGTGTCTAGGACACACCTTTCTTATCTAGCTTTTAGAACTTATAAAAATATAACAATAATTTTCAAAACAGTGAAACTCTATTCTTTCTTTTGTGTTTTACAACAATACTACACCTTGTGTTGTCTCATACTGCAAAAGAGAAAATATAAGTATATTTGTTGGTAGGTGTATAAAATAACTCTTTATATTACTATATATTTATTTTCTCTTTGTTAACTTAGGCCCGGGCATAACAAAAAATGGGAAACTGATGTCTATGGTATAAGTCCATGTATGTATAACTGTTAATACAATTACCCATTTAGTTAGTAAGTAGTTAACGTTGTCAGTATATTTTACCAATATAAACATACCATACCATCACGCCTGTATTCCCTGAAGGGTTAGACAAAAGTATACTAATCTACACCCACATTTCGCCGGTATGTTTAGGTCCCATGTAATAGGGGGCGAGCCTTTTGCCAGACCGGCTTAAAGCCAATACGAAGCTATTTCTATTTCACGTTTTACGTTATTGTACTATGGCATCACATTCTAGTGTACAGTAAAATCTTTTATAATTAATTTTCCATGCGCAGTAGCACATAGCATAAGCCGGTCGACCACACAACTGGGCCGGGCAACGACGACGCGATGCATACAAATTGCATCGCTTTATGCCGAACTATGCTAGCTGTGGGTGGATACGTGACCTTTCTTTCACCCACGTAGCCTTCTGTTCAATGGAATCTACAGGTGACACTATTGTCAGTACACCTACTGTACTCAGGTAATTGAATATATCAATATGTGGTTAATGCTATTAGTCGTGTGTCATTTTTAATTACAGTCAGTAGTTCAAAAGTGAAATACAATTTCTATCCCTACTTTCGTATGTATCATATAGGTCTATAAAATATGTATTAAAAAAAACTCCTTTTTGTATAACGCGTCGTCATCTTGAGACCATGTTAAGTCTTTTATGACAATAATTTCACTGGCAATATTGCCCTTCCAACCGGAACACAATAATGATACCACACTGCAAAATATTTGACAATACCCACCCTAGACGAACTCCAATGTCACACATTTCTAACCCTTATAATCATGTTATTCCTGTCTACTGGGTTCCTGATACAATAACTAGTGTAGGTAAATCTCATCAATTTGAAATTACGCACCTGGACGGTCTGGTAAATTACATGGTATTTTAGCGGTACCATTTAAATTGTAACTGATTATTGAATTCCAGTTTACTTAGGTACATCGAGCTGCAATATTGCTTTCTTTTGTTTTCTAACCATAAACCAGTGATAGACTATAATAATGTTTTATTTCATCGGACGGCCAAGTTTTACGTCTTGAGTTCGAATCCAAATACACCTCACCGACTTTCCGTAATCACCTGCTTAAAATGGTGAAGGAAAACATCGTCGTGATTTTAATTGCCTGAAAGATTTTCTTGACAGGCGCGTGCGCTGCCACCCTGCGCTAGGTTAGCGTGGTGGACTGCAGCCTAAGCCTATCAGTTTGAGAGCAGACCCGTGCCAGCCAGGGACAGTTAATTATTAGGACAGTGGATTATAGCTGTTACCTGACCCATCGAGACCCCGCCGTCCCATCTAGGGTGGGTCAGGTAACAGCAATAATACCTTTATAATTTGATTGATTAAAAGAATACGGAGAGGTAGAGATTGTCTCATTCAAAAATAACTAACAGGAGGACTTAACGAGTATCTGACGGGTCCGAATTCAATTTAAATAATTAATTACGAATAGATACTTCATTACATGTAATCTCATTAATTTAAAGCCCAACATATTTTGTGGAAGACTGATTAGGCAAGTACAAACTGATAACAATTATTTTTTATAGGTTAGCGTCGATAACTCTCTTGGGATCTCAAAGCAAATCTAATTGATTTCTTCAAAATTATGCTTAATATAAGTACCACAAAGTCTACAAACCATATTTTGTTGACACGACACAATATCACGTGATTAATTTATACATTACACAACGTAAGAATCGTCCTTGTTCATGAACGTTTCCTAACCAGCGATAAGGCGCGTACGACGGCGCGACCGATAGCGACACATGCGCAGGTACGCGGCGCGGGCGCCTCCACTCCCGCGCAGGCCAACGGCCTATCGCGCCTCTTATCAGCCATTGAGCAACAAGACGCAGATTATGCGCTTCGCGGTAATTACACTTCCGGACTGTTTTCTAAATTAAGTTATGATGTATGACATTATCTAGACAGTGATACGTGTACGCACGGCTACATGTCGAGCTATACAAAACCAGTTTACACTAGCCTCTTATTGTATGGATAACATATACAACGCGAGATCAGCTTAAACTGTAATTTTATAGCTTGTAGCCGTATGCACTCTGGAAAATCTTCAGTAAATTATATTGTTATTTTTCATTGAAACGAGAAATTATGTAGGTACCTAGTAGCCTTTGAATACACCGTATCTGTTATTTTATCAAATTTATCCTTAAAAAAATATCCTACCATTAGTCTAGTGGTCTCAAGCGCGACGACTACGATAGGTACTGGGGTTCAAATACTAGGTCAAGGAAAATGTTATTGTGTTTTTCTGTGAAATTCTCGGTAGCAGCTCGGAGTTTGGATTTGTGCCCGGTTAATTAATGTATCTTATTTTTAGAATAAATTAAACTATCAAATATATTTTGGGCGTACTGCCTCGTTAGTCTAGTGGTCCCAAGCGCGACTGCTACGCAAGTGGTCCTGGTTTCGATTTCCAGGTCGAGCAAAGTGTTATTGGGTTTTTCTATGAAATTCCCAGTAGCAGCTCGGAGTCTGGATTTGTGCCCGGTTAATGGCAATAGGCTCGCCGCCTATTACATGGGACCTGAAACATACCGGCGAAATGTGGGTGTACATTAGTACACCTCTGCCTAACCCTTCGGGGAATACAGGCGTGATGGTATGTATGTATTTTGGGCGTTTTATCAACCGTGAAAACATGGATACCTTACTAACTTAACAAAAATAAAAGTAAATAATTAGTGAGCTGGTGATTTCTACGATTTAGAAACTCGACGCCTTTACGCAAGTAGAAGTTGCAGATTTTAAAATCTATTTCAAAACTTAGCTATAAAGCAAGTTGTATCGACATTTGTATCTAATGATCCATGCAATCAGTCTGAGAGATCCATTGCTGCATTGCGATTCAAGACGACAAGTAAAATAGCTAGTTATCAATCAATGTGCGTCGAAATGCGCACATTAGGTTGTAAATCTCAATACGTCTCAGTAAGCGCGTACATTGCCAGACTCGAGAATAAATGGCTGAGTCTTAAGGCTTGTCACAATACCGACTAGAAAGTGTACTTACCGGGAATTTATTTTACAGCTCTAGAAGTTTTGTGAGATATTTGTAAACCATTTGTACACTGCAGTCCAATTGCAGGCCATTAATTAACGATCAAATACCATGAAGCACTACGAAAATGTACGAAAGTATCCTTTGAAGTTGACAACCTTATGTAACGTTATAAATGTGAAATTGATTCTGTTTGTTATGCTGTTACGCCTAAATCGATGAACAGATTTCGATGAATTTTGTTACAGAGATGGGTGCGGCCCTGGAGACATTGATAGACTTATTTTTACATAAAACTTGAAAATCTATATTAACGCTAGCGTAGCTGCCGCAAATACTTACTTACACACATATCTTTATTACTTTTTTGCTGTGGAATATCGGCTAAGAATAAAAATCTTCCGCTCCACGCGATGGTGAGAAACGCAAGTTCTAAAAGTGAACAAACCTATATTTAGTTAGTGAATTCTATATACCTACAATTAAGGTATATCCTCAAGTAACTTGTTCCCGTGTGACTTGATAAGTACTGAAACCTAATGATTTCAATGTATATGGTCCGCGTTTTCCATACATTAATCAATCACTTTTACGGCATAGAAAAGTTTCTTAGACAGCAAAATTGTACGATATCTTTTTTGTGAAAGTATATGGACAGATGCAAAAAAAGAGGAAAAGTGCCTAATCGTAAATGTAGACTCATTATTTTATTCTAATGACAGTTTTTTTTTAAAATTTTAGTTGTGTTCCAATATTTGACTTTTCACCGTTATTCATTATTCCCTCCTTCTTTCTTGTCTCGTGCACTCTTACACATGGAGTTCTAATAAGGTATCTTACGATTTTAATTAAAATATTCTAATATTATAAGTATAATTAAACTTGAATGAAGCCCTTATTACCTTGCACAACCTTAAATAGAATAATAAAAAGAAACATCTACCCTTTTGTACAGTAATCATCAGTCTCCACGCACTCACGCGCCAATTATTACCGGCAGTCGAGTTGTGAATAAAGTTAATTCTGCATAAACCGCGGCATTTGCAAAGGTCTCCCAATTCATGTTGCGTCACTTATTCGGTCAGAACCATGGCGACACTCTACTTTTTGTCGAACAGCTGTTCTGCCAGCCACTGATTAAATGGTAATTAAAAGCTGCGCCCGAGCAAGTGTCATTAAAATAAATGTCACGAAATTTAGGCTTCATAATGTCGTCTATAGGGTAATTTGATGATGTCGAAGTTCATAAACGGAATTGATGTGATAGTTACGGATAGTCTCACAGAATCTCTGATGAGTGTCAGATATCTAATAAAAATGTTTTTTTTTATGTATCTAAATATTTACCAAAATCTGCCAAGTGACACCTAAATCTATGATTTTTTCTAAACTTTATGGGCACTTCCTAACTGACGATCTCTGAGACAAAACACCAAAATAGTGATCTTTTAAAATTCAGACAGATAAATTGCAGTTTTGCTGAAATATGACCCAGCTGCTATTGCTTAAGAATATAACCAACTATCAGTGTACATCAAGGGGGTTAAAATGGCAACAAGCTTGGACTGAAAATGTATAACAGGATGTGTGCCATGCCAGCCATGTTTCCGTAAATCATATGCTGCTGCTTCATCAAAAGTGGCTATTTTAGCCCCCCGGTATACATTTGCCTAAAAAGTAGTTTTCAATATACAGAAAATCGTGCTACCTAATTATCGGACAGTGACTGTCTCTGATCTTACCGTCCGCCGCTATGGCACCACTCTACTCTGATATTAAAAGCTTTGAAGATTCTGTTCTAACACGCTATCTCTTTCGTTCTATCTAAGATACTCCACATTGTTTGACTTTGAAAGACTTTGTTGGGATATTTCCGATAGATTATTATTTTATTTGTTGGGAGTCTAGAAATAACTTCGGCAAATGTATATAAGCGAAATTATTATCCTTTTATATGATATAAATTGGAAAGAGACCCTACCTCACGAATAAGGGATGCCTAAGTGGAATTGTAACAAAAAAAAGGAATATGCCTTTATAATAATTGGTAATATTCTGTATTTTTTTAATCGACCTATAATTGAAGTGTTTCAAAAACATTTTATCAATTAATGTTCTTGGAACCAGAGTGTCATAGTAAAATGCAGTTTACGACCTCTATAAAGTATGGAAGTACCTAGTTCACATATTTAGTGCAGCTTTTATTGGACGAGTTTGCAAAGTCGACTGTCTTTTCTTCTAGGTATCTATAATATTATACCTAATCTATAATATAATTATAATATGGTACCTAAGTTATAATTTTTCTACTTACCTGACACAAACACAATCAACACACGTCGTTACTAACATATATAATATCTTCACTATCTACGCATGGAACAAAGTCTGGTCAAGTGCCAGTCTATTTTCCACTAGAGGGTTCAAAATTTCGAAAGTTCAGAAGTTCAAAAGTTCAATTCAGATATTTCTGTGACGGTTACCGTTTCTGATATTTCTTCATTACTCAGAGATCTTGTTATTTTCTTTACATTACCTGACCTAAATATTTGTTGCGGTTTTAATACAATTAGGTATGTAGTTTCTGAGAAGTCACTCTTAATTTATTAGCACCGACCAGTCTATAGTGGAGGGCTAAAAAACCATTTTTTTGTGAATCACATTAAGATTCACGTACATATGGCTACACAACGGGCTATAGAGTTCTAGTACCTATGTACTTATAAGATAACCTCGTATTGTATAGGCTTTTCGTAAACTTAGAGGTTATACCTTCTGGAAATATATGGCACGTAGAGTAGCTGCGTGTGCATAAATCATATTGAATGTTGATTTTATGTGTCGATAAACAATTTTTTTTATTCATCAAAAATGGCTATTTTAGCCCCCCTTTATATTCAAGTACACATATTCTCACAATTGAGGATTGTACGACAAGTTTCGAACAATAACATGAGTAATGTTGTATGAGTTCCGAAGTTCCTATAGTCGTAGGGAACTCTAAAAAGTGACATCAATCACGCCGCGACCGATAGTCGTCGGACGTCGTTAACAGCCGCTCGTATCTCTACGAATAACAAACTTCCTTACGCCGACTTCCTTTGTAACAAATGGTTATTTACGGATAGTTGTGTTGTGTGCCGTCAACTTTTAAACGATAACACTGATGACTTGGCAGAATGCGGCAAAAGTTTTAAGGTCAAAAGAAATGCAAAGGCTTGAAACGAAATATTTAAAGTTTATCAAAATCTAGCATGAGTTGCAGAAGATGTTGCAGGTTTGTTTGGTAAGATATTTATCAAAGTTGTTGTTTGCAATACGTTTGTACAATTATAAACCCAATCTATACTTATATCTTTATCTATATACTAATATAATAAAGCTGAAGAGTTTATTTGTTTGAACGCGATATACGGAACTACTAGCCGGATTTGAAAAAGTATTTTATACCTATATGATAGCCACATTCATGACGAAGTTTATCTGGCGGCTGGAGCAGGGTTAAGCGGGTAATTCCGCAGAGCACAGCTAGTATTAATATATCATATCATCACTTCGTCAGATAGGAAAAGCCGGCGCCATCTAGCTTAGAAAAAAAAAGTAAAAATATTGACTTGTAAATGTGTCTTTGAAGGATCTTTTTACAGAAATAAATATCATTTTATAGAATCGGAAATATGGGTTTGGAAAACAAAAATTTACGCTGGCGCAGTTGTGCCCGAATCTTTAGTTGATAACAATATCAGTCTATTATAACTGTCCCACTGCTGGGACTGCACGGAGTAATGAACCTTCCTAAATGGGCAGGGTTACTGCTGTCTTGTTTCAGTATTTAATATCAACTAAAACATACCATCACGCCTGTATTCCCCGAAAGGTTAATCAGAGGTGAGTAGTACGTTTTTTAGGCCCTATTAAAACGGACTCAAATTCAAAGTCCAAGTTGCTACCGAGAGTTGCATAGAAAATCCAATAAAAATCAATGCTCTACTAATCGAAACACAAAACCTCACTAGAATGAGCTAGCTTTATTATAGTATATTTATGTAAAAACGAGAAAAAATAAAGACGTAAATCATCTGTTGTCCCACTACCGTGTAACTAAGCTATCAAAAGCACACGACTCAAAATGTCGGTGCCAGAGGCGCCATATTTCAAAGCTATATCCTCGCTTCGTCGTACAAGGCTCGCTGGGGACTATAAACACAACTGCCGGATACACATTTCCGCTACAAATAGACAATGTCGTTTTGAATACACCTAAATCATCAAAGAAATTGAAGTTTTAGAAAAAAAAAAACAATCAAAGAAAACAGGTTCAGAATGAATATGGAACTTCTTAGAAAAATGTACGAATGCAGAAAAGTTTTCAATTTATTATAACGTATTATAGGTTAAAAGTATGTTTCAACATTTAAAATATCTCGAATCAATTATTTTTTTAATAGACTATTGTTACAGTGCTTTTAAAATGTCAAAGACTAGTTACACGGTACCAAAGTTGCTCTCATGGAGAACAGCCGACAAAGAAACTTCATATTATTATGCACTCTTTTCTTGCATAATTCTCATTATCATTTATTATTGCAATTATTCATTTATTATTATTCTGTTTACAAACTAGTAGAAAATTATGCAGTTTGATGTGTAGGATAGTTAGCCAAATGAAACCTCATTACAACTCCTGTTTGATGAATGTAAAGTTATATCCTACACTCGGCTAAACATCAAGCTATACAAATACACGCATCACTCAAAAAGTACTGCACGAAATTGGATGACGTTTTTAGAATTGTTTTGCTGGAGGTCTTAATAGTTTTGGCCGCCTAGAAGCGGAGCTATAATAAATGCTTTTGGAACATAAGTGAAACCGCGGGAAACGGCTAGTACATAAATAAAATACTCATTGTTTTTAAATTTGGAACATTCGTCAGTCGGTAGGTACGTTTCCCTCGGACGAAAATAAATTGGACAAAATGACCAATTTGAAAGAGAAATTGAATCGATATTTACGACCATGCGATCCTGATGCGGTCTCATTGGAGATTTTAGTAACCACCCACGGCGTTTTTTTTTTGGGTAATAAAGAACTGTTTTTGGCAAAAGCTCATTGTCAGGTCTACCGGAGTACCTATGCTGTTTTCGGCAAAGTTGGGCGTTGCCACTTAATAAATCTCCCATTACTTGTGTGTCCTTCCAAAAAAATACCCAATTCAGTGATTTAAAAACGATTTACGATGTTATATTGTCAAGACGATTGCTTGGACACCTACGTTTGAAATATTTTTATTCATTATGATAAGACAGTTACGAACATACCAGAGTCGTGTCAAATCACGTTGTGCCCTCAGCTCACCTGCAACAAGCAAAATCTTGATTAATACATAACGAATATAAACACAAAACAAAATCGCAATATCTAACTATTTATCTGACGCAGTCTTTGCAGACTAGACATTACAATAAAACTAATTTAAAATGGCCGCAAGAACTTACGAGAAGAAGCTAGAGATTAATTGGATTGATTAAAATGAACTATATGTTTGCGACAAAAATATTTTCGTTGATGGAATAAATTACAGGTTTTTTATAAACATGGCAACAAACATGTGTAAATTCAGGTTTCTCTTAAAAAAATAATTATGGCTAATATTTCTAGTTTTGTAGCAATTCATAAGTTACAAAATAAGTACATGCGTCACATGAAAACGCAATGACTGCAATAATTTGTGTAACAAAGATAGCGAAGTTATGTTATTATGAAAATGCGAAGGTATATATTAAGTTACCAATTGATGGTAATAGTAATTATTCGAAATGTTTCCGCGTCGACGGACACTCTCCTTCATCTTTACACTGTTATCTCTAAACGTAAGTTCATTATGATTCAACTTTTATACTTTTAATAAAATATCGTCAATATTATCAATTAAAATTATTGGTCTTTTCACAGGTTGACCTCGTTTTCGTATCAAGTTTAGGAATTAGACCAGCGATAAATGTTCAACCAGCTGTAGAATACTATCCGACACCTGAATCGCCTACTCCACAACTTTTTAATCCATTATCAACAGTCGCACCGGCACAAAGGATAGTTCCGGAAATCCAACGACAGATATCAAATGAGGCTTTATCGTTCGGGTCTTATCCGCAAGGAGCATCAATCAATAATGGTTTAGGAATTAGACCAGCGATAAATGTTCAACCAGCTGTAGAATACTATCCGACACCTGAATCGCCTGCTTCTCAACTATTTAATTCATTATCAACAGTCGCACCGACGAATGGAATGTTAAGAGAGTTCGTACCACCGGTACAAAGGATAGTTCCGGAAATCCAACGACAGATATCAAATGAGGCTTTATCGTTCGGGTCTTATCCGCAAGGAGCATCGATCAATAATGGTTTCCCAATAAACTGTGCGGTGCCCAATAAAAATTCTTTAACAACGTATTCCACATCTTCCCCATTTTTGGCACCATTTGGAGTTCCAAATTCATTACACCTAGTTCAACCAACTACAGACGTACTGACTGAAGTATCTATAAACAACCCATTGCAAATAGAGTCTTTGTCTGTGGTAGATCAAAATTATCCTCTTGCTACTCACACTGTTCAAGCTGAGGCGTATACATCAATTGCAAATGCAGCAGAAGTCTATCCAACACCAATTAATGTACAAATACCTTTTATGCCTCAGTTATCGCCATTCATAGCTGTTGCTACGCCTCTTCCTGAGATATTGCCATCACAAACTATTGCTCAAGAAATCTATACGCCTAACGTTTTGCCCGAAATTTATCAACAACCATTCGATTCTGGAATAGGCGCCTTGGTTTCAGTCCCAGTTGAAGCTACAGCTTTAGGTATTTCATCTAGTGACTTTGCATGTTATGGCCAGCAGTTGCCTTTTACTTTGCAGATTAATATGGCATCTCCGAACGTCCCTGAGCCTGTGATAACTGTCATTTCACCGCAGCCTCAACTTGCTCCTAGTCCTAGCCCTCAAAATGATTCTCCGTCATTCGGAATGTCCCCGTATCCAGTTGTTGTAATGGAAAAATCAAAATCTAAATGGAAGAGCATCCTACCTATATTATTGTTAACGTTATTTGATGGTGGTTCTGGAAACAGTTGTGGTGGTGGTGGTTGTGGTGGAGGCTGTTGCTCTCAATGCAGTTCGGCTACACCTGTACCGTTTCCGATAGTTATCCCTGTCAATAATCCCATTATTAGTGGGTCTTCTCGTCCTTCTCGTGGTAAGGATAAGGCGAAGCGTTCAGACGGGATCTCTATTGACAAATAGAGAGTTTTATAAAAAACCAGGTAAAAAAATAGTGAATAGCCGCAGTTTTCACTGTATTGGGTAAGTTACAAGAGTAGAATAGAAGATTTTGTAATCAATGAAAACCATTACTTTCGTATAGCGAAACTAGTGGTCGGTAGATATTTATTTCCATTTACAGCTTCACTTACACGTGATAGTATGTATTTTTTTATTTAAATAAAAAAAAACAGATTCATGCGTAAGTGACACACTTGTAAATCGGTGATTTTTCTATTTGGCAACATTAAAATTGCAACGATTTCGAATTCAAATTGAAATGTCTACAGTTTACCCAAAATTACTCTCTTTTGTATGTTCGTAAGTACAGTTATCACAATATACAAACAACTCTATTTATTATAAATAAGCTAAACTTAGCTTAAAAATTAGTCAATAAAATACTTATCTTTAAGCAGCTGTTTCATTTCCTTTTTTAACCTGTATATTTATAACAAAGCATGATTGACTTTTAGTATTAAGATTTTCTACCACATATTTAACTAGAAAAGACCTCACAAGATACACGTGCATTACAAAGTTCTGATGTGGAAAGTTAAAGGCTCTGATCGATATTTTATAAGCGTCTGTTGTTGCTGTCTTACGGCTCATTCACACTGGTTCCGTCAACGACGATTTATCAAAAAAGAGAGTCGTAATGACGGATGAACGTTCACATTGCATACAAAATCGAGTTTTTTTCACGATTCATTAAAATATCCGAATAGATGTTCACACTGAATTCGTGATTCAGACTTCAGTCTTGGACGAACTATCTAACACGATGGATGTGAATATGACTATCTTGTGTTGGTACCTATTACCTTGCATAGTCGTCCCGACCAATCCGCCATAACGATGCGTGATTTAAAACTAAAGGTTTTTGAAAAAAGACGAAACGTCATTTAAGACGTTTCCGTCATTTTTCACGATTCCGTAATAGTGTGAACACGGACAATTAAAATGTATAGCCACCCATACAAATCAAAATAACGATTCGTAAAAAACACGAATCGTCTTTGACGGAGTGTGAATGAGCACTTATTGTTTTTGCCAAGTGCCGTGTAACCCGAATTATACAGGAAGGGAAATCGACTCACAACCGCTTACCATGAATTCAGTACATGTTTCTGAACGCCTTTGCGTAGATAAATGTATTTCGTCGGTTATTAAATACAAATACAAAATTCTTTA
Source organism: Subacronicta megacephala (assembly GCA_958496365.1). Taxonomy (NCBI): domain Eukaryota; kingdom Metazoa; phylum Arthropoda; class Insecta; order Lepidoptera; family Noctuidae; genus Subacronicta; species Subacronicta megacephala. Next base: position 5,669,552 of record OY292516.1, on the reverse strand, counting down.
TTGTGGTACATAGGTAAGCAAATAGTTGTTACATGTTTCCGAGATTGTACACAGCTATGACCCGCCATAATGGCATACAATAATTTTTAAGTAGGTCAGTGACATTTTGTAACAAATAGAAAATTAAAATAATAACAATTCAAAATGCAGCAATTTAGAATTAACGCACATTTTTACATGTCAAAGCAAAAATTAAAATAATAAGACATAAGGCATAAATTATAAATTCAATTAAAATTAATAAAAAAATTGCTTTTCAAACAAAAGTGTAATACGTATACGGTCAAAATGTATGGAATAGCTGATTTTAAATAAAGGGGGATTCAGAATGATGTAGTGAATTCATAGTAAGCGGTTGTGTGTCAATGTCCCTTCCAGCCCGTATAATTACTTATGAAGAAGGAAATGAATTAAAATATTAAATATTGAAAATAAAATCTAAAAACCATTGAAAAATAACTTCAAAAAAAGTTATCGTGAGCGTAATTTATCATTCACACTTTATAAGCATATCTAACATTATTAACGGATGAACCGGTACAGTGTTCTACATTTCCAGAAATTATTAATCTTTTATGTGTATAAGTCTGGGGCGGCACCACAAACTACTGAAAGAAAAAATATCAGAGCTTTTAAGTCATATTAGTGGGTGAGTTGTCAAGAATTTCTTTGACCAAGCCGTGTTTTTAGAAGCCCAACAGATATTTCTTAATGTTTCCACAAAATACCTAACAACTTGTTGAAAAGCTAGATCGTGATAAAGGTTCTTTTACCTTTAGTTTCTCCGAAATTCCCAATAAAGACAGGTCTTTGCTACAAAAGGATCTGTTTGGATAACTAAACATTCCGTTAATGATAAGTATTTCTTAGAAATATCAGCTCCTCTAATATAATTCATTGTTGCTATTCCTTTTGTTAATTGCGTCGGAATAAACGTCACAATTTCAGCTCGTCCTGAACGCGGTACATTGTACATTTATTACAACGAAGCCTAACTGAATTTCAGAATGATGGATGAAGTCATAAAACTGTGCTCAAAGCAGCTAGAGACTCATACACTGGTAATGTATTCTGTACATAATATGTGTTATGAACCATAGCATACAGAGAATATAATGAACGAAGGTGATATGAATTTTATTAATGACCTAGCATTTCTCGGTTATCCTAAGTGGTAATGGGAAATTCCCACTTAGGATAACTGAGAAATGCTAGGTCACATCCATTCGCTATATTTATTACTTCTTCATTTCCTTATCCACGCCTGTATCTATTGCCCCACTTCAGGGCAAAAAAAGACCTCCTTCTTAATTTTCCTCACAATTCTGCATTTAGGGCCAGTCCATTCCTTCTTATTTTATATCCCTTTTAAATTAATTGTTCAATTGGTAGCTAAGAGATTGGTTCCGGCGTACGAGGGCTCGATATTTGCATGGCTAGTTTTTTTAATATCTTACTTGTAACATTTTGTTTACGATTTTCAAGAAAACATATTATTATTCATTAAAAAAAAGAAAAACATTTAAATACACTTATTTGGAGGGAAATAAGCGAGAGCTTATTGACTAACGTTTTTGAAACAAAATAAATATTGTTACTTAATTAGTTAATTTTTTTCAATAATGTTCAACTGTAAAGTAACAATGTAGCAGGCAAAAAAATTACCTCACACATTTTGTTCCGTCCCTAAGGATCGCCTCGTAACATCAATAGTAAATCGTCCCACATGAGTAATGGATACCGCAATCTTTTAGTCTGAACCTTTGTCTTACTGGAAAGATAAAAGATATCATCAATCCATGATATGTATTCATGGCTGCACATCAAGCTATACCAATCCATTTAGACTGACCTCCCATTGTAAAGGATTTCCGCAAAATTCAAGGCCAGCCTATACTGGTTTTGTATAGGTTGACGTGTAGCCGTGTGTACCACCACTGCATCTTTTGGTCTTTCAACTTTGAATTCCTCTTTATGAAAACTTAAAAGAAGATGAATAAAATCAGTAACGCCGCTCCCAAGTTATATCGTGACCAAGGGAAATACCTAGGGATTATTTTTTATATATATAGATATAATAGGACTACCTCATTAGTATAGTCGTCCTAAGCGTGACTCCTACGCTAGAGGTCCTGAGTTCGATCCCCAGGTCGAAGAGGTGTTATTGGGTATTTCTATGAAATTCCCAAGAGTCTGGATGTGTGCCCAATTAATGGCAAGGATCGCCCCCTATTACATGGGACCTAAACATACCGGCGAAATGCGGGTGTACATTAGTACACCCTCGTGATGGTACGTACATATATGGATTCTATATCCCCAGTGTTCGCTCTATAAACCTTTTAAGTCCTTTTGACTCCTAAATATACAATCCATACAGAATTCAATTTCACAAGCTTAATAACACTACAATTCAATTTAAGTTGACTATTGGGTGAAATTCTCAAAGCCATTCAAACTATACTGGCATCGCAATCAAAATTGAACTTCGTAGTTACAAATTAAGTCCGGCTTCAATTTCAGTTAATTTCTGTGCACGTATTTAAACGGAGTTAGAAATTAAACCATACAAAATTTATAAATGCTAAAGTAACTCTACTTATCCGTTTATTTGTTATCCTTACTCGCCTAAACTGCTAACCAGTTTTTAGTAAATTTGGCAATGAGAAAGATCGCATTCCGTGGAAGGATATATATGAGAAACATAGATATATAAGAGTAAACAATGAGATAATTGAGATAAATTGGTATTCCTCAGAGGCCCTCTGCCTAAGTATAGTTTAATAACTAGCTGTTGCCCTTGGTGTCACTCGCATGTAAAAGGGTTTTTTGAGACAATAGGTAACCTTTTGCCATCCCAAGATCTCAAACTATCTCCAAACCAAATTTCATTTAAATTGGTTCACTGGTTTATGCATGAAAAGGTAACAGACAGACAGTATCTTTCGCATATACGTCTAATATATAATACTTACCTAGCAATAGTAAGGAAGTATGGATTTTGGCCATTACATAGTTATTGATACCAAATTATTTGTAACATCCTTATCACTTATGAACGCAATAAAGATTGAATTTTAACTTAACAGAAGTACTAATACCTACATCCATGTGTAAGCAAATGTAATAATAATAATATTATCTGTGGTAAAAAGGCACCAAAACGCCATTTTAGTGTGGCTGTTTTGTTTGACCTGGGACTGGAACTCAGGACCTCAATCAGCAGTCACTGCAGCGATGTCTAGCATATACATATTTTATAATAATAAAAAATACTTTAATTTCACTATGATTGTATGACATCAATAAAATGAAAGCTAGGTAATGGCTAACTAATAAACTGTTAGTTTAGGAAAACTGAATATATCGAAGATAAAATAACTCCCCTATCGATTGTCGCACGTGATATTTACATACGAATTTACGGTTCTGTAATCTACCGATAAGATAAGAATACAATTTCATTGATGTAATCTTGACAAATATAATAAAATCGTTGCATTGAGAAAGTTTATTAGAAGTCTTATCGGTTGCAAGCGCAGACGCATCAATGAAGCACTATTTATTATTATAGTACAATATGAAAGTAATAATATATTTAAGTGCCATTTTCACAGTATTATTATTTAGTTTTAAGGTAAGTTTAGCCAAGTTTCTTTAGCAATTTTTAGCTGCAACACTAAAATTAAAACTGTTTTTCTTTATATTATGTTGAAATAATGTTTGAACGCTTGAAGTAGGTATTCCGAATTGTCATCAAAGTAAATTATAATCGGTTTATACCTTTCGTAAGTTCCATTTTCTTAAAACTGAATTTCCAAAGCAACTTCTGAAGGCAAATCTAAGTTCGTAAACGTACACAAACAGTTTCGAAACCATTTTAACTTTTTTGAAGGAAAACAGCAATACTCTAAAGCTTATTGTCGGACTCCTTACAAGTTTTACGAATTTCGATAAGGATAATATATTTTTCTAAACAAATTAATATTGCAAAATATATACAATAATGTTTCACATACTGCCCCGCAGTTTGGCAAACGTAATATTGGAAAATCTTGTAGTATTTTTTTTATTTCAATAAAAACTACATCATAATTAGCAGAAGCAGTCAGCTTCAAAGATTATATATTTTAATAGGATAGGTATTGTTAATTTTATTCAGACACTTATCAATCTTTGTCTTTACAGCAGGATACAGGAGTATCAGGTCAAGGGATTGCCCCATTCTATGGGAATGGTGCAGTATCCTACTCAGATAGCAGCGATGATGACGTAGGGCTTCTACTCACGGTGCTTCTACTAGCAGCAAGAAATAGAGGTGGTGGCGGTGGTTGCGGCTGCTGTTGTGGGTGTGGGAAAAACATCCCCATCCCTTACCCGATACCAATCCCCACAAACAATCCTATCATCACAAGAGGATACAGTAGATACGATGATGACGAAGAGAACGACAAAAGTGCTGGTGATGCTCCCGCATCGAGCGATTCTTCTGAAGTGGTTAATGTGATAACAGAGAATAATTCTGATACAAAAGCAGATTCAAGTTCCACAGATAAAACAAGTAATAATAATAGTGATGCAGCAGCTGCCAGTGCGGGTAGCGCCAGCTAGCTTTTAATTTATTGTATTTTATAAGTAAACCTTAAGTTTAATGTATAATTTATAGCATCACTCTAAAAACGATTAATAAAACGTGATGAGAAAGCGGTATCATCAATTTTTATTGACAGCCAATTTCCCCTAATATATGTACCTAATGTAATACGTACTTGTAACACACCCTTCTTTAAAAATGGATTGATGATAAAGTCTTAGAACATTAGCGTTAAGTGTATTTTGGGTTTACGTGAATATCTGGTTACCCCCAAATCAAATCAAATCCAATCATTTTTTATTTGTGTAACATAGGTAGTAAATACAGTTCTTAATTTAAAGTTCATAGGTCTCTTCTATGTTATGCCAAGAGCCAAATATGGCTGCATGCAAAATAATATATTGATCATGCGAGAAGTAGACATACATTATTTGGTAGGCATGTAAAAATTAATATACTTGATGCTGACAAATAAACAAAAAAAGCATAAATTAATAAAAAATAAAATTCTACAGTCAAATAAATAAAGAAGTCTACATACATTTATCAATCAGAAATTCATCAATCCTATAATAACATTTTTCAATTAATAACAGTTTTAATTTATTTTTTTAATTGTGTATCATTCAAATTTTTTATGACATCTGGTAATTTATTGTAAATGCACGGTGCCATGCCTAAAACGCTTTTCTTCACTAAGGCAGTCTTACAGCAATGATTGCGTAGGGAGTTTAAGTATTGGCTACGAATCGCAAGATCTCGTAGCGTTGACACTTTTTCGAACAACCTCATGTTTGTTTTGACGAAAACACTAATTTAAAAATGTATAATGATCCCCGGTAAGGTCCCCGAATGGGAATATCCAAAAAACTTTTGAAAATGCTTTATGCTCATACGACAACATATCCGATATGGAGAGCAGTGATAGCCTTGTGATATGACCATTGGACTGCCAAGTCAAAGGTCTCGAGTTCGAATCCAAGTCCTTTGTCTTTTCGAAGACATGTGCGTATTAATAATGAATTATCACGCGCTTAAACGGTGAAGGAAAACATCGTTAGGAAACCTGCATGCCTGAGAGATTTTCTTGACGGCGTATGAAGTCTGCCAACCTGCACTAAGCTAGCGTGGTGGACTATAGCCTAATCCCTCTCGTTCTGAGAGGAGACCCGTGCCCAGCAGTGGGACAATGTACCTAATGGGTTGATGATGATGATGATGATGATGACAACATTAAACATATTCTTTTACAGTAGTTAACACTTTCACTAGTTGAACTACATACACTAAGTAGTTTTATATTTCTTTAATGATCCTTCCACCAAATAAAGTGTATTTTGTTACCCTTTCATAATAATGGATATACGTCTGTCATTATTCGTTAGCTTTTGAACAATTGATCTGCACAGGTAATCTTTGATAACAGGGATGCATTAAAAACCTTGAAGAGTATGTACCTATATATTCAAACTTGTTGGTACTTTACATAGTAAAGGGGGCTAAAATGGCCACTTTTGGTTGAATCACCATGATACATATCCTGCTATACAATGCCAGATTAAGCGGACCTAGCATTGTATTGAGTTTTCGTACAATGAGGTGTCTTCTTATATTGGCACGTTATAGTAAGATTTGTAGTCATATCGTGTTTATGTTCTATGCATTCAACCAATCGCATTCACAGTAAACTACATATTTATCATCTATTCAAGTAGTTCGTACAAATATGGATCTGTTTATGTTTTATTCAATAAAATAGCATCACTAGCAATCTCGTTTAACATTTCTTTTGAACTATTAGCAGATTTAAACATCTACAGTAGTAATATTTCACTAAGTCTATTACAATAAGATGTTGTGGGATTTGAAGTTGTTATTCAAGCTACACAAAACCAGTATAAGCTTGCCTTGAATTGTATGGAAAACCTTTACAATGGGAGGGCAGTCTAAACTGGATTTGTATAGTTTGATGTGTAGCCGTGCGTACTAAGATGACAAATAAGCAGCTACAATATCAGGAGTAGCACTTGCACGTAGCCATCTTAAGATCTCAGTTGGCTCAACCTTATTTGCCTAGTAAGTTCACTGGTTTCATTACCCTACAAACAGGAAGACAAGCATGCATAGGAAGAAAGCAGTCAGAATATGGGTAATGCGATAGTACCAAATGAACCTTATTCTACCCTAATGCTTTATGTAACTACAGTGATAGCCATGTGATATGACACATTGCACTTCCAAGTCAAAGGTCTAAGGCTCGAATCCAAGGCTTTCCTCTGACTTTTTGAGTTCATGTGCGTAGTAACAATTATTTGTCCCACGCTTAAACGGTGAAGGAAAACATCGTGAGGAACCTGTCTGCTGAGAAATTTTCTTGACGGTGTGTGAAGTCTGCCAACCCGCAGTAAGCTAGTGTGGTGGACTATAGCCATATTCCTCTCGTTTGAGAGGAGAACCGTGCCCAGCAGTGGGACAATGTAATGGGTTGATGATGAGATGCTTTTATAATGGAGCTTGTCCTACGTTCCTCAAATTCTGAAACTATATGAATTGTCTTATAAAATAACATATTTACCAGTATTTGCCATAACTCCAAAATACATCAGGTGTATCGAACTCCTTCATTTAAATACCTACTAATGTGACACGTACATACTTCCGGAAAATCGATGTAATCCATTAGTTGCAATATAATATGAGCCAATTTTAATTACAATGAAGTGCGTGACAAGGCTTTAGGATCCAGGTTCTGATAATATTTGATGCAACTTTTAGTTGTGCACATCACACTTCTCCCAACATAGGTATATTGTATATAAAGACAAACGTAGGTACGCACAGCAAGCAGACACAGCAAGCACACATCAAGTTATACAAGTCCAGTTTACGCTGGCCTCTTACTGTAAGGGAAGCCTATACAATACAAGATCAGCTAAAACTGGATTTGTATATGTTGACCTGTAGACGTGTGTACATATTATAAAGAGAAACGGGGACGGGTTTCAATTATGATTTTATAATCGTTTTAAAGAATTCCATATTAACGATTAAAATAATGAGTGGTAGTCCGTTGGTCGAAATGGGACTGCAATATTTTATGAACTTTAACTCAGATCAAATAAAAAGTTAAGAACTTTGCGAACAAAGAAGTGAGGCCGGCTAAAACTACGCTTTGCCGTTTACAAACACAATTACATGCACACACGTATACCGAAACTACGCCTTATCTTGTCAGAGCTATCGATACATGTCTATCAAACCTTCATTAGCGTATCACGTGCGTGTGTGCGTAAAATTATTTTGTGTTTGTATACGGCAAGGCGTAGTTTTAACCGGCCTCAATTATTGTTCGCAAAGTTCCATCTTAACTTTTTATTTGATCTGAGAACTTTAAATATCGAATCTCACCCTCCTCCGTGTGCGCTGTACATAAGTACACCTTTGCCTAACCCTTCGCGGAATACAGGCGTGATGGTATGTTTATTTATGTAATCACTTTCAATTGCGAATACGAGCGATCGCAGCGAAAATTTCTACAACCTAATGTATAGATTATTATTTTATAAATGTTAATCTAGATAATCCTGCGGGGGCTGTTTTCCTTTATGAAGACTTTATGTTTCGAATGTATTTTTTATATTTATTAAAATGTTTTTATTGAAATAAATTAATATCTAGATTTTATACAAAAGAAAAAGTACCATAAACTATTTATTTTTTAATTCACAATAAAGAAAAAAAACATAGGTACAATGGTAATAATTCATTCAGTAATTATTTCATGTTGAGTTAGTGTGATATAGGATGGAATCACAATCAATTTCATAATTAATGTTTCTATAAGAGAAGAATTGTATAAGAGTAGATCTTTATTATTATGCTAAAAAGTTCAAACTGAAACAGGTGCAAAACGAATAATTGGTTCGTCATCGCAAAGTTATAAGTATATTGCATTGTTTACCTACATAATGTTATATCGTGTGAAAAATACTGCCTGGTGTAATAACCTGGTGGTATAACATGTGACTAAACAGAAAAATGTAACAAATAAATCGAACAGCGATCTTGTTTCAATTATGTATCGATCAAGTATCGTTTAATGTTCTAGTACCTACCTTTTATTTCTGCACGCCTGGTAGCTGCTATTATTTTCTGAAGGTGCCTATTAATTTTATTTACCTATACACAATAAAGATTCCGATTGAAATTTATTATATTGGCAACACTAACATATTCATTATTCTTCGCCTAAACTATACTTTGAGTTATGAATAGCATGGCAGAATAATCTGAGCTTAAAATCGGGATCATTTAATTTTATATCGCGTTAAAATTTTTACTTATTTTCTTGCATGAACACAAAGGCTTTTGAGCGCATCATAATTAAATGCACATTATCATAACGTTATCTATAATCAGATATAACATTTTATATACATTGCAAAGACGTGACGAGATAAAGTCAACTAAGTATCCACATCTCACGGACAGATAAAAGATAATTAACGTTCGATTATGTCACATCTTGAAGACAGATAAAATTAATCGTATATAAGAAGAAATAAAAGAACATTGTACAGATTTTCAAGATGGCGATGGCCAATTTCTACTGTACGTTCATACTGTTATTATATCTACAGGTAAATATTTATCTTTATTTGTTGATAAAGAAATTTTTCATCATAATATTATTTATATTTTAACTCGTATGTTTCCAGGGCAATTACGCGCAGCAAGGTTTAACCAACAATCAAAATGTGGGGATAAACAATGCTATCGGGTTCCAACAACAAGCGATGCAGCGGACGAACGCACCAAATAACATAAACCAGATGCCAAATGGAGGATTACACATTAATTTACCGCGGCAGTCCAATACGCAACAAGGCAATTTGCAACAAGCTATCAGTGCGAATTTTCAGGGGAATTCGCAGCAATCATTGAGTCTCCCAGCCAATTTGCAGACGCCTGGCGCGTCAGGGCCATCTGCTAATATACAGTTTACCCAACAAGGATTAGCTCCGTTGCCACCCGGATTAGTTAACAACCCGTCTAATACGCAAACTGTCTCTACACAGTACAATAATGCTGGCGTCAGACAAAATGCTCAAAATAGTCAACAGCAAAATATGGGTCAAGTTTCTAACGTGCCCATCTCACAAACACAAAATGCACCACTTTCATCTAATTCCCTTGCAGAATTAGCAGCTGTAAAGGGCCATCCATCGTTATTATCCTTTTTTGCATCTCAAAATACTGGTCAGCCTCAACAAACTCAGCAGATGTCTATGACAAACTTCAATCCGGCGCAAAATCAGTTGACAGATAGTCAAAAACAATATCTGGTCAAAGCTCTTCAGTCCCAGTCTTATGGACAAAATCAACCTGGATCAAACGTTCAGGCTCAAATACGATCAGCTGGTGGCAGCAACCAGCCGGTTATTACTGTCCAGGGTCAACCAGTTTCGCAACAACAGGCTCAAGCAATAGTGACTCCAGTAAGTAATAACCAACCAGCGTATATAACAGTACAAGCCCAACCCTTAACTACCTACCTGCAGAATCAACAACCACAAGTGGAGGAACCATCAATGATGTCCGTAATTCTACCGCATGATTCACAGTATACAGTTTATCCTCCTTACCCAGTACAAAAGAAGGGATCAAATCTGAAAAGTTTAATTCCGTTGATTATAAATTTGCTGAAGGAGAAAAACGGATGCGGCTGCCGTAATTGTGGGTGTCCAAATAACGGCTGCGGTGACAACAATATGCCTGAACCAAATACCTTTAACCCTGTCATATTAAGTGGTTATTCTAATCAGAAAACATACGGCGCTGGGACTGGAGAAACTCCCAAGAAAACAAATGACGTCGAAGAAGTAAAGAGTAAAAGTAATTCAAAAGATAAAAAAAACGTGAAGAACAATACAGTAAACGTTGACAGTGAAGAAATTTCAGAAGAAAATGATTCTGGCGAGTATATTGATGACAGTGAAGGCGATTAAAATGTAAGCAAGCGTTTTTATAAAACGAATGACGGTGATTAAATTTAAGTTGTTTTGTATGTGATAATTTAACTTAAAGGAAATAAGTTGACAGTTTATAATTAAAATATATTTTATGTTTATCATTCTATTTTTGTAATTCTTGTTTTATTGAAACTTTATTCCCCGAAAAGTAACATAGTATTATTGAATACCCATGTAAAAGACAGCGAACTTATGTCATACACCGGGTTCAAATTAAAACAACGGGCTTTGCCGACCCTGGGTATCGAACACAAGACGACACGCTTCATAGCCACTCTTACAACCACTAGACTAATAAGATATTCTCATAGGAACCATCAGCCTGCAGTCTTATTGAAATCAACATTGTGATTACCATTGCTCCTTTTCTATGAAGCTCTAGCCATCAAACTAGGGGTTAATATGGCTACTAATGTCTAGTGGTTAGCGCAATTGCTACAGATTCAATTCCCAGGTCGAGCACCGTTATTGAGTAATTCTCAGCAGAAGCTCGGATTGCTGCAGTCTGCAATATGCTTGCCCCCTATTACATGGGACTCAATCATACCGGCGAACTGCGAGTGTATTAATTAGAACCTACACCTATCCCTAACTATTAGGGGAATAGGCGTGATGGCAGGTTTTGGTTGTATTTATGAACCGCAACATGATTGACTACACAACGTGCTTATTATTCCAGTATGACTTCTCTAATTCATCAAAAATTGCCATTTAAGATCCCGTGGTAACAGTATCGACATAAATCTCCAGCTTCGACCATAGTATACACAAGCCATTATGAAGCGGCATGCACACATGTGCCCAGTTCGCCAATACGTTTCAAATATAAATCATAGTTGTTGCTAAACTTCTACAGCCTTGGCAAGCCGTTTATCACGCTTATTTGCTCAATATTATAAGCACTAAACGATGAAACTAGAACAGACTTACTCAATTTGCTTTCTGTTGAGCTAGCAGGGTTCCCTCATTTAGTTATCTATATGCTTATATAATAAAGCTGAAGAGTTTGTTTGTATGAACGGACCAATCTCTGGAACTACTATTCGGATTTGAAAAAATATGTTAGCTACATTATTGAGGAAGGCTTATTTATCTAAACTAATATTATAAAGATGAAAGATTTGATTGTTTGTTTGTTTGTTTGCATTCAATAGGCTCTGAAAATACTGGACCGATTTAAAAAAATAACTCCAATAGATTAAATTAGCTACATTATTCCTGAGTGAGATATATTATCCCGTAAAATTACAAGAAACGTATACACCACGCGGGCGAAGCTGCGAGCGGAAAGCTAGTTTAGCATAAAGCTACGATTCTTAGGAGCAAAGCGGATGAAACTGCGGGGCACAGCTAGTAGCTAAATAATTATGTATTATTTAATAGTACGTATGTGCACACAAAAACTATAACTAAAGGTAAATAGGCTTGTAGAAGAAGGTAATATGGGTGTTGTTGCACCGGTGAAGCGAGGCGACAATTGTACGGGAAAATTATCATTCTCAACTGCTACTGTTAAGGCCCGGTTCCATTCCCAAGTTGAGCAAGGCGTTATTTGCTTTTCTGAAATTCTCAGTAGTAAACAAACAGTGGATGAATTTCAATATTACACAGCTCCAACTTACCACCTGGTATTGATACCGACAGGCGTGATTGTCTGTTAAAAATACAATGAGTACTCGTTTAAGTCAAACGTAAAAGATTCAGTAATTCTCATCAAACAATTCGTGACAATTTCAGCATCAACCACCTGTTCTCTATCTCTGACGCCAACACTAGTCAATACAAAGACTTCCGTATCGGACAAAGACACACTCGTCTAAATAATTTCATATAAAATCTGTGTGTGGTTGAATTTGTATCATAACACTGCAATGGCGTCGACGAGTATTATTGTTCTTCTCACAATCTTCATCGGGATTAATGTAAGTTTCTATAACTTCATTATTATTAGATTATAAAAAGTTGTGCCCCGCGGTGCCGTTCGTATTGATCTCGTTTTCCCCAATTCCGTGAGAATTTTCACAGTTCCTTTAATTTCAAATGTCATGTCTACTTTTTCCAAATATCGAGTCTAGGCTTAGTTTTGAGATTTCATGACTAATCAGTGAGCGGTATTTCGCTTTTATATGTATTAGATAGATATAAAAAAAATATAGGTTTTTAGTAATCTAAACTAATATAATAAAGCTGAAGAGTTTGCTCGAACGCGCTAATCTCTGGAACTAAGTACTAGTCGGATTTGAAATAATATTTTTGTATGTTATAGCCACATTTATGAGGAAGGCTATAGGCTATCTAGCATCACGCTACGATCCTTAAGAGCGGGGCAAAGCGGGTGAAACCGCGAGGCACAGATAGTTATTATTAAAAAAGAAATGTTTCGCTTGCTTAGGGACAGGGTAAATTTTGTATTGATCGTGACCCATTTCTTTTGTGTTCATAGTACGTAATTCAATACTTCCATTCAGTATCATCAGTATTAACGTTCATGTAAGTCATAAAGGACATCTTTTGTAAGATCTCGAATTTCGACACGCATTTGCAAAGCAAGGTTTAGCTAAGAACTAAAGGCATGTCACGTTTGCAAGGCAATACTTATCTGACTATGAAATATTGCGACTCCATGATGTCATACCTATTTAAACACAACAATAAAATCTAAGTAGGTACGAGGGACAACTACACGAAAACTTACAACTTTTTGAACTAAACACACACTAGGACTTTCTCCTGCAGAGCTAAAAAGAATTTTAATCATACTAGGAAATAACTATAAAAAAAAGTTAATTTACTCTTCAAGTCCTATAGACACAATTCAGAATATATTGTTTCGGTCTCATAAAACCGGTACTGGCCGTGACTGAATTAAGAGGAATTGCAGATAAGGTCATTTTAGCCCTTGTATTAAATACATAACCAATCCACTATCAACAAACTTAACGCACAAATAAATAACAAACAAATATTTTTATGTGACAGTATCGAACCCACCTAGTCCCGTAGTGAGCAAAAATCATTGCGCTATCCGTACATATATAGATAGATAAGAATTGGAATAGGCAGTTTAGCATAAACGTTGAACGAGAGGTGAAAAACATACTTATAATGTGTAGGTGATGATGACGACACGATTCCAAGTGTCACAGAACTCGAAAGGTACCGTGTTCCATATTTCTCAGGCCTGAACATAGCATATAGGTATAAGGATGATTTAAAATCAATGACGGAGCGAGATCCCATTTCCTTCTAGGTCAGGATTTAGGGGAAATGCAAAATGTCGCATTTCGCTTTGTCAGAGACATTTGAAAGGAATGAATTGACATAATAGAAAACATTAATTAAAAATATCGTAGGCGCTACTTAGCACTAGAGAAAGCACATCTTAAAAAATATAGGCGTTTATCTTGAAGCAACTGGCATCCAGACCGAATGTCGAAAGTGACATTATTATTCTAAACGAGTACAACAGCGTGCTTGTCCAATGGATCCAAGACAGTACAAATCCTTAAATATTTGTGAGAGCTCACGTTCTAAGCGTACCCACGTTAAAGTGAAAAAATCCATAAAAGGATTTAAACAGATTCTAGTTTATTTTTCCATAAAATCTCAAGGTATTATTCTATTGTACCTAATATTAGAAAGTAACTCCGTCTATCTGTCACCTTTTCAAGCAAAAATCATCGAACAGAATTCTGAATTTTGAAGGTTCCCCTCAGCTGTTTTCCATTATTAAATCAATCAATTAAAGTTCTCCATTATGTTGTCAACAGAGCATAATTGTGACAATGTTCACAAGTGAAAATTCAATAAATGAAAAAATCAATCAACCCTTACTTTTCCTATTCTTAGATCGAATTTTCTTTTAAATTCAAATGGGACCAATTACGAGGAATGGGCTATCCGATAGAAAAAGATTTTGGCAAGTACACACGGCTGTAGGTCTAGCTATACAAAACCGTATAAGCCCTCATACTATAAGAGGCCAGCGTAAACTGGTCTGTATAGCTCGACTTGTAGCCGTGCTTACCTAGATAAAATGCATGAGTCAGCATCACATAGGACTTCTGTCTGTCTACAGTCTGAGTAGTATAAAGCCGATGTCACGCTTGATAGCTAATTCCCAAGCTCCTTAGCGCTATAAGGCTTTCGACATGTCGTAACAAGTATCATCTAATAACATTAGTCAAAATCGGCTTTAGTAGATCGGCTTAGCGGGCGCAGTGACCGATGTGCCCTCTGGTTTGTGACTGGAGTCCTGTTTCAGCGTCAGACAGCGTTAAAGGATACGTGAACCTTAGTTATATGTCACGGTCCTCTCACATGAGGTCAGTGGACTTCTAAGCTTAGGACCTCGCCATTTGAAGGGGTCCAGTGAACACTGGAATCCCATGCCGTGACTATATGGCAAGGAAAGGCTGTATAGTGCAGTTTTTCGTTTATAGTCCGACATAGCCTGCCGCCTCCCTGGTGGCAGACGATCCATAAGGGTTTTCCGTTCTTTAAAATAGTTAGCTTCGGTTTAGATGGGGGCTATAATGACCCGTTGATGAATCAAAATACGATTAATATCCTATCCTACTAATATTATAAATCCTACTAATATTATGAAATGTGAAAGTTTGTGAGGATGGATGGATGGTTGGATGGATGGATGGATGGATGTTTGTTACTCCTTCACGCAAAAACTACTGAACGGATTTTGATGAAACTTTTCCGTATTAATGTTTATACATCAGAATAACATATAGGCTTTAAATTATAACGATATTTTGGGAAATTCCCACGGGATTGGGGAAAAACTATTCCACGCGGACGAAGTCGCGGGCAAAAGCTAGTTATACATAAATTTACTAAGCAGTTTTATACCCCTCCCTGACCTAAAAAAAATAAACTTAGTTTTTTTTCCGTTATCCAAAAAGATCCCGGATCCAGGAAGAATCCCGATATTTTTCTTGTTAAAAGAATCAGACGAAACGACCATAAATGGTTAAAGCCTTTAATTTAAGCCTCTATCTTCTTACAGGTCGTAGCGGCGAGCCCCTACGATCCAGGGTATGGTTACCCTGGAGGTTGCAGAGGTGGTTGCAACGGCCCCGTCGGGATACCATCAGGTGGGCCGTACTACCCGCCCATACCACCAGGCCTGCCACCTATCGTGATTAATGATGACAATGATAATGGTCTAGACAGGATCCTGCCGTGGCTGATTATTCTGCTTGCACGATAAATGGAAATGAACGCTATGAATAGTAACGAGAAGCTTATTACTTACGAGAAGCAGTCAAGGTTTAACAAAAAAAATAATTGAATTGAAATGTTTGTTTAGATATCGTGAAACCATCGGAATGTTTGGAATATAGTGTTTGAAATCAAAGTTTAATAAACAAATTGTGATAAAATGTAGCTGATGTTTAATTTCCATCTTTTAAACGTTCCTTGAGAAGTATGAGACAACGTTGCGGTTTAAAAAATGATTATACTGACACGAATTGAAGGGAGTACGCTGAGATGGTTTGGGCTTGTTGAGAGAATGGATGAAATGCGATTAACGAAAGGGATTTAAAAAGCGAATGCCGCCGGGAGGAGACGCCCTAGCAAGTCATACACCGACATACGACGATTGCGTAGTATCCGTTACCGGCGCGTGTGTATGACAAGATGTATGAATCTGGACGAAGGAATGAAGTATGCAAGAATAGCGTAGCAAATGTCGTTCTGTAGTTTCTACCTAGGTACCCCTATGGGAAAAAAGCGTGAGTGTATTTATATATTTTTTACTTAATTCTTGCTTATGTATACCGGGTTCATGCAGTTAAGAAGATTTAAAAAATCTTCGTTTGGTATAGACTTTAGATAATAAAGTTCATTTCTCCAAACATAATAACGTTGAATAATGATACTTATTAACATTAATATCAACGAACCAATCTAGAAATCTACAACTTACAACAACGGTTAGAGCTAAAATAACAATCTTAATTATTTTACATAACTTTACGTGACTAAGTAAGTATCGCTATTAAGTTATTTTGGTAACATCTGATAAGGGAATAAACGTAATCGATGAATATTAGTAATATCATTGATATTATGAAAAGATGGTGGTATAAAAGTGTTGGTGATTAGTGTCGCGAAATATACTGTGTACAATGGCGTTCATCGCGTGGTTTGCTTGCTTAGTGCTCCTCTCCAACGTAAGAATCACTTACTGTTTAAATATTTATCTTGCCTTAACAGATATAAGTACTATTATTGTTTGATCATTTTCTATGTATTTATAGAAACCATTTACAAGTTTTAATAGACATAGAAGAAATTATAGAACTGCGCGTCTTAAGCGCGACATCCAAGCAGGTCTTGTGTGCGATTCAAGTCAAGCAGCGTTATATTTTGTTTGATATTCGGAGTTTGGATATTATGATTCATTTTTATTATATTTATTATTTATCAAAAATGCCCATTTTAGCCCCCTTGAAACAATACCTAAATATTTTGCACAATAAAAAATACTCCTGAAAGTCTGATACCATTGCAAGCTTCAATCCAAAAATAAAATAACAGCTCACCACTATTTTTTATTATCTACTCATGGAAATAACCTTTTGTATCACAGGTTTTCCTGATCCAAGCCCAATATGGAGGTAGCTTCGGTTCATCAGGATACCCTGGCTACGGGGCCCCACCACCATACCCCATCATAGTGAGGTCAAACAACGATGATGATGGCATGAGAAGCATCTTGCCTATCCTGCTCCTCCTGCTTTGTGATGGGGGATTCGGTGGCTTCGGGGGTGGTTTTGGGGGAGGCTTTGGTGGCGGTTGCGGAGGCGGCTGCGGCGGCGGATGCGGTGGAGGAGGAAACGGAGGCAACTGCGGCTGCCAAAACATTCCTATCCCGTATCCCATCCCCGTTCCCGTTAACTGCCCCATCATTAACTAAATAGTGTTACCATTTTTCAACGACAATAGTTATTGATTATTTGATTCGCGACCGAGAGATGGCGATTACAAATTTTGCTTTAAACTATTGGAATTCACTTTCTGGAATATAACCTCTTAAAGTTTTATATATATACAACAAATATGTTAAACGTTTACTTTGTTAAATATATATTTACATAATTCTATTGCTGTTTTAATATTGTCAGAAGAGTAAGTTTTTGGTTCGAAATAAATGTGTATATAAATTATATATTTTTATTGTAGCGTTTGACTTTCTGTAGTCTTTGTAAGTCTTCCTAAATAATAAGAAACAGGTTGGATGCGGTCCATATATGTATATTTATAGGCTGCAATGTAATACTGCTCTCGAAAACAAGACGTGTCTATTTTTGATAAAAAGGAAATTAATAAATAGGCCTCCAACCATTTCTAAAATTCCATTAGGAAATTGTGAGTTACAGCGAACCGATAATATACTTAACCAACACATATAAACTGTGAAGTAATAAGAAATATGTGTATGAAACGTGTCAAATGTTACAAAGGATTTTCTTACATCATAGTTGGTAATGGAGTTTGATTTAGAAATCCGCGGTATATATAGACTACACGATATATGTTATTGATCACATGTCAACCTTCAAAATGAGTTTTTACAAGTTTCTTGCTTTTACCGCGTTCCTGCTGATTTGGAAGGTAAGTTCATATTAATTGAAGGTTGTTCAAACATTCGCCAAGGAGTGGATGTCTGGTATGTTTTGCACTAGCACCACCCACTGCTACTAATGATAGCTATTTGAATGAAGCGATAGCATCACGCTATCTGACAAAACCATTCTGACTAGAATATAATGTTCATGTGTTAAGCGACCTACCTGACTTGAAATAATTTTCCTTATTTGTTCAGGCATGCAGGGTGCACGGGCAAGCCGCCCGCGTGGAGTACATTAATCAGCCCTACTCCTCTTCATCAGTGGCTACCAACGTTCAGTCTCTGCCCCAGATTGTCGTGCCAGCCATCATCAAACCAATAGGCTCGCCATACGACTCCTTCATCCAAGAGACTGCACCCAGCGTACCAAACTTTGGTGGTTTAAATAGCTTCAATGGTTATAACCAAGGCTTCTTACCGAGTACCCCACCTCCTATGCCGCCGATAATCATAGATGGAGGTGATGATGACGACAGCTGGCACCACCTCCTCTATTTTCTCATTTTCGCTATGAGGAACAGGGGGGGATGCGGCGGCGGATTTGGTGGAGGCTACGGCGGAGGTTATAGCGGCGGATGTGGTGGTAACTGCGGATGCGGAGGAGGATGCAATGGTGGATGCGGAGGATATAGTGGCGGATATAGCGGTGGATGTGGAGGTAACTGCGGAGGAGGATACGGCAACAGTGGCTCATGCGGATGTGGATACTCCAACGACAATAGCTTCGGATCCGGCTGCTCCTACATTCCCTACCCTGTCCCTTTCCCCATGAACGGCGCGTATCCATACAGTTTTCCTAATTTCGGTTACACTGATACCTCCTATGGTACCGTAGTAGAAGAAATCTACCCAACAGGACAAGCGGGCGCAAATGAAATTAATCTAATAATTAGGACGGATTCAAATTGTAACTGATAATTATATTATAATGCATGGAAAAATAAATATATTTTAAATAATTTCTGCCTTGTTTTATTATGGCACTACAACAATTAGTACAGTGTTTTGCATGCAGATTTGATCGATTGTTGAGTTTTAGCTTGAAAAATGGGAAAAAGGTGCTGTGGAACTATTCCAAAGATGTGCAGTTGTGCACTCGAAGGTTGCAACTATTGTATTACACAATACATTAAATAATTGTAACGCAACCAAATTCTAGATAATATTGCTGGTGCTAATTAATAAAGTGTCTTAACTCTTGTGAAATATCGTCTGACCCGTATATTAGTATCACGAAAGCGTAATATAAATGGGAATTTTATGTTACCACCAGCATATGAATAGTGTGAACGCCAAGATGACGCGACTGAAGAAAATAACGTTTAATATATTGCTGTTAATACCGGTTAGTAGCTTTCTTATATTATTTCCTCGTTTATTTAATAACCTATGGTGGTAAACTACCTTTAATAATCATAAAGGAACTTTCGATGATGTACTTGTTTGAATGAAATGGCTTCGTTTATTTCGTGTTCGATCCTAAGGCAATTGTCTTATTTTAATTATGTCTTTGTAAATGTTCCTTATTATGGTGTACAATAACGATTATTCTATTCTATTCTATTAGAGTACCTTTATGGAAATCGGAACCAGACACGAAATTTGTGCCCATCTAAAAGTCATTGATTTTATTCCTATTCTGTTTACATTATAAAATAATTATATACAATATACATACAGCCAGCAAATGGGTACAGAGTACACCTCTTTTAACATTATCATCTATTATTGAAGTCAAGAATAGATGTTAAATTCATAAATTAAGACACTTATTATTAATTCTCCCAAGAAAACGCAAATTGGGTAAGATTTCGTAGCATTTTTCATTCTGATAAAGACATTTTTGTATTTGGCCATTTTGGCCACCAGCTATAATTAGGAATACCTCTAAATAAATTCATATATATAAACCCTAAAATAAAAATAGAAAATGTTAGAGATATAAATAATTATGCTTAACAAGTAAAACATTTTGTGTTCCAGCTTCGGCTAGCGTTGTGTCAATGCTTATCCTCCAAACTATATAGCCCATTCAACAACCTATACAGCAATCTGAACAGGGGCCTATATGGTAATCTGAACAGGGGCCTATTGCGTAACCTGAATTGTAACGGCGGCGACGTATATTCTAGCTCAATTGACGGCAGTGCATGTGGAAACCCAAATTGCGACTCCTGCAGCGACGTGTGTGCCAGTCCCAACTGTAACTTAAACACTATTGCATGTGACAACACGAACTGCTACTCATGTGAGAATGCATATAACTCGATCCCATACGGTACGACATGTGACAATGCTTACGGCAACGGGTTTGGCAGTCCAACCTGCGTTACTTGCAACGACGTTTCTGCCAACCCGTACTACAATCTATACGGCAGCGAATATGGCATCACAAACTACAATACTGGTTGCGACTTGTGTGCCAGCCCTAACTATAATCTGTACGACAATGCATGGGAAAGCCCTTGCGGCAACGTATTTGGCAATCCGTACGCCAATCCATACGGCAATGTATGTGGAAACCCTAACAGCAATTTATGTGGTGACGTTTACGGTGCAAGTTCGAACTGCAATCTATACGGCAATGCCTTTGGCAATCCCTATGGTAACATATATGGAGACACAAACTGCAATTCTTGTGGTGGCGCATGTGGCAACCCAACTTGCAATTCCTGCGACGGAGTATGCAACTCGTACAACAACGCAATAATCAACCCCTACGGTAATACACTGGGCAGCTTTTACGGGAACGCTTATGGTAATTTGTATGGAAATCCCTATGGGTATGACGCGCTTGCTCAACCAAACATTCCTTTCAACCCTTACTGGCAACCAGAGCCAAAACCGGAAAGTAACCAACAACCAGTCATTATAATAAATGGCGACAACGATGACAATGACTTCCGCAATGAAGAGCTCCTTACTTTATTATTGTCATCAGGTTTAAATAATAACAATAATAATTATATACCCCCACCGCCTCCTACCCCAAATTTCGGTTGCTGCAACTGTGGTGGCTGTTGGGGCAATAATAATAATTACAACAACAACAACAACGGTGGCACCAGCTGTGGCGGTTGTTGCTGTGGTAGTGGTGGTAACTGCAATAATAATAATTGCAACGGCAATAATAACAATAATTGCAACAGCAATAATAATAATTGCAATAGCAATGATAATGGTAATAGTAATTGTAGTCCTACCTTGCATGTTACAATTGTATTACCTAAAACTGAAAAGCCTACCGTTACTGTATCATAAATGTGTCAGGGGGCTGAAATGGTTACTTGATCAATTGTAATATTTGTATCATTAATATTACAAAATTTTCTTAAGAATTGATCGTTTTCTAAATATGGATTGATATAGGAATTGCTAAATTTAAACTGGGGGCTAAAATAGCAATAGCCTTTTTTAAAGGTCTGCGATGACTCCAATGTGGCTACCCCTTAGCAAAATCTTCGGGGAATACATTCGTGACCACGATATGATGTGGTATGTATGGTGGACTCCATAGTAGTGATTAGCTACTGGACAAATATTACAATTTTGTAACAATTTTTACTCTATTAAAAACAAATCAAAATCATTTTTCCATCGTCCTCTTACTGATCTGGATCAGCGGTATTGTATACTCTTATTACAGCTACCTAATATGTAACAAAGTGTTTACTTACATTTATGTAAATTAAATAAAATTATGTATACTTACACATTGTTTTTTTTACCTTCTTAATACCTATCAAAATGAAGTATTTGTACATTTTAACACACTGAACCTGAGTATGAATCTCTCATGAAGAGTTTGAAGTGTCAGTCACGCGAAACGACAATATTAGTTATATTTCGAGGATAAACATAATGTTACGTGTGAAAACAAAAACTGAATATTGAGTATTATTATAATTGTACTTATATGAAATAATGATGTAATATTTTTTGTAAATGCAGTTGCAGAAATATACTTTTGTGGGGAAAAGATATAATATCTAGCTTTGATAAAAAAAACGTTACTCGCTAACGCAAAATATTGCACTGATGTCGCTGTCTCTATCCCTCACGATGCGAAGGCGTGCCTGATAGGTGAAACAACAATACATTTGCAATATTTTCGCGTGTTTTTCTTGTTAAGAAATTTGGAGATTCATCATCATCCCATTACATTGTCCCACTGCTGGGCACGGGTCTCCTCTCAGTACGAGAGAGATTATGCTATAGTTGGGAGATTAATTTGGAGATTACTCTTTTTAAAATAGTTATTACGTAGATTATTTTTCTTGTAAGAGGACATTCATTATATTATCTGAGTTCCCCATGAATCAAAATGTATTGAAACATTATCATTAAATACTAGCATCAAGTTGGGACTTATTCATCGAAAATAACCAATATGTGAGCTCGTGGAACTTTTTAACCGTGTATTGAAATGAAGTTTTACGTTCAAGGAACACGTATATTAATTATAATATTGTTACTGAAAAATTTCAAGGACTTTCATTGATTAAAATTCAAAATAGGATCAAACTACTTTTGTAGGGAGCGCGCAGCAGAGACTATCCTCTTAAAAAAATAATAAAACTATTGTATGTCTGGTTCTTTTGTTTTCGCCACCGAATTCCGAAACTGTTTTAGACATAAAATTATTTTAATTTTTTTTTGTGTCAAGTTTTGTGTAGGTATATATATACTTGAGAGATGCCATTGTTAGAACTGGACCAAATTTTATTAAAATGGGACCAATTGGGAAGCACCAGCTTTCAAATAAAAAAAACATCAAAATCGGTTCACCCAGTCGAAAGTTCTGAGGTAACTAACAAAAAAAAACGATCGAATTGAGAACCTCCTCCTTTTTGAAGTCGGTTGAAAACAGTCAAATGCACGGTTAGGCTAAGGAGCTAAAATAGCCACTTTGGTGAATCTCAATAAGAGTCACGGACACATGGACAACGCGCAATATATTTATTTATTTATTTATTAAGGCATATCAAAAAATAATAACATAAACATTGGTAAGTAGCAAATAGTGGGATATGGACATATGTTAAAATCAATAAAAGATATGCACAGCATTTACAATATTTAAACTCGAGTAGAAAAACTAATATTAAAATGATCAGTATCTGCAATCAATAAGCTTCACAATAGAATTTAAAACCGCATAATCAAATATATTCACAAGCAGGTTGTTATACTAAATGATTTTATGAAACTAAATCGTTATAGGTATAAATATTAACTAATTGTATGAATATTAATTTTGTCTATTGTTTCTAATATCCTTATTCATTATAATCTTAGCCCTAAATCGCGTGCGGTGGTCATGAAAGATATCTATGTCATACAAAATACACCAACTGTTGTAAGTTAACATCAACCTAGCTATCGGAGTATTCATGCCTAGATTTGTCCTGCACTGGGGAATATTGAAAAGAGAATAACATTTTCTTCGAGCGCCTATATATTCAGTATAAGCTGGAACAGTTCTCTTAAAAGTGTACACACGGCTACACGTCAAGCTATAAATTTCCAGTGATCAGCTGATCTCGTATTGATTGCTTTGCAGTACAATAAAAGGTCAGCGTAAACAGGATTTGTATAGATCGACGTGTAGCTGTGCGTACAAAAAGCCAGCCTATTCATCATCATCATCATCATATCAGCCAAATGAAGTCCACTGCTGAACGAAGGCCTCCCCCAAAGACTTCTACAACGACCGGGTATATGCCGCCTGCATCCAACGAATCCCAGCGACCTTTACCAGATCGTCTGCCTATTCACGGTGAAGAAACTCACAAAAACTATCGCTTTTAGCTCCCCTGGCCGCAGTCAGTCGGCACAAAATGCTCATGAACAGATGTTCATGAGTATTTTGTGCCTTTGATATACAAACAACATTGTTAGAGTAGTCAAAATCCTGAAAAGGTCTGACAACTAGCTAATGGCAGTCGCTTTATATAAATGTTCAGTCGCAGGTTAGATTAGAAACCAACCCTGATATAGTTGGGAAAAAGCTAGGATGTTGCAGAATACTCAAGACTAATGATATTTTGTAAGAAAACAGAACTTAGGACATTAAACACTTAATTGATACGATACCATATTTTATTTGACAAATTTGTATTAGGATTTCAGTAGTTTCTCAAAATGTTGATATCAGTGTCTGTCTGTAGGAACAAGATTATCCAACTAATCCCCTTAGACTTAAATCTAGGGATCAGCTAGTTATATTTAGGTACATTGAAACCTACGCCAGAAATCATGACAAATAACGAAGCAACGAATCTCAGTATAAAAGTAACGAAAAAAGAGAGAATAAATATAAGTTTTAGAAAAGTTATTTTCCGGTACATGTCACAATGATAAAAACGATTTGGAACAAAACACAAATGGTGGCAGTATTTGAGAACTAAAGATATATTGCTGTGCCCGACAGGGTCCACAATGTACTTATATTAATAATGTATACTTACCATCCAAAAAAACTTTGTGGAGCGCAATAAATGAATGAATACTGAATACTGAATACTGAAAGATAAGCATGTTGATAAGCGAGCATGTTGTATGTATAATAATATTGTCTCTTCAGATTCTAATAGTGTCGACATCTTTCACCTTTCTCTTCAGAAATTAAAAAAAATGTATAAGAAATATTCTGTCTGTTTTGTTTAAAATTTAAATTTATATTGCTCACATTGTCTGCCATTATTTAATGTAAAACTATCTGTGGATTTTGGATATTGTGTACTTAAATGAGATACTTTTGTTTGTTATAATATATCTGTTTGTTTCCCAAATAAAGTAAAATAAAAAATAAATAAAATAAAATGTTACATGAGTTAGGTATATGTGTAATTGATTCATTCTCCAGAAATACAAGCTTACGAAGAAGAATACCAAAATAATTTTAGGTAGGGCATCGGAGGAAGATCCGAAAAAAAAAATTGTACACCAAAGAAAAAGTCAGAAAAAAGTTCAGGAAAAAAGTTACGTTCTTATCATTAAGAGCACGATTTTAGGAATTAGGAGTCGATTGTGATTAGTTTTACCATTAGGTTAAATTATCAGCTAGAATGTTATGCTATCCAGGAATGAAATGTTGACCATAGGTCAAGAGACATTATAAACTGCTGTACCAACAACTTGTAGTTTTTCTGTAAACATAAGAATAAATAATTAATGCTGCGTTTGCGAACGAATATTCAATCAATATTACTGAGTCTGTGTAAAAGAGCCTAAATCATTTTATTAATCTCTCCCTGTCAACTTTCAATTTCAGTAGTAAATATATGACCACTGAATGAATCAAACGTTTATACCATCACGCCTGTTTTCCCCGAAGGGTTAGGCAGAGTTGTATGTTATGTTTGTACGGTATGTTTAGATGCCATGTAACAGGGGGCGGAGTCTATTGCCATTAACCGGGCACAAATGCAGATTCCGAGGTACTGAAAATTTCATAGAAAAACCCAATAACACTGCTCGACCTGGGGATCGAACAAAAGACCTCTAGCGTAGCAGTCGCGCTTGGGACCAGTAGACTAATGAGGCAGTCTATAAAACGTTTATTTAATTGTTAATTCATCAACATTTTGTAAACAAACGTATTACTAAATACTTATGAATAAGAAAATCACACACAATTTAAAACAGATAGCAAAATGTTGTAAATTAAAATGTATTTTCTCAGTCTATGAATTAACCTGTCTGTTTCAGTATCGGTTGGTGTTTACTTCACTGATATGGGTGAATATCAATGACGTCCATTTTTTGACAATTTTGGTGGCGAATATTTTTCTCAGCTTACGTGCAAAATAAGGTCCTGGTATAAGAATAGAAGCTTCTAGCTTTGTAATTTCTATTCTTATAACAGGACCTTATTTTGCACGAAAACTGAAGGAAAATATTCGCCACCAAAATTGACAAAAAATGGACGTCGTTGATATTCACCCATATAATATGTTGTTTGTGGACACAGATCAATTAAATTGATTACAGATTACAATTTATTGTGATTCACGATATGATTCACTGACACATGGCCACACTAGTGACAAAAGTTATCAAAATGAGTTCGGGAAAACTCTATTAATATTTAGTAACCAAATTCAAGATTACCAGTATCTTTAGGTCCTATCCATCTTTATTCCTGCAACACAAAAAATCTGAACTAAACTACTAAAACGATGTAATATAATGATAGTCGCTTTCCCAAACAAGTTAATCGCAACGTGATCAACAAAATAGCATTTGATTGCCAGCTGTTTATTTTGTTTACAATGTTATCTCAGGCATTACTGAATAAATTATTTTCTAATTGTAATTAGTAAGTATAATTAACAAATAGTTTCTAATCAACGACCTACGTGCTTCGCATGGCACACATACCTATTAACGAAATGCTAGTAATTGCTTAACATGTACCTTGATATTGACCTATGAATATGTATAAAAGTAGGTTCTTTTTGTTTACAGGAAGAGTATCAATCATCATGGCTTCCGCTAAGTTTGCCGCTTTCGCAGCTCTATTGCTTTTCCTGAACGTAAGTAAACTTTTATTTTTTTTGATAATATTTTCATCGTGCTCCGGATACAAATAAAAGGTTTAAACTTAAGGTTCAGCATACGTAGATTTTAAAAGAATATACCGATATCATTGCATGTTTTTTTAATATGCTTAAATTGTGATAGATCTAAACTATGCTTGAATTTGAAGACTCGGTTCAGCCGCTTCACGGTCCTAGGTCAAAACAGAGCTTATAATTTTCAATAAATAAATAAGAATGCACAATAAAACGTGAGTGAACTTTTATTCACCGGAAAGCATACAAAATTTTACTTCTATGGGTATGTGAATCTAACCTTTACACAATATAATATGCATGTTTCGACAGGGTAGGCAGTTAAAATTACGTTTACGCAGAAACGAATTGCCCTGCACATTATTATATTATTACTATCTACATTAATATTAATCTACATGTAATACAATGTTCTTCGTATGTATTACGATAATAGAAATGTGACAGTTCAGATATTCATTCAGTTACATAATTATATGCCTGAACTAGGTTGAACCTGTGCTTCAGGCTAGGAAGTGCATTACGATAAATTAACAATTAAAATAAACATACTGTTTCTATAGTAGGTAGGTATTAATTATATATTAACGATACACTAAAATCAGGTCAAGTAATTTATTTGCAAACTACGAGTAAGTCTTCTGTTTGTTCGTAAGATACGGTTTGTAAATATTGACTTAAACGTTTTTTGCAGTTATAATAACTTAGCTTATAAATATTCAATTCTTATTTAACCTATTGTACAAAAATGGACCTAAAAATGTAAAGAATCTATTTATAAATGTTTGGAGGGTGAGTTAGAAATGCAAACTATATCATTCCGTCTCTTTTTGGTTAAATCAGTATTATAGGTAAGCATGGTGTGTTGTTTTAATGTTACTTGCATTATGAACAGTTGACGAACAGTTAGCACGTTGCAGGATTTATATAAAAGATATGTGGGAAAGAAGAAAGGGTGGAAATTGGCTACTTTTAAAATTGCTCTCTGAGCTCGTTCAAGAGGAAGCATATTTGTTTTTAGTGCTCCGCCCCATGAAGTTATACAATAATTAATGACAGATTGACATAAGGCCAAATAAACTTGTGTAATTAGTTTAGAATCTGCGATTGTCCGTAGCTTTTTAAATACATATATTAATTTACGTACCCTCTTAACCAAACTATCTATATGTTGTCTAAAGGAGAGTGTGTCGTCAATTATGACCCCTAGATATTTTATGTTACAAGTTTTGATGATCGCAGGACAAGCACACATGCTGTCTGCACGGTTTTCACATTGATGAGCGTACAGATGCGGGTTAGTAATGTTAAAATGAGGTTTGCGCATGAAGAAGTGGATATATTTAGTCTTGTCAGCATTTAATGTTAGTAAATTGTTTTGAAGCCAATTATTCACAATATCAAAACCTAGTTGAGCGCTTTCGTAGAGCTATAAACTTGATATACTTAATAATTGAATTGAATTACTTAAGAATTTGCCTTCACATTTTTAATTTACGTCTTTGAGGCGACAAATTGTGAAGGCAAACTTCGACATGGCGGGTGGGGGTCGCGGTGGCTTAGCGGTCATAGCGTCTGGTGTACTTAACCAGAAGACGCAGGTTCGAATCCTGCCCGCGGTCGTATTTTTCCTTCACTAAAATAACTTAGTAATCTTTGCATGGAAAATGCCTAAAAAATACAAAAAGATAGCTATCATAAATCTGTTCCATTGAATATATGTACCTGTACAAAATAGTAACAGATCAGGCTAAATTTATTTGTGTTCACTAGCTTTCACCACTCAACAGTTTAAGACGTTGGCCTATTGTCAACACAGTGTAACACTAAATCAGTCCCATATAATTAACAACGTCCTGTCTCGTCTCACAGATGCACTGGGCCCAGTGCCAGTTCTACCCAGGGTTCGGGTACGGCGGGTACCCACAAATATACGGCGGAAGATCCGACAACAATGACAATGATCTCGACACCATCCTACCGTTCCTCATCCTCGCATTGTTTGGAAGAAATGGAAACGGATTTGGCGGCGGTTATGGTGGTGGATATGGAGGCGGCTGCGGATGTGGAGGATGTGGTGGCGGATGCGGATGTTGCTAAATGTTTTAAAAAAGTTCAGTTTTACGAAAAATATACAACAGCTTTGGTCAATTTGAAATGAGTTCGTGTTTTATTTTAATCTAGGCTAAACCGTTTACGCCAGGGAAAGCTTATCAATTATAATAGTTGCACTACTAAAACTCGGGTAATATAATAATCGATGCACTATGTCACAACAAAATCAATTTTCCATACGATTTCTGTGCTGCAGAACTGATAAAATTATTTTGTAAAGATATATTCTTCACGATACCGCACGTCTCATAAGTGTGTAATAATATGATGATTTCATTTTTGCTCAACAGTTATTCAGAACTTGCAAGCACAATAAAATCAGAAATCATAAATTAAAGCCTACCATTACCTTATAAATACTGGTTCTGTATGAAAGAGTCATTAATACATTTTCTTTAACTAAACACGTAAGTAAGAAATTTGAAGTATTTGCAGAAAACACAATGAATTTGGCATATTTTCTTGTACTTGTGACGATAAAAGTAAGTTTACTTCTGTAATAGTTTATCTAATAATGTGATTCGGAGATCACTGTTCACTATTATTACAAATACTAATAATTTCGAAAATTTTCAGAACATACAGTGCTATAATCCTAAACGACACGCGCAAAGTTCAACGAATGTCAAGAACTTAAAATCCAGTAATTCAGAACTTGTGATTCCTGCTAGATACAAAGTGTCAAGTAAAACTAACTACGATGCAGCTATACTGCAGAATTCACCGGCAGATTACTTCCCTGTGGTTGATTATCCAGAAAGTATTGTAGATTCATCGAAGCCTTTCTATGTCAGTACAAGCCCTTTCCCTAATGACGTAAATTCATCCTTCAAATCCCTTGCTGCTACAGGGAGCAAATCAAAATCTACAATTGACTACTCTTGGAACAGGAATCAAAGCAACACAAGTAAACAAAAGCTTCCGTCTACAGCGCAAAATGGAGGCGTAAATGAAGTTACGATCACAAAAGAAAATGAAAGTAATGCAAACGATGAGGGCATAAATGAAACGCTACATGAAGATGTTACAGGCGACACTGCCTGTCACGGGACTCAAGGTTCAGATTATAATATGGAAAAGCTTTTTACAAATTGGTCATCATCTGAGCAATCTAGTGAACATTCAGACGTAGACTATGTTGTAGGATTTATTATCGATATGGATGAATTTATGAAAAACTTAACCTGTTTGAAAACCATAGGATTCACTGCAGGTAACGATGTAACAGTGCCTAAATTAGGAAGTGAATGCGCTAAAGAATTTGCATTTGTGTATTCACTCATGACGCCCAGCAATGATTCTATAATTGAATTCAATGAAAATGAGGATCCTGAATGTAGATTGACCAAAACATTTGAAGAATCACATTTAAATGACACGTTGTTAAATGAAGACACAAAAGCAAGTTTCGTTAACGATATGCAAGGTGAATTTTGTAACATTGGGGAGTTTGCCAACGAAACCATTAATTCTTGTACTGGAAATTGAGCTTTAAATTTATATTTAGTAGTTATTGTATCAGAAAAACGCCGTTAACATCTCCTACAGTGTAGCCTAGAAATATAATTCATATTACACAAATGCTAAGGAACTCTACGGGTTCGTAATATACATTTATTTAGAGAAATTGCGCTAAAATTAAGCCTGAAATCGTTTCATATTTAGATTTCATATTATTATTTATTAGATTGCATATTATTTCTTAGCAATTTTGAAATATGAATCTAATAATATTCATCAAAAGTAGCCATTTTAACCCCCCAGATTAACAATAACAATAATATTTCTTTCTATTGCAAGCGCGACATTGAGTTGAGACTCTGACCTTCCGACCTAGTACAATAACCACTGTATATTGAAGGCCAAGAAAACAACTTTATTATCAAATCATTGCAATTACGTTTTGTGCGATCAGTTGCAAAAGTGTGGAGGACCTTTTTTTGTAACGTATCGGTACTCTAACCATATTTTGAGATACATATAGTTCATAACATTCGTTATGTGATCGTGATTTCGACCTCCAGTCAGTCGGATAAAAGCAAGGGTGGAAAGTCTAACGTTACAGTAAAAAAACCTATGACTGGTTTTATTACTATTTTTTGTTTAATTGGAAGGGTCATAGTGTTCAATAATGCTTAAAACATGCATGTTATGCTTAACTGAACAGAGGCTTAGTTTGTACTTTAAATTGTAACGTATGGTCGTCGACTCTTAAGTCTGACTCACAGATTTGGTAGAAAAAACTGTAAAATTCAACAATTCTGAAGTAATTGAATGTCAATTTTCACACAACACAATATTAGGTTTGGGGGCAACGTATGGTGTGGTGTTGTCTAAAAGTGTCAAAAATCAGCAAGTAGCAATACATGTATAATGTATTGTCTTTTTGAAAAGATATGTATTACATAATAAGTGCATACTATGTTACATTGAATTATATAAGGGAGAGGAATTTTGTTATTTAATTAAATTGTGTCTACGTTAACGATACATGACGTCAAAAAGACGTGGTTTGCTTGGCCCTCGGTATTGCGTCACGATACAGCTCAGTATAGGTATGTATATAACTGTATCAAGTTATGGTGGTGTATCAATGTATATTCGGTTCCGTTTGTTTTAGTCTAAGTAAAAATTCATAAAGGGACCTTTTATCCAGAACCTTCAGAATCCAGGACGTTTTCATGATGCGTGATTATACTCGTACCTACTTATGCGAATTTTATATGCGTGATACTCATGGAAGACTAAATTATTTGTTCTGAAAATGTTTTTTTTTTGTTTTTGCTCACCAATTTGCCAATGGAGAATCTTCACTGTAATTTCACGAAAGTTACCTGAAAAAGAAAAAAAGGAATATTAACATACCATCACGTATGTTTTCCCCGAAGGGTTAAGCAGAGGTGTACTTAATGTACACCCACAGTTCGCCGGTATGTTTGGGGCCCCATGTAATAGGGGGCGAGCCTATTGCCATTCACCGGGCACAAATCCAGACTCCGAGCTGCTACTGAGAATTTCATAGAAAAACTCAATAACACTTTGCTCGACCTGGGGATCGAACCCAAGACCTCTAGCGTAGCAGTTGCGATTGGGACCACTAGACCAACGAGGCAGTCAAAAGGAATATTATTGGTTTGCTTTTATTTTTGCTTCAGATTGATTGAACGTGTTTTAGATTCGATTACCAGGTCGCGCAAAATGTTTTTCGAATTTCCTATTATATTTTCAGTTGTTGCCGAGGGGGTTTTAAAGGTCACATTTATTTCTCCTCAGGAATTAACATATTTAGAAGTCAAAGGAATTCCAAATGTCTAATGTACATCATTTTATGATCCACGTCGCCGTAAGACGTAGAATGTGGATGAAAAATTCGACATTACAGACAGTAGTCTCGGTAGCTTAGTTAGCAAAAATAAGTAGGTACACTAGAGGACAGCAGGGTCGGACCTTGCCTCAACCTGAATTTTTCTTTCGCTTAAATGTATATAATAATATATGTAACTTTAAAGATATTTAGCATTCGTTATGCCAAATATAATAAAAAAAAATAATTTTATGATTCATTAAGATTCGCCTTAATAGCCTACCTGCACAGCTTAAATTGTCCCCTATCAAATGGGACCTAAAAATGGGGGAAAACTAAAACTTATGACGAACCTACCCTTTCAAGCAATAGTCGTGATGGTACGTACCTACACACTTGGTTTATTACAAAAACATATGTGGTAATCTATGATATTGTGATATCGAAGTTGTATATAACTGTAAACTTTTCTTTTACGTACAATTGATCACGTTTCACTTTAAAAGATTAATAATGCTTGCATTATAAGTAGTTCAGTCCGTCCGACTGTTGAAACATTTTGAAATGGGACTTCGTGGAAAGGTGACTTTGACACTAGTGATAATCGTGTTCATACAGGTGAGGACATTTTTTAAAAATATTTTGATTTCTTATCTGTAGTTTAGTGTTACAAGTAAATAGGTAGGTTATTGATTAACTTTTTTACACTTTTAAAAAGTAAACCCCTTCCAGATATCGTGCAAACGTTGCATGCAAAGAACACCATCAAAGTCATCCTTGAAACAGTACCTAAACAACTTGAAATCTGTCAAAAATAATCCCACATCGCCGCTTTTTACAAAGACGTCAATATACGAAAATAAAGACCAAAATGCCAACAGTCAACAGTACTCACGTCCACATAATATGTATGAGGCATATAATTTTCCAGAAATTGAATATCCACTGGACACTTCTGAGAAAGATCCTTTTAATTACAAAATGAAAATTAACTCGAATTATCAAGTTAATAATGACAAGCAGAAAGAAAGCGGTAATTTTCAAAACGCGGCAATCAATGATTTCAAAAAGAAATTAAAAATGCAACGTAAACTTTCAAGTTATAGAAAGATAAACAGCGAAAACTACCAACCGAGAAGAGAAATTTCTCCAACGAACTACGAATCAGGCTCTGATCCAATACGATTTCCCGGTTCGGGAATATTTCCAGAAGTTCAATATCCTGGCAATGCTAAGGAAACATGGGGACCAAACTACTGGAGTTATTTACCATTTACACAGGAGAAACAACAATTTAATGGACTTGAACAACAAACATTCTACCCAAAAGCCAAAGAACACAAAAAGAAACCTCTAACCAAACTATCAAAAGCTAAAGCATATGAATTCCTTCAACCATATCATAAACTAAAAGAACAGAAACGTATTTCTACAGAAAGCTCTAAGCGATCAAGTTTAGACGAAAAAGGAATTCATTTTACAAAAACTCCAACTTGTGAAAAACTTTTAGAAGACTTTATTACTGAAAGTATCGTATCGAGCATTTCCAGTACCTCATCAGACGCGAAACAAATGTTAAAATCAATAATAGAAGTAACACCAAGTTCAAGAAATGCATACGAAGCGACAGAATATGCTAAGCAGTCAGTGCCTATTCCTTACAAAGTTGTTACGCAAGATAATAATGCTAATAATGTTTGTCCCATATTTGAGAAAAAAAATACCTCTAAGGTTAATGATATGCACGGGTCTTATGTGACGGAAGCTTTGAGCCCTGAATTATTACAATCTGCTCAAGATAAACCATTTATTGATGGAATTTGTACAGAAAAACCTAAAAATACGCTTCCAGACAATATTAACACAATTAATACTACGAAAACATTAGACTACGGCTTTGCAAATACTCCTTCAGCCATCGCTGTAGTAGAAAGTGCTAAAACTTATGTAAACGCACCTGTTGAAGAATTATTAGTGACTGTTCCTGATAAACAAAGATGTGATATATTACCAGGCAACATTACATTGATGCAAACTGAAGAAATACCAATGAATATTTCAAACATTGTAAGTCCGGTTAATGTAACAAAATCAATTTCATTCGTTGAGCCTGTACCATCCCCTGCGACCACGAATGTCGCTATTTCTCACCCAACTGAACCAGCACCATTATCGAATGCAGGCAGCACGTCAATCATTATTATACCCATCAACAGCGCTGTGAGTAAGCCACAGTCACATTTTTTTGAGACGACGGCAAATACATCTGTTATTGTATACATACCGACCTCTCAGGCTAGTGGCGTTCCCTCACAAACTCTCCCGGTTAATCAGTACGTGTCATCAGCCCTCGAACAAATGATGCAAGATTCCTCACAAACTTTTAGTTTAAATTCACATGTCTTATCAACGTTAACAAAAACTATGTCCTATAATAATCAAAGCAGTGCTATTTCTGATATGATTGCACTTCTGAATAATAACACTTTTGCCCCCGCTTCTCTAAGTGAAAAACCAACGAAGATTCCGCTGTTGCAAAAGTATGAGAGTTTGCCAGCAAATTCGATGTGTTATAAAAGCGATAAAAGTCCGTTGCTATTAGGAGAGACATCGTCGCTAGATAATATAAACAAAACCATGACAGATACTCTATCTTCTAATACTCAAACTTGCGACGAAAAATTATCAGTTAGTAAAGGTTCCTTAGAAACACGCAGTTCAGAAAAAAACGCATCTCCTATATTTTTTTATGACAGTGATTTAAATCTACTAAACGATGAACCGCATAACAGTGTTCTTATCAATGATCTGCCCATAGTAGCCCGTCAAGTTAATATGGAACATTTAATGAATGGATCATATAAAAATATAGATATACAACCAAAAAATGTGATGCCTGCGTATTTACAAGACAATATTCCGTTCAAGGGTGGGTCATTAGTGAGAGATTATATCTCAAAAAGCATTTTGCCAAAGAGTCATGACGTTGAACTGTCAGTATCAAGAGATAACAATTTTTCAGCACAAACTGCTTGTAGTGATGTAGAAATACAGACTAAGAACAACACGACTGAACCTACGATCTGCCTTGGTCCTCTAATGAACGCGCTGTCAGTGCCAATGGATAAACCACTCACAACTCCTCCTCTTTCTGGAGCGCATAATGAAAATGTGTCAATAATTCATGAGACATTCCCAGCCATTCAAACTATTGTTACTTCAACTGAGAAACTCGTACAATTAATGGACAAGACTCATCTTTCCTCTGCAATACCCGACACTTTAGCTGAAAGACTACCTCTTTCGATGGATGAAAATTGTCTCTCTAAGACGTCTTCAGACAGCCTCATTGCTTCATTTAACGAGACTTCACTCTCTAAAAACACATCTGAGGAATCTCAGTTATTTGTTGACTTCCCACAGCCAATAAATGCGATAATCCAACCGACACCAATATATACTGATACAAGTGATCAACCTCTATCAACGGATAATAAGTGTCTTTCAATCACTCAAAACTCCACGAATAAGTCTTCTGACATTTTACGCTTCCCTATAAATAGAACGCTATCATCTATTCCAGCCTCTGAAATTCCTAATGATACACATGTAATGGATCGAACACTTTCATCAACTATAGTCTCCGACAGTCATTTTGGCAAATTAAAACTATTATCAGAAAATAAAACCACTATTACTACTAGCACTAAGAAACTAACTACTGGCAATAAACCGTGCCCAATGAAAAAGACTCAATCACCAACTCCATCGCTGACACACAATTCATCGCAAAATTCTTCTTTATCAAACACGCCTACGCACGATCTACCTACACCAATAGATGAAGCAATCCTGCTTGCTCCGATCCCAGAAACTTCTGTTGCTAAAGTTTTACCAGTAGGTACTGGTAAAACTTTCCAGTTAATGAATGCGCCGCTTCTTATCCCTACTTCAGTCTGTAACACCTCTACTAACGAAAAATCACAATTAAAGAACAATAACTCGTCTCCTGAAAATCTGTCTGTAGATAAGCAGATAAACACATTTTTTGTAAGTAGTTCAAATAGCACAGACGGTCCTATTGATAAAAAGCTTTCCTCAAATCTGGTCCTGGAAAAACCCATTCGAAACATGCTGGTACTTCCTGAAAATTCGTTATCGCACAATCCTTCAGAACCTCTTTTACTCCCATCAGATAACAACATATTGTCCAACAATAACACGTGTTTAGGTTCTAATTTGTGCGTCGTCTCTTCCAATAGTTTGCCAACACCGTCTGCTATTTTGAATGAATATCTAGACATTCCTAAACCTACTAAAGATAATTTATATCTACGTTCAATTGTTGATTTGCCACTACTTGTGAAGCCAACAATGTCAGGAACTCCTATTGCTGACGACTTTTCCTTTGATAAACCACTTCCATTAAATAATTTACTACCGTCTTCGCAAAAAACCCCAGCTCCATCTTTCAGAATTCCGGTTAACAGTTTAAACAACTCGTTCAATCAGTCACTTCCAAAAACATTCAGCTCTGACCTTGAAACCAATAGAGTAGTTGTACCAATTGGGTCATTACAAACGTCCGTGGATGAAGACTCCCTTCCCACTAATATATCTTTACATAACGGATCCGCTCTGATAGAAGGCTCATTATTACCAACGGATAAAATTATTGATAAAACTAGCGGAAACCTGCTCATTGAAAATGATGATACGCCAGTATCGGATTATGAAGTCCAGAATACATCACTCGCAGACGGTCCTATTGACAATAAATTACTTTCATTAGACCATACATCACCATTAAACTTTCCAGTTAATAAAGTTCTCCCGCAATTCCTCCCTGTTAATGTTTCCATTAATAATATAGTCTTTCCGGTAAAGGACGTTCTACCAGAAACGCCAATATTAAACACTGACACCGAAGACCAACCATCACTAGTAGATGATTCGCAAACCCCAGATGATGAGTTACTCTTAGATATTTTAACTACTGACTATCCCAACTCTGGTTGTCTTACCGACATGAATCAAGCTCTGCCAAAGCTAGCCGATAAAGAGGTACCCAGATCTCCAATGCCTTCCGATTTTGATTCCGCACTTCCAGATTCTACAGCTTCCAATATGACTACTAATCTGCCATCAGATAACATACAACAGCCTCCACTTTCGGACATCAATAATGGTAGTCAGCCAATAGGTAAACTGACTTCAAAGTGTTTTATTTGTAATGACAAAATATATAAGTCAAAGCCGTTAGTTATTGCATTACCAAAATCTTTTGTCTCTGCTAACAAAGGTTTAATAATGAAATTAAATAAAAGTCTTTTGAAGACCCCAGTTTCCGGGTCAGCTGATGGTAGTCCGCCAATGGATGAACTCCAAGAGTGAACAGACTAAGGGGATTATCATGGAACATGCACTGAATTGAAAACATTGTCTGTTCTATAAACGTGGTTCTATGTTTATTTATTAATTGATGTGTGTTTCTTAATTTATTTTAAATATAGTTAAGAAGAAGGTTAGGTTAGGTTAAGAAAGGTTAAGAATTATCGAAATTAAATAAATTATTACTGAATAGTATTTCATTCATTTTTAATGAATTATTTAAGTTAGTGATTTTTTTATTTCAGTTTAATTACGGCGTCTCTAAAAATAGTTATCTCAAATACATATTCAAAAGGAGTCTATACCATTAAACATTCATTTAACTATAGTGCAATAATAGACTTGTGTAATGACCATTGGACTGCCAAGTCAAGGGTCTCGCGTTCAAATCCAAGGCACGCACCTCTGATTTTTCGAAATCATGTGCGTGTTAATACTTTAATATCAGGCGCTTTAACGGTGAAGGAAATATCGTGCGGTAACTAAACGATTGATTTTCTTAACGGCGTGACGTGCCAACCCGCATTATGCCAGCGTGTTGGACTATAGCCTCTCATCTTGAAAGGAGACCCGTGCCCAGTAGTGGGACAGTATAATGGGTTGATAATGATAACTATACGTTAGGACGACCGTAAGTAAACTACTTATGCCAAGTTTAAAAAAAGAAATGCATTACATGCGTGTTGACTAAGAACCTATGAGGTTTCACCGCCATTCAGTTTATTGTGCTGATGCATTTAAATAGCGTCAATAGTTACAGTCGAGCATAATATAAGTTCGCTGTTACTTTCTATGTTCTAGACTTTAAAAACAAAAACTAGAAACATACTAAATACATATAATTATTTAACAAAGTAAAGTAAGTGTGTTGAAATGGAAATCTAAGATTTTAACACTAACAGCTAAGTATATGACAGCAGAAATGTCCGATGTTTGGAGCACGCATAACGACGACAATCTAACAGCAGCGTTGAATTTTTATTTACTAACATCATCTCGCCTGTTTTCCCCGAAGGATGAGGCAGAGGTGTACTAATGTACACGTACAATTCACCGGTGGAAGCCCATTGCCATTAATCGGGCCGAATCCAATCTCCGAGCTGCTACCGAGAATTTAGACCAAGGAATCCAACTCATCTAGCATAGCTGCCACCCTTACGACTACTAACAGACAGACAAATTGTTTATCATCACCCCAGATTATAATATAGGCACATGGATTAGTCACAGTCACAACACAGGCAGTAAATGTAGCAATTCACGATTTGCTACTAATTACATTTTTAATTTAATTTGATCGAAGATTAATAAATTTGAATCCTAATAATTATGATAGGAAACGTTATTAAATGGAACGACGTAGAAAAACTGGCAACAAATGAACCGGTTCCAGTGACAGCGCGAGAGTGCAAGTAAACACAAAATGTGAGTGCTACAGAAGATTCAATCCTCTTTATTGGTAATAAGACACAAAATCTCTTACACAACTGTAAGAATATGATGGTTTCCAAATGCTAGGATTAACAGATTTAGGGCGCAAGTTGCCAGAGGGACCAGATGGACGAAGACTAGTAGATAGAGGTTTCACGATGCTGAACGTAGTAGAAAATTTTACTATCGATTGTATATTTACTTTTTATTCAAATAAAACGTATCCAAGTAGTTTTCACTAGGAGAGGCCTAAGTCCAGCAGTGGACGAGTATAGGCTGATGATGATGACGAAGTAGTTTTCGTCTTTGATACAGAAACACAGAGCCCACCAAATTCTTGAGCGAATATATACTACGCCGTAATAGCTGTCCTTTTAATTTCTTATTCAAGATGGCATGAAATTTAATAAAGTTTAATTTTATTAAATGTTTTTAATTAGTATTAAAACAATTTTTATGTGTTACTTGTCCTGTATAAACTCCTCAATCCCTCTACAATCGCTTACGCCTTTTGGATTGGAATCTAAGTAGCGCAAATTAGCAGTTTTAGTTTCCCCACGCGCACGTGCTTTTTCTCACGTTTTATGGTCCTTCTGTATTCATGTGCATCGTGGTTCTCGTCGACCTTGCGTGATTACATCACATTGACAGGAGCGCTCGGCGGCGCCGGTCGCGCTCCGCTGAATACGCGGGCGCAGGCGCGGCTCTGCGCAGCCTGCGCGCACGCGTGCGTGACATGCTCCACTGCACGGCAATGTGAGACTATGATCCTTTATGGTTCATGGAATTTGTATCGGGTTTAGTTATATACAACGTAAGTATTACAAAAAAAAACCTTTAATTGTCGACT
This sequence comes from Subacronicta megacephala, assembly GCA_958496365.1. Taxonomy (NCBI): domain Eukaryota; kingdom Metazoa; phylum Arthropoda; class Insecta; order Lepidoptera; family Noctuidae; genus Subacronicta; species Subacronicta megacephala. Next base: position 5,629,602 of record OY292516.1, on the reverse strand, counting down.
TCTTACAGTTCCCTCTACGAAACGATGAGACTGTGCACCTTCCTCTACTTCTGAAATAATTTGTCATGTCACTTGTCATTTCATTACTGTTGGTTAAAAACTTAGGCCAAACTAATTTATATTTATTTAACCGGTTAACATCCAATAGGTCGTATTTGCATTATATCATATTAATATACATATAATATATTTGACCTTCACTGCTTCCCTGTTTTGGTTTATCTTTGAATAATATCAAATGTTTACCCAATAAACAGTATGTTTCTAAACGAAGCTCTTATGATCCTCAATAACATACCATCACGCCTGTATCTCCGAAGGGTTAGGCAGATGTGTAAATACTAATGTACACCCACAGTTCACCAATATGTTTAGCCCATTGCCATTAATCGGACACGACCTCTAAGCTACTGAGAATATCATACAAAAACCCAATAACACTATGCTTGACCTGGGAATAGCTCAAACGTAGCAGTCCAGCTTAGGACCACTAGACTCATGAGGCAATACTCAATAACAGTCAGTGAACACAGACCTCATTTTGAGGGGCTTGTGTTTACACAAAATAACTTTAAGTTAGAGTTTAAGTTTTAAACGAATCCAAAAGGCAGAAAAATTCTACATAATATATTCTTCAAAGACTCGCAGAAATTGAGAAATGTGATACCGTATTTATAGTAGAAAACATACGTCAATGTTTGTTTACCTACCTCTCACTTTCAGTACACAAATGAAGATACGAAAGTGCATCGCTATCTTCAAGTCAGGATTAATAACGTTCACCGTACTTCAAAGTAGCACTCGACTCATAAATCTCAATGCGTCTAAATATAAAACGAGAATTGATCGAGGCGTTTATCTCACGTGCGCTGTAGCCAGCATCTCGCTCGCTTCGTTGGAGACGTATCCTTTGTTTTAGATCGCGAATTGTCATCCAATTGTTCTTTGTTCCAATAACTGAACGATTAACTGGCATCGTAACATTAATAACGAATGAACAAAGGGCACAACGTTTTGGTCACAGCTGAAGAGTGAAGTTTAACCAGACCATAAGATATTTTAAAGAAGTTTATAATTACCAATATATAGATATATCGCAGGTGATTTGCGTTGTTTTGTTACCCGAGAATGCAAATAATAACCTCGGCGCTAAAGTTATCCTTATTATGAGTTAATTGCTATTGAATTTGCATATTTTAATAATTAGCTAAGTGCCGTAGAAAACAATGTCTCTTTAATACATTTAATTCTAATAACTAATTTATTATACAACGTCAACGGTCGTCATTGATCGTATTTGTGTCATTAGAAATAGCCACGTTCCTCACAAAGCAATCATTGCTATTATAATTATGAATACTTCTTGTTTCAACAATCTACGTTGTTTGATGTTATTTAATATTGTAGTATGCATTACCGCATAAAATAGTTATTTATATTTTTTGGTGACAGAAAAAGTCAACCACGTGCAAATACAGGCCGTCTTTGGGGGCCAAAAAATCTAAATACTAAGAGTCGCCTGTCAGATCTCAATTTTCCATACAAACTCTTGGAGCCTATAATTATTTTTTTTAGCGTTCAGGCGTTCACACATGCGTTGACGGAAAGCTAGCCGTACTGGTAAGTTAAAGGGGATTTCCCCAACTTTAAATGAGGTTGCCATTTTGGGAAACAATCTAAATTATTCTGAAGTGTTTTTATTCGCTACGTGTTGCCAGGGTAAATATTAATCTCCAAAATGTTTAGTTCAGAAGACAGGAAAAAATCTATTGATAATATCAAGATAAAAATCAATCGTGATATATATCCGCTAATATACATATCGGCGAATCCTGGTTAGCACAGTGCGCGTCTTCTGTTTATATAACTCTGTATTACGGCAAGCGTTGAAACAAACATTCCTAGACAAATTGATTTTCATCATCATCATCATCAACCCATTACATTGTCCCACTGCTGGGCACGGGTCTCCTCTCAGTACGAGAGGGATTTGATTGATTGATTTTACTTGTATGTAAACACTACTTAATTATTCTAACCTCAAAACCTATACAAGGAGAATTTATAGACAGAGTTTCCTCGTATAATATGCCTTTGTATATGTCCAATTTATGGTGTAACTACAGCTGTACGTTACCTCTAAGTCTTACTTTATAAGGTCTTGGTGAGTCTATAATAATTTATCACAAAGGTTCCTGGATTCAGTAATACTGATTACCACTATAAAATATTGAATAAATATTTTTATTTTTAGGCATTATTTGAAATTTCTATATATGTGAGCTACGCTTAATGACATACTTATGGCCTTTTAAAATACGTTAATTTTAAATACTTACGTATTTTCCTGTAAAAGAACATCACTTCGTAAGCTTCGACCATGTTACATCTATCCTATACATATTGTAAATATATACAATTATCCATGAAAAATAAACGTACCATCACCTCGTAAGAAGTGTAAGCATGGAAGATTAATATTCATAAAAATGAAAAATCTTAGAAAACTATTAATCAGATGAATATGAAATCGCTGCGCAATCTTATATTTAATTCCAAGGTCGAGAAAATAACTGTAAAGTATCTAATCTGATTTCTCTGTAAAGCAATTTCCTATAAAAATCGGTACAAGGCGGCATTGCCTAAACTATTCTAAGAAAGCGACGGTTTAGCCCTCTCTTTCTATCGTTATTTTCTGAGAATGGAAGAGGGATGTAAAGAGATCTATCTCCATTGTTGATGTGCTTCTAAAAGCCATTACGTACATACATCATTTCTCAAAGGATCTTTCATGACATACATCATTTACAAAAGGATCTTTTCAGGGAATTTCAGCGCGACTGTATATCAATCGTAAAACTTTTTTACACACGTGTGAACGTACTTAATATAAACCTATATGACTGACTTACTGACTGGCAACGTATAAATTTAAGTAAGAAGCAAGTTTCACTTAAACTGTAGCTAAGATTTTAGGAATTATCTAAGCTGGTCGTCGCGAATGTCTCGAATCCCATGACGAATCCGACATAGACAATTTATGGAGATTTCCGACAGGATATTATCAAGGGCCTTGATAATTTCTTAACAAATCCAGTGAAGGTAGACCTGACATTGTAAAGGCTTTCCGCAAAATGAGAGGTCAGCTTATACCAGAAATGCATAGGTTGAGATGTAGCCTTGCGTACATAGTGTACATACGTATAGCCACTGGGTTATCAATAAGTAGTTTTGATTTTTAAATTTAATTAGTGATGTGACTCCGTTCGATTTTAACCTTCACTCGATAAGTACTTCCCAAATTATTTGCGTTAATCTTTTCAATGATTTGCGTCGGGTATTACGTACTTACAAGTATTCACAATCCAATAAGTTAAATGTCAAAGGAAAGGCAAATATTTATTTTTAAAACTGATTACAGGGCATTGGGGGCGTATTACGCGAATGTTGACAGTGATGAAAAATGTGACGTTAATGTGACCTGTTGAACTTAGAACAAGAAATCTTTTTTTCCTTTATATAACCATTGTTTTATTCCTTTTATAATGTACTCGTAATAAATCCAGTTGTATTATGGTTGAATGTCACATAGCAGGAACAATGAAACCAATGACGTCACTGACGCATGCTGTTGAACTGCTATGGAAATTATTTGGACAGAGATACTGTGCTATATAATAATATGTACTTATTTATTTTTTGGGCGAGTATTGAATTTTTGTGTTGTTTAAAGTAATTAGTTATACATATTTTTCATGAAAAATCTACTATATAAAAATAAGTCGGGTTTTCCTTCCTAACGCTATAACTCCAGAACGCACGAACCGATTTCCACGGTTTTGCATTCGTTGGAAAGGCCTCGGGCTCCGTGAGGTTTATAGCAAAAAAAAGTCCGGCGAAGCCGTGGGCGGAAAGCTAGTCTAATAATACAAACCAATTCTGGAATTTCTGATTTTCGATTGCTGAGGTAAATCAGTTCAAATTTAACAAACTGCCAGTGATAGTTTACTATATTAATTCAGTAATACCGCAACCCAAAATTGGAAAACTAAAATACATTTGGAATCAAACTTAAATTATATCTTAGGTCAGATTTAATCTCAGGGGGCGAAAATGGCCAATTCTGATGAATCACAATATGATTCACGGACACACTGAATGCTACAAATCATCAGTATAAGCTGACCTACGCCGCCTATCTATACCGTATATAGCCGTATATATACTGTGGATCATCATAAATGGCCAGTTGGGCCACATCAACTTCGTATTTGTTTACATTCAAATTGCAGTTTTGTGCAAATCACCATTAAAGTGCGGGTGTCCTTACCGCGCCCCTCTCTATTCACATTGTTTGGTCTACTGTCCATTGTCTGTATAATAACGTTTAGATAAGAGACCAATTTATCATCCACTCACCCACATATCTCATACAATAGATTCGTTTACAATGGGACACTATGTAGTTATCCACATAGTATTCTCCTTGCTACCTTGTAGATGTAAATATAGTTTTTTTTTTGTAAGTTATGATATGTTACGTGGTATTTCAGTGTGCTGGGTTCACACGCTGTCAACATAATTATTTTGTCCTCATTTATCATAATACATAAGTGTACGTGTATGTAGGCGTTTAAGTCGCCGCCGTGGGTGAATTATTTTTATTTCAAACATCGCACCTTGCAACAGTGGAATTCCTTTATTATGACTGCTTGTAACATGACGTTCCTTTGTTATAGTTTATTTAAGTGTGTTTATAGTTGTTGCACTACTGTAGATGAATTTATTCCGTAAGTTCATCTTTCGGATGTTCTAAAAACAGACTTTGTGAGATTATAGCGAGTTTATTTAAAAATCTTCCGTACAAACCTTCACGCAATATCGAGGGATAACAAATTTATCCGGCAATCAATTACAAAATTTATTTCGTTTTTATTAGCAATCTGGTTAAATAAAGACAGCCGGTTAAAATGACAAACATATGGCTTCCAACATTTATTTTCAGTCCTGTTCATCAATACACCCCTCCATTACGGAGCGTCGCGTGCGCTTGTTTTGATCAACTGTGATTTAATTTGTAACTGGTAAATTGTTTTCTTTGTTGCTTCTATGTAATTAATTATTCCAAGGTGCAGTCGTCGTGTCGTGTTCGTCGCAAGTAGGTCGCGGGTTCAAATAAAACAGCTGCACAGGTCAGAGCGTAGTAGTTGACCACGTTCGTACTGGAACCATTGAACCCTACTTAAATCCGTTTGTCTATCTAACGGCATGATTTTTTCTTTTCAAAATCGCGCATACCCAAGCTTGTTTCCTTACAAACATTTTTTTTTGCAAGGATGTAATATTCTCGTCCCGAATTCACTCAGAATTTTGAAAATATTCTTCTATCAGCCAGTGTTTTCTTTTCGACGAAATATTAATGTGTCACATCTATATTTTTCCAAAAAGAAAACTTAAAAGTAACTGGCAAGCATGTTTCACTTCACAGTTTGCGTCCTTCGGCGGTATTCTGTGAGGTACATTCGGCCGAATAAATCTTCATTACTGCCCGTATCAGGCACGCCGCTGACCGGCCCTTTTACTCTCGACCAATTTATCGGCCATTCCGTTCATTGGCTATAACTAGACCACTCGAGTATTATTCGGGCTTAGGTATGCCGAGCACCACATAAAATGTGATACCGCAGTCGTAAACTTACGTAGCTTGCGTCGTGTGTGATTGCGTTCAGTTTAAAATTCGAATGTTGCGTCTCGATATTTTTTTCTCACGGTTTTAATGAGCTTCCCGCGCAGTGCTGGTTGACATAAACAATTGAGAACAATATTTAAAAAACTTATATAAAACTGTTCAGAAAGTTTGCATCAGATTAAACTACTTTAACGTTTTATTCAGAATTATTGTTATTTAACAACCAACAATTTCAACGGTATATTTATACGACCTTTCAAAGACACATTTACACGTTGTAAATAAAACTTGGTTATAAAGACGTATATCGTATTTTCGCATTTTTTTTTTGGTAAAAGAAAATGATAATAAAATGCAATGCAATTTATTTAATAAATTTTCATTTAGATAGCTATTGTACATGTTGCAACAGTAGTTCTACATATTTATAGATCAACACAAAATAGTGCTTCTTAATAGATTGTTTAGCACATAATTGATTGAAGGCTAATTACAGTTTATTCTAGACTTCTGACGTTATACGGTAATTGTTTGAACACAAGAGTTATTTAGTTAAAACATGAATCATCTGTGGTAATAACAACCATGACTATTTGAAAAGATGGATGGCTAGTCGCTAGGTACGTAGGTTCCGCAAAGAAGTACTGATTAATAAATATGATTCTATATAATAACCCTACATTTCAATTCTGGTCTAAAATTCCTGGTTGGGACTTTAGATTTGTTCGCTCTTAGTCCGCACGAAAGAACAAAACGAATACCAAGAACATTTTATTGTTTCTGGGGGGCAAAAATGGCTCCTTTTTCTCGGGGACTCATGGCTCCAAATAATTCTAGGTTCTGTATGAACCGGTATATAATAAGCTAAACTCTTATTGTATAGACTTTTCGCACAATGAGACGTCAGCTTATACTGGGGCTATTCCAATTCACTATTAATGTAACGCCTTTAAAGTCTCGATACAGTCAAAAAATTCTGTAACAATAGGTAATAGCACTAAAAACAAAATAAAAAGAAAACCTAAAAGTTAATGAATTAATAATAATGAAAACCTAGTGAAATAAACTTATTTCACTAACAATGTTGATAATTGTAAATACGTACCTAATTTTGTAATTTTACCAAAAGCTAAATAATTTATAAGCCGGCTTTATAGCCGGATATTATTTAAATAAAAAAAAACTCGGTTTGGTCCGTCACGCTATTTGGGTAAACTTTTTTTTTACGGATTAACTGGTAATGGCCCACTGGTTTACCTGAAATAATTAAATATTCATAAAAAATAAAGTCAGAAAAGCTTTAATTCGTTCTTTCAGACAGTTATAGACTGGATTCATTAATATGTATATAAAGTTAGTAAGACATTGATTTACGCTACTGTAGTATTTAAAAACGTTTGTTCTGTGGCATTGCTTGCTGCAGTGCACTGTTTAAAAAAACCTTTTGACATTTGAAGTAATCGCTTCCATCAGCTGACTGTCAAGTCGTGCGATGCTTGTCCGAAAAAAAAAAAAAATTTAAATCCCGCTCGGTTCGCGAGTTTTTAATCTAAAACTCGTTTTTAAAGTTTAATTAACCGTTCACAAAAAAGAAAAGTATGTACCTAAAGTATAAATTTAAATCTTTTCGGGAGAGTTTATCTGAGATTTACTTTGATGTGGAGCCCATTTTTTATAATTATCGCTTACTAAAGAAAAAAAATTCGACGATAAAGGCCCTTTAATTTGTATGAGGTCACTGAACTAGTTTTTTACATGTTTTAGTTGTAATTGTATTGTCAACAACAATATTATAACAACAATATACACAGCATCAAAAATGTGTGGACGTGTTTTTTCTTTTGATCTTTTTTATCGACCAATCTTTTCTATCATACAAGATTATTTCATGGGAATATAATAAAAAAAAAAAAAAATTGGTCTGAAAAGTGATTGTATAGTGTATTGTAATTAAATAAAATATTATGTACGAGTATGTGTAAGACTGCGTCATTAATCTTGTGGTCCTAAGCGCAACTGCTACGCTATGTCCTGGTTTCGATTCGAAGGTCAAGCAATGTTATTAGAGCTTTTCTGTTATTCTCAAGTTCTCAGTAGCAGCTCGGAGTCTGGACTTGTGCCCGGGTAGACTACATGGCCATAAACTCGCCCCATATTACATGGGAGCCAAATATACCAGCGAAATGTAGGTATAAATTAGTACACCTCTGCCTAACCCTTTGGGGAATACAGGCGTGATGGTATAACAGTGTAGTGTAATTGCACTTGTAAAATAGGATTAATTTTTCAACCACTTCCTCATTCCTGACCCTAATTGATGGAGCGGTTTTGACCTTTGTTCCAAGTAACTGCTTGCAGGTATCCAGCACGTGATGCAAGCGAGAGGACGGGGGCGGCGCGGGCGCAGCGTGGGCGCGAGGTCGCTTGCACAACTGCACTGATACCTTGTGCAAAGTCCTGAGTAGTTCAGTTTAAGATCATATACAGATTATTGGAATGTCAAGTCCCAATTTGACATTCAAAGGAGATCGGAGAACGATAAAACCTTTTGTCGGCAGTAATAGTAAGCTTTTAATTTGATGGGTTTAATTTAATTTGACTATATTTTCTTATTTCATTTAAATAAAAGCTCGTTTTAAAATGTTTTTTATAAAGTATGAATTAATTATTTAGTTTTAGCTAAACCGCGTTAATACGTCAGTCTTGCATTGTTGTTTCTTGTTCTTCAATTATATTCTTCATTTCCTGTCTGTGCTGTTAACAGTCGAGGAGTTCCCTCGTTAGGAGTCAACCTTGAGTGCAGTAGTCATACCATGGAAACGATTAAAACCAGCTGTCATAATGAAATTCGTACAGAGAATGTCTGTGTTTTTGATCGTTGAAGAATTAGATTATCTGAAGCAAATCCTGATGTCGATTCAGGTCATGGTTACCACACAAATATAATGTCATCGGAACTGAACCAACATGTTAATATTTGAACTCTGTAGGATAAAAAGAAGTGGTTCTAAGTCTTACTTCTAATAAGTGAAACTGTGTAGTGTGTTCTTTTGTAACATGAACCTTGCTAAGACAAATTACGGGCTAGGTGGTTTAAGATACAATAATAGAGTAAACGGACATTGTAATTGACATTGCAAGGAAGGCAATTTTAATTTGACCCAGAAAAGATATTGAGACTTCTTTGAAAAAACTATTTATGAAACCTAACTCCTCACTCCCATACTCCTTTCACACTTTTCGTTCGTCGAACTACGTTCTATTTTATTTGAATAAACTTCGAAATTAGAATCTAAACTTCTGCATTACATTCTATGCGGATACGGCAAAGGTACTGCATTCTATTCAGCCAACCTGACTGGCCCTGCAACTAATTTCGCAACACTTTAGGTCAGAACAGGTGAATATTGTTGATCAACAACTGGTTTTTACGTTAGATGTAGTAGTCTTTGTCCCATGCGGGGAGATTCGACGTAGCATAATGTAGGAGGCGTGTAGGCAGCTAGGTATTCTTCAGATAGATCGATCAATGTCTAAGTTTATTACCATTCTTCCTAGACAGCATTCTGACATTTAATATTATTTGTTCCAAACAGATATTTCTGTCAGGCAAGTGGGAGGTTGTTTAAGATCAATACCTACCGTTCATGCCGTGATTTATGTATTAGCATCCTAAAAAGTTTTTTCTGTATTTTTAATGGGTCCATTTTTATTTAGGGTTATTCTCCAAAATATCTCAAACCTCATATTATTTTCCAGAGTCAAAATTTTTTCTTGTAGGCCCTCTATTCTATTTGGATCCAACGATCATTAACGCGAGTCACTATAATAATTAAGGATAAATAAAACTATTTATATAATAGTTTCTGAGTATTTCTTCGTCATGGAAGAATGGCTTGCCTTGTAAACCATATAAAACATTAGAAACTTCGTCATGAGAACAAAGTAATTAACATCACATTACAACATTCTGTTGTGGGTACATGATTATGGAAATCAGATTTATTTTAAGCAAAGCAACGAGCTAGCAATATTATTATGTCATTACCATAGTGTGCTGGCCGTTGTGGTAATATTTCAATAAAAAACTGCAACACTGTGGTTGTAGCTATAGAGTGCTTCATTATATTATTATGATGTCAATTAGCGTAACTCGTTTTGAGAGACTAAATCTTTAAAGGCATTTTTCGGTGGTCTGAGACTTGATATTCCCGACAGGTTCGTTTAGTGCCATTCTAAATTTATAGTTCAGAAATTAATCATCACTGGCTTTGGCAATAATAAATACTATATTCATCTGCAATCAATTCATATTTAAAATCCATAGAAAAATGGCGTCGCACTTGCAGCACACGCAATTCACAAAGTCGACGGACACACTACACAACGTGCTATAAATTTCCAGTATAAGCTGACCTCACCTTGCATAGGGTTTTCGTACAATGACAGGTCTTATAGTAGCTAAATTCATATATTATGATAAATCTAATGAGGCCATTTTAGTCGCCCAGACTCCAATAAATATTAGAAGGGTGTGAAGCTTTCCAAAGTGAACAGGGTATTATATATTTATTTTATTTACAGAGCGCCGTCTTGACAATTCTAGGACAATAATGGACGCTATTATTGTTAGGTATCTCAATCTCTTCATTTCCAAACTTATTAGGCAAGTCACTGACAGTTTAGTAACAGCTGTTTTCAAACAATAAGCAATTCCTTTCAGTAAGTCCTTTGAATAATGCTTCAACGAGTTTGTCACCCTCGGAACTTCAGAAACTTCACAACACCCAAGTTTCCTTCCCTTCAGCATGACCTTGCATGATTTCAGCGACTTCTACTTAGACTTTGAAGTATCACTTAAACATTTAAGTCTCTATTTCCATTTAAATAACAAGTTCGCTAATTATATTTTTTGGTTATGTAACTTTAAAGATTCCTTTGGGGAAAATAATTAATATATTCAGGGCAGTTTTAGGTGTTAACTTTAGAGTTATAACTTATATTTATCAATCCTATTATAGCCTTGTACCTCCGTCATTTATTAAATTGGAGACTAGGTAAACAATGGAAGATCGAATAGAGACGACTCAAACATAGGTAGACTTTAGATGGTTTAGGTACTGAAAATATTTACATTCTGCATAACAAGATGCTGCTAGTTATTAATTACATCGCATCGCATGACGTGAACTTGTATTTTAGTTACTGACGCATCATCAGAATCAGCCCACTAAAATACTGGGGTATACTCTAATTTTACAGTAAAACGATTTTTTGTATGAGAAAATGGTGTATTTTGAAATTAGCTATTTCTATGTAATTTATCGTCTGTACTGTACGTCTGTATATACCGCAGCAATAAGATAAAGTCAAAACAAAAAAGTTTTATTTAAACACTGCAAGATGCCATTTAAACTTTAAAAAAAGTTCCGATTAACGTTTATTCCTTTGATTTAAATTAAGAATACCATTAGCCCGCCTAAAAGAAACAAAAATGGTTGCGTAATCTTAATGCCATATAGAGACAGTAGTACGTGGAATAGGCATGAGGAAAATAGTGTGGAACGCATGAATGAACGCTTATGTACCTACTTATGTCCTCTACGAGCGTGGGCTCACGGTCAGAGTATCATTTGATTACGTTACAACAATAAACGGTACGGGACAATGACAAGTTGCATCTGTTTTGTATTGTATTCATTGTTGCTAGGCAAAAAGTACCTAGATACCTAACGTAGAAACTGAGTTAGAAACAAATAATAGTTCTTATCTAATTTAGTAGGATCATAACAGCTCAGAAGACGTTTTCAGTACCCAGGCCGTAAGCGACCTACTTCGTTATGAAACAACATTGAAGTCGTATGATCTAACAGAAATAATAGCCCTGTTTGATGGTATGTTGTAGGTTACTACCTACATAGCCAGTTGAAGCTGTTCATCTTAACTTTTACTTTTCACACGTCAACAATTTCTTAATAAGCTTGGTCTTAGCAGAGACGATAGTGCCGCGAATAGCGAAGTAACGTTATGCCAAAAACTTTGCCATATATGTCAATACTAGCTTTCCGCCCACGGCTTCGCCCGCGGGGTTTCTCGGCTTTTCTGCATTTAAATTTTTCCCATTTTTGCAACGTTTGAAATTGTTTTTCTTATATTATAACGTGTAACTGTTTTTTGTCCCAAATAAATAAAATATTTTTTTTTCATGTATGCTCCGCTCCTATTGGTCTTAGCGTGATGATATATAGCCTATAGCCTTCCTCGATAAATGGGCTACCTAACACTGAAAGAATTTTTCAAATCGGACCCGTAGATCCTGAGATTATAGCGCGTTCAAGCAAACAAACAAACAAACTTCAGCATTATAATATTTAAAAAAGATATAGTATAGATATAGATTTCAGCAATTTAGCGATCCCCTTAAATATATAATTATACTACGAACTTTAAGCTTCGAAGTATTAACATATCCAAAAAAAAAATTTTATTTTTTTTAATGTCACGATGAAACCCTAGAACTTTCGAAATTTATAAATGTTTTCGCGGGCACTATTCTTTTTTAACCGGTGACATGTCGACTCCAAAGACATTTAAATATTACGAGAGATAGACGAGACATCACAAAAAAAATTAAACAAACATACAATTGAAATTACATCGTTCGGGATCATACATGACATGCATATTAAAATGTTTAGAATTATTGCTTTAATGACACCTTCAGTTAACTTTATTTTACTTTGCCAAACACTCGAACAATTACCAATCCAACCGCCATCAAAAGTGTCGTCAGACTCGGTCAACGCATGAATGAACGTCATGATGTCGTGCCATGGTCGTCACGTGATGAGCTTCACGCTCAATTTGAGACGCCCATCCATGCTACCCACTCTCACCGCTTTGCTATTCGCTAAGGTAATGCCCGGTCTTCGGTATCCGTATTTGGTCATTTATGAAGTTAAAATAGTTGATTGGTAGTTTCGTAGCTCTAGTCATATCTACTGCTAGCTGTGCCCCGCGGTTTCACCCATTTTACCCTGCTCTTAATGGTCTTAGTAACCTTCCTCATGAATGCTGCTATCATATTATACAAACATATTTTTTCAAATCCGACTGGTACTTCCAGGGATAAGCGCGTTCAAACAAACTATTTAGATTTATTATATAAGTATAGATAGATACTATTATATTAGAAATAGAGATAAGATGAAATAAAGGAGTTAATTTTGCTTAATTTAGCAGTCAATACTTACTTGCATACTATTTTGTATATCGTCTTTGATGTAATAAGTGTGCTAAAAGGCACTTGCCAATATTTTACTGACCCTTTTTATTCTTAAAACAACCCTCGTCTACCTCAAGTTATTTTTATTAACAGAGAAACATTTATAGACATCAAATTGCTTAAATGTATTTCGTGTTTCATCTTGCCGAATAAGAAACATCGCTTCCATTTCCAAAGGTCGAATATTTCAACTGCTAACTTTGTGGCAAATTGCCGATCTATTCCTGTAATAAGTTCTAAACACAGCCACATGGCTTTCGGTACCAAATCAAGAACTACCAATTTTAAGTCACTTTTGAATAGAGACTTCCTATTGTTGCGTCCCAAAAGGAATATTTGTTATTATTTATTATGGACAAGAGCCGTCTATGTTTCCTAAGATGCAATCTACCTCCTTCTCAAATTATACCGTAATCCGTGAATCATATTGTTATTCACCAAAAGAGGGTCTTTAGTGGAGACTAGAGTAGACGGAGACTTTAGTCCCCCTGTTACTAGTTTAGGCGTGGAAAGTTAACAAACATATTTTTGCATATATAATATTATTCTTTACGTATTCTTTTTCACGACAAAGTCCACTAGACCAAGGACTTGACAATATTGGAGGTACGTTAAAAAAGGTTCGCTAATAAAACCAAAGGATCTTCCAATGCACCTTGGACGTCACGAAATCAACCTGCTGATTGGCTAAGCCGCTGACGTGATTGAAGATCGACCAATCATAAGTTTTAGGTGAACAAGCGACTAAATACTTCACGCACGCTTTCCTTCTAAAAACACTATACTCTAGGGCTCGAACGCATTTCTCCACGAACTCGTGCATAAAACGCGAGTTGTAGAACTATGTACTAAGAGGAGTCCTTTATTCTGCAAAAAAGAGTTTCGCAACAGCGAGACTATTACATTTTTTAATCTTCCGACCACCTTGACTCTGTTGTTACGGCTTAAAACCGCGTTCGCCGTGCGTGGGTTCATGACCAAACGATAACATTGCAACAGCTTTCGTTAATGCCCAATCCAAATATATACGTTAACTTGCTTATAAATGGGGTTTATTGTTCCTTTCTTTTTAAATAAGTGTTGTAATTTCGACTAAATGCTTGTTTTTTACTTTATGGAGTGAAGCTGCATTAAAGGTAGATTTGAGATAAAAAAGGACATGTTTATGCAAATGTTTTCAGATTATAATTATTATACGGAAGGAACATTTTTTAAGTAGACATTTTCATGGTAAAATAAAAAAAACTCAAAGCATTTTCCGAAGTATGAGATGCACACCACTTCGGTTTTTCATTTCTCTCACACAGCTTAACACAATTTTGTCTAGCAGCAACTAAAGCACTACATTAATGTCCTCACAAATGTAGTTATGTTATGGTGTACAATAAAGATTATTCTATTCTATTCTCAATATTACGACAAATAATATAATAATAATAGGTGCTAATCATCAAGTAGTTTTCCACAAACTTATCGCAACCCATCCTCGGTGCGTACAATAAATTTCACAATTTTTAAGTCACAATCACAATTTATTTTGATAACCTGAACTTAATATAGTGACTTTGACACACTTCTAAGTCAATTATACGTACAACATAATGATTACATCTGAGTAAACATTAGAAAGAAAGCCAGTTTGCATCGCAAAAGCGTTTGTAATTACATATTAACGGCAATGCACTTGCATATTGCTGTAATAGAGCGGAAAATAGCAAGAGCTGGTAATTGCATAGTATTCGGATTGATTGCTGATAATATAGCAGAGAATCTTCTATCAGTCACGCCTGCGTTTCCCAAATATGTCCCCAATATTTAGGCACAGATTTAGGTCTCATATAAGGGATGGAGCCTAAATATGAGCGATCAGTGTTTATAAGCAATTGAATGTTTTCATCGTACATTGCTTCCTTTCTACATCAGCGGAAACTTAAACACGAAAGCGATAAAGCAATAGCATATTAAATGCACAAATTAAATCTTACGTAAAATACGCTTTTGTTTTGCGTACGCGCACGGGGCATTTCCCGTTTGCCCTGTATTGTTCTCGCCGGCATAGTTTCGCACGCTCCAAATATCTACATACATGGAAAGCGGTGTTCATACATACATACATTTTAAACATTAACATTCATATTTTGTTGCATGAATGGACGTAGCAGCGAGGAATGTCCATTGTCGTCACGCGTCGTATTAACTTTCAATACATTTATATTCAATCGGTTTTACAATTCGATGCTATTGACAATGAAATCGTGATAAGCGTACAAGATACGGGTCAAAAAACTAAATTTTGTCCAAATCGCTTTCTTTCTACCCCTTAAATAGCTAGCCTACAGACCAATTCTAAATAATTGCAGCTTTAAAATCTAGAGACTAGACAATTAATTCAAAATATTTAACACATCATCAAAAAAAATACTTAAAATAAAATGACAACTTACACATTGTTTCTGAATTATGTCGTAGCGATAACCTCTCGACCTTCCCACGAGAATAACTTAAACTATCTTCAAAATTAAATGTTGTACTACCCAGAGCTTGTTTACGTTCGAAAATATAATATTGAATAACATAAAGACTCTTTCTTATTAGATAAGAGCATTAAATGGACTACGACTTAACATTACGAAGAAATATGTGCTATAAGTTATTATCTTACATTTTTCATCAGAACCAATTTCTCAAGGGATTAAAAAATAATGTTAGTATTAGTCTAGACGAGAAAGTTATTAAATCAAAGTAACCTACTAAAAATGTTTTTATATTATATGACTTTCCCACAGCTTCGCCTGCGTTTTCACACCTTAGATTATATTATTGCATTTTATTAGGAATTCGTTTTTTTTCATGTAATATAGCCTATGTCACTCGTGGTGAAATCGTGAATGAATTTTTGAAATCGGTCCAGTAGTTTTGGTGTGAAAACATTTCAAACATACTTAGGTACATACAAAAACACAAATGTTTCTTCTTTATAATATTAGTTTAGATTTAGATATACATATACTATGACGGCGAACTTCGACTCTTCGACTCTTTAACTTCACCGTCGGATACCAAGCGGCAACTGCAGCCTAGGTATAAACACCATCAACACCAGATATATTATGAATAACGCGTTCTGCATTTCATATTCCCAATTCATTGCCCTTTAATCTTTTGCACGCCAGAGTATAAACGTATCGCCGTACCCCTGACGCCAGGCCACTTTTTCTGTCAAATTACACAAGGTAGTGAAAACACACTAAAGTAATGATTAAATTGTTTATTTCATAAAATAGGCGACGTATATTTTGTCATATATTTGTGACGTTGGCGTTCAGGGTAAGATTTCGTTTGTCGTTCAAAAGGTTCGCTATTGCTCCGCGGCAGAATACTTGGTATGTCATGTACCATTCCAGACAAATTCCTGCAGAGCAGTCCTAATGGGACAGGTGTTCGGTTATTGAATAAGAAGAAATTTTTATAGTCGTAGTTTTTTTTACGTACTGCCTCATTAGTCTAGTGGTCCTAAGCGCGACTGCTACGCTATAGGTCCTGGGTTCGATCCCCGGGTCGAGCAGTGTATTGGGTTTTTATAAGAAATACCCAGTAGCAGCTCGGAGTCTGGATTTGTGCCCGGTTAATGGCGATAGGCTCGCCACCTATTACATGGGACCTAAACATACCGGCGAAATGTGGGTGTACATTAGTACACCTCTGCCTAACCCATCGGGGAATACAGGCGTAATGGTATGTATGTAGTTTTTTAAAAAAAGCTTACTAGCAATGTGGGTCGCACATTACTACTATTCTTGTGCTAAGCTTGTGATACGAGTGGGTTCACGTCGGTAGTGCAATGGTTGAGTTTCGAACCGGCAACCACATGATCGCAAGTCCAACGCTCTACGTAGCAGTGCCTTGCAACTTCTTTGGTATTGCAGATGTCCATGTGTGGCGATGGCTACTTAGTACTTACCATCAGTTGGCTCGCTAGCTCGTTGGCCGAGATTTTCATAAGAAAAAGATGAGAAGCATTCCTAAATCGAAGAGAAGCATGCCTTATCAGAATTTCAAATAACTCTTTGGGATTATTAAAAACAACACATTTTAAAAGTTAAATCACTAGAAGCACTTTTAATATAGTTCATTGCAAAAGCAATTTGGGCCGCAATTTATCGTCTTACGACATTTTTTGCCGATAAAGAAGCTCGGTGCGATTGTTTGAAAGACCTTCGTCTCGACAATTGTTTGGACAGCTGTATATTTTATCGACTACGTACTAACTGTAGGTACATTATTTTGGTCTTCATGTAGTGTGAGACAAACTGTTTGTTTTCGCAGGTCATAATATTATTTTTTCTTATACCACCTTTTCTTTGTAGAGAAATAAGTGTAAGGTTTTATATACCCTCTACCTTAGAGGAAGGGGGAGGGTTGCCTATGCAATTTCCTTACTGAATTCAGCTCAAAATTATATCTTTCAAAATAGCCTTTGGTGCGTACTAGGATATTCTCTTCTGCCTTAGAGGCATTTACTAACTCAGTTCTCAACTCAGACCCGGAAAAACTAATTGTAGGTTATACAATATATTGGGTGGGAATCGAACCCACAACCTGTAGTTCAGAAGCCGATTGCTCAACGAGTATGCCACGTTTCGCATAGACCTCGCTGTCTAGAATATTATGTTAATTCGAAATTAATTATTATTATAAGTATTTTTACGAAAACGTTAAAAAACTTGTTTGATCTATATCAAGCAAAAGCGAAGCGAAAGTGAGAATCATATAAAAATTATAATAAAAACTGTAAGTAAATAAAATCTGTATCTAAATAAATAAAAATGAACAAATACAATTTTTTGTACAGACAAAGTAAATACCTACTTGTTATAAATTATAATTGATTAAATATGCATCACTAACATTGGGATTAAACATAACAAAATTTTTAATGTTTTCATTTTTAACCCTCGACGCAAAAAGGACTGGGTGTTATAAGTTTGACGTCTCCTTCTTCTTCGTCGTCTTGACTGTCTATGTGTATGTTTTTTGTTTGAAAGGTGACTTAGTCGGGAGTGTTCTTAGCTATGTTTGATGAAAATCGGTCGAGATATAATGCTATTGTCGGGGATTTATAAAATTTTAATTTAGTAGATATATAATAACTGGTAATATTCGATCGCACACTTATAGAAAGCTGTACCAATTTAGTTTTTAGTGAAAATATCCAGGCATAATTGTTTCAAATATTTGTTTAAAATATTCTCAATAGTTATTTAGGTAATTTATATTCATTAATGTCAATAACAATAAATAAGTAGTGACTATTAAAGTTATTAAAATGTATATCCTCGAAGATGTCGCTAGCTTTAAAACCATTCGCGCGTTAATTGGCAATTTAAATACATTCTCCAAAATTGTCTCTAGTGAACACACATAATGTATTATTAAATTATGCTTTTCCATTTTATTAACAAACGATTAACATCTCACATAAGTCACAAAGTTGTTTCACCGCAACATTGCGAAGTAAAATAAATTGCTTGAATTCAAACTGGCCACAGACCACAGACAAAACATATATTTATTATACTTTTAGTACTATCATACATCTACTGGTTTTTTTAGAGGCTGTGTGTTGTGTCTCCTTCTTTGGCTTATCTCGACATTGCTTATCTTTCTATGTGATACAAAAGACTATAGGAAATGTTGACAAATATTTTACACGTAACAACTTTTAAATTTAAAAAATACAAATGCAAGGGTTTTTTAAATCTAGTCTTTATTTTTTTGGTGTTCGTTAGATCCTTAGTAAAACACATTAAGTTCTTAACTGATTTATATGTTTGAATAACATTATTTGCCACGAGGGCAATGACACAAGTACGTGTCTACTGGGAAAACAATGTTAATGAACTTGCGTCATTAAGTAAATACCTATTCGACAACTCAGGACATCTGATTAGAGATTAAACCGACGTTACATTACAGGTAAACGTTTTAAACATAAGGCTCAGAGACGGTGATACTCATAGTTTCTCACCGAGATGTGACCACGTATCAATGAGGATCACAAACGCCAAAACCAACAACAATAGTCTTACCACAGTGTAATGAATTCATTACACTTTGCTCTTACCGTCTTATTCATCTTCTTCTTCTATATAAAAATGAATTGCCGTTCGTTAGTCCCACTAAAGCTCTAGAACGGCTAGACTGATTTGGCTAATTTTGGTTTTGAGATATTTGTGGAAGTACAGGCAATGTTTAAACGGTGATAAATTATGAAATTTTTGGTTTTATTTTTAGCTATTATTATAATGATTTTGTCTTCTTTCTTTTGTCATCTTTAATATTCAGTGTGGTGCAACTAAATAATATTTAAGCTACTGTATGTAACTGTATTTTAATTTAAATTTTTTGTGGTCCCAAAATGCTACTCAAAATATTATAGCATTTATAGGTGGAATCCGGGAGCGCGGTCCCGGTCCCAAAAGACATGAAAACGTATAACTAACTAGCAATAGGTTACCCATAACTCAACAATATATAAAAGTTTTCTAGCTCCAGTACCAGCTGTAGTACAATAGTACTTAGTACCTCAACGTCAATTAATAAAAGAATTAATCACATTTCCGTGTCAGTATATCAACGATTACTTTCCGGTAATATTTGCCGCCTTACGAGCTTTCGATGGCAGTGAACTTTCATAAACAGAGGGTCGAATGCCATATTAAAATAAAATTTTGTTGGAAGAAATTTTAATTAACTATAAATCAGATTTACGGCGGTTTTCAATGACAAATATGTCAGCAAGCTTACTAGGGACTTTTGGCATGATTTCTATAAATAAAATATAAAATCCTATCTCTTGTACACATAACAAAAATCTATTGACAGGCCGTTAGGGATATGTTGAGATTTTAAATAAACAAAATGTTATCAGACTAGCACGCATGCCTTAGTATCTATGATGCGAAGCCATTTGGTCCCTATTCAACATAAGAGTGTCAAGGTTTTAAAAAAACAATAGGGAAAGCATGCATACTCGATGCTCATGAGCATCCCAGGAATACTAGTGGGCTGATGAGTGACTGAAATGCAGTCTGCTTGAAAGCTATTTCGCGGTCGCACGATTTCAGGAACGTTGGCACTACAGAGTTCACACAAGTTTACGATGCATAGATAAGTAGAATCCTGTTGAAATCATACACCAACATCAAGCCGTTTGTCATTTAAACCACCTGTATTCCAATGCAATAGCGATGATTTTTGTAGAGCAAGGTATAGTTTCACGTGTTTTTTGTGTGTACCTTTTATAAACGATACATTTGGGTACTGTCATTAATTAAGATAAAAGTATAATCAGTTATTATTCAACGACTGCGGGGACTTAGGAATCATCTATAACAGTAAAAAGATGTTAATTGCAGATAGATGGCGAGGCAGATTCCCAGGGTGCGCGGGACAATCGTTACCTAATCATTATAATCACTCGTGGAAGCAGCAATGCACACCGCCTTTTTTTCAAGGCATCATCTAGTTGCATTTTCAGCACGATGAGCACGTCACTGATATCGTATACCGCCGTTTAATTGATCATTTACCAATGCTCAAACCAATGTTATAAATACTTTACAACCGCAGAATTACAATATCAATTACAACTCACTGGAAACCGGTAAGGAATGATGAAAGCGTAGCCTTACAACTTATGTCAAACTCTTACTTATAAAATTAGTAATTTTATGATTATCTTTATACATTAGAAAGCGAGTTAGAAAGGTTTAGGGTCCCCAACGGAAATTATAGGAGTGTGTTAATCATGTTTATGGATATCGGAGTACACGACGTACAGCTGTGAGTGTTGCAAGTGTTTAATAGTACTCGGTAAACGTTTTATGAGCTATGGCAACACCCGCAATTGACCGGTGGACTTATTTAAGCCGCTGATTTATATCTTATTTCTGTGGTTATACTTTCATGACTTTTACATTTATCAAAAATTCTTGTTATTTTTATTATCGAAATTAGACTTAGAAGTTGTTTTCGTGTTATTTTGTTACTTCAAACGACCCTTCACGAAACCGTAAAGAAGATAAATAAGAAAACATAATGCAGAAGCAACCGATCATGTGGCCAACTTTATAAGTTCATCGATAATTTAATTATCAGTTTCTATAGACAATAAAGAAAAGGAGTTCCTCAATTGGTATGTGTAATTAAAAATCAATGTGTATATGTTCCCTATGATACGGAAGGATCGATTATGGTAATTTTCAGGCAAACTTCAGATTAGCCTAGCGAGTGATCTTGTGAAATTTGGCAGCGGTCAGATCTATAGTTTTATTATAGTGCGAAGCTGGGTTCAGATCACTTTGGCGATCGCAGAGGACTGCTATGTTTCTTTTTTAGTCCCATATTTCGTCTGAGTCTGCCCATCTTTTATACACCACTAATTACTTTAAATCAGTTTGAGAATATTTTTTTATTCTCTCAAAGATGTAACATTATATCCGTATATTTTAAACAATGTCATGTTGTTGATCTAACAATTGATATTTGAATGACAACTCACAAAATACAAGTGATAATTTATACGATATTTTTGCGTGACCTTCGTAATTGGTCACAGAACTCATCTAGTATCACTACGTCACGATACAGCTTATTTCGATACGCCATTAACACCGCCTAATGACATCAAATCACTTGTTTAAATAAAGAGGCTCCACAAGTAAGATAAAAACACGATAGCAACGTGAATTTTATGTTTTACTTGCTTATTACGTCTTCTGATAATGGTACGACTGTATATTCTACCTGGGTATAATGATCTGCGATTTCTAGTGTGATCATTCCAAGAATTGAATGAGGAGACTGGTAATGATGTTGTTTTGCCCACAAACACATCGATTTGCTAGAAGGCAAAGAAACTTTAATATATAGAGCGATAGACGGGTTATTAAGAACAAAATCATCCATCGCGCTCAGTAGCCACACTTGCCACCAATTAATTATTTAAGCTGTATAACAAATAAATCAATAACATAGCATACCATCACATTTGTATTCCAAGAAGAGTCCGGCAGAGGATTCAGAGGTCTGGAGGCCTCGGGGCAACAAAGGAGTGGAGGCTCCCCTAAATCTGGCCGTGGTCAAAGTCGTTCTTCGCCGGTACGTTTAAGTCCGTTTAAGTCCCATGTAATAGAGACATGATTTGAAAGTTCGAGCTCATGAGAATTTCATAGAAAAACTCGAAAACAACCTTCTCGACCTAAGAATCGAGATTGAAATTACAGTTTGACACTCGCGTTTACTGCCATAAGACTGATGATGCAGTCAGTTCAGTAAAATAAGAAATATGAAAGATTATTAAATTTTTCAAATGAGTTTTTTTTTAGATATTCTAATGCACTTATTAACATTAAAATGACCACTGCAGATAACCAAGCGAAGTCGTTTTGAAAGTCATTGCTATAGTTCGATTCGACTAATTAGGCAGGTTGATTACGGAAATGATAATTTTTATTTTTGTACCTAGACGGCAATTACCATAATAAAAACTCTATACAATCAATTGCCAAGCATTTTTTTTTTCAATTCGCATGAAGGTTGTGGATTTGCATTTGAGGATAATGATTACCGAGCAATTAAATGAACAAACGAATTAACCGGAGATTCACAGTTTTTTTGGACGTAGTAAGTAGTTAACTTTAGATCCCTCGGTTACAGGCAACAAGCGAAGCATGGTTAATTTTGTGTTTATTAAAATAAATATTATTTTAAATTAGGTATTTCATACTTATCTCTTAATCGTCTTATTCATAAAAAAATAAACTTCAAATATGCCTCTTAAAACTGTGTGTTGTTATGTTTTGTCACGTTATAATTTTGAGACAGAGAAAAAAGACAAAACACTTAATACATGATAGCTCTATAGGAAATATATATTGGAGGTTTTATATTTTTATGCTTAAGACGTATCTTCATAAATATTTTAATTACATTGCCAAAGAAAGTGTAATATTTAGAGTAACAATGGAAATTCCAAATATATTTGGAAGGTAATGCCGAGAAAATGTTATCAATCTGTTATAAAACTCTATTGTGTGACACATATCCTATAATCACATTTAAACAAGTGTGAATAATCATTAAAAGTAGTGCTCATCAAACATAACGCACTACATGTTTACTACATGACAAAATGTAAGCAATAATAAAATTGAGTGATCGATTGTGCCGTCGTATGAGACGAGGCATTCGCTTGCTTACCTGTGCCTATCTAAATAATAATGGAACTGGGGGGCTAAAATGGCCATACAAGATAACATAACCTGCCACACATTACCAGTATAAGGTGAACACTAAGTGTAAGAAAAATATACATTGTATAGAGGTCACCTTATATGTACCTTAGAATTTAGGTACTTAATACAATATTATTTTTTACCAATGACAGCTGTCATTTACGTGTGGCAACCTTTAATACACATTGATGTTGAATGAAGACGTAGAATCGTAATTTTAAAGCACTATGGCTTCTTTCAATATCTTTAGTTCAAAAGCTTTCTATGTTTGATTTGTAAAGGAAAACTTCTTTTTAAATTGATGTATTAAACCATCATTAATTATTAAGCAGTATTACACTCGTAGAATGAAAAGGCATAAAAATAATGTCGATTAAAGGTTAACAGAAAAAACAACAGTAGCTAGAATGTTCACACAACGTCTGTTTCGATGCTCGTTAGATAAATAAACATAATGTAAATATACCTACACAATAAAACAATGAAACCTTCACGGTACACCTACACACTTATTAAATAACAACCATTAAATGTTACCAAAACTCCATAATCCAAGTATGACGAGTTGCTAATAACTTATGCAAGAGCTCGCAAACGTGTGAAAGTGAAAGTATAATAAAACCGCCACAACTTTAATCTTCTTAGAGCAGACACAAATAAAGCTACTCTCGTATTAATCAAACCAATATTAGCTTGTGATGTTTGTTTAATTGCCACTTTTGAAGGCCTGGCGAGGACTATCAGGACATACGTCACAGATTTCATTGAATTAAGCGAGAGAGATTGATAGCTGCCTACTTAATTGCTTGTTACGGTAGCAGTTGCTAGTACATTATAGACATAGAGAACAAAATTAAATTAGAAGCGAAGTAGGAGCTTATAAGTATGTAGATTAATATCTACATACTATTAGCTGTAATTTTATTAAGCTTATTGATCGAACCCATTTTGTCAGTGCCTTTGATTTCAAATCTTTAAATGTAGCAGTGTCATTTCTTAAATAAAATATAAACTCATATTTTCAAAACTTATGTCTTCAACGATCTCGAGAATTTTCTAAAAAATAATCCGTCCGTAATCACAGTCCACAATTTTGTACGACCTTGTGAATTATTTAACGAACTCGGCTCCCTCTCGTCTTTAAAGCAATATGACAGTGAAAGCTATTAGTTGATAGGTTTATTACACAGATTCATCGACCAATTAATACTGACATCGCATAAATAGTATATCTAATCTCTGATTTAATAAGAAGCTAAAGCTAAAGCTGCCGTTAAGATTACCGGTTGTGTAACTAATAGAAACATGTGTATGGTGTATTGATTACATCATTGAAAGTTGAAGTTGATCTCTCTTCGATACTAATCGGAGATTAAGCTTTACCTACTTATCTTCTGTACGGCTATGTAATAGAACTTAGACTTGAGCTACCTCCTAGTAAGTTGACTTAAATCTTATATTATTACTATATTAAAATTAAATGATGTGACATTTTATCGGTTTGGTGGTTTGAATTCTAATTATAAATATGTTGGACAGGAAAATGTTTCGAAAACACTGAGGTTAGGTATAATAATCTTACTTGTTTGTTTTGTTTACTTTACATAAATGCATTCGTGGTATTTAAATGTTTTTGTGGTTTTCAAACTTTACACAACTATCAAAGATAACGAATTGCAGTAGGAAGCAATGAATTTACACCTAATAACATGACTGCATGGAATGACAGAAGTTTCGGGTCTTACACCCACAGTTCGAGATCCCAATCTAGATAGTTCTAGATTAATTGAATTGAAAGTCTTATAGACAATTAATTTAATTCACAGACGCCCATACCGGTTGCTGGTAACCGAAGCAATAGATTTTGCATTGTCTATAGGACTCGACGGGTTGCAAAACATGATACCTGAGTCGTGCAAAATAATAAACAAACTGCATTACTGCTGCACGATAAACATTTTGGTCGTTTCTAATTTTAAAGTTCAGTTAAGGGCATACCACAAGGAGTACTTTAGGATAACATTATAGTGTGGAACAGCTAATATATTTTTTACCAGTCTTAAAAAAACAAAATCAAAAATAATCATAAACAGCAGCAGTGTTTTGTTGCAATTGTTAATTATGTAGGACCATAATCATCGGCAAAGGTTTTATAATTATACATAACATAACATAACATACCATCACGCCTGTATTCCCCGAAGGGTTAGGCAGAGGTGTACTAATGTACACCCACATTTCGCCGGTATGTTTAGGTCCCATGTAATAGGGGGCGAGCCTATTGCCAATTATAATAAGCTCGATTCCTACCGGTGTATCTTTTGAAAAGTAATTATTAGTAGTAATAATAGTTTGGCTTGGGCTTCTCTCTTGTCAATGACCCTTCGCCAATAAAGAGGTCAAATAATGTTTTTTTCTTTTTTGCTGAAGTTGCAATACGGTCACTATTAATTATGTTGTAGAAAAACCAAAAAGTTTGCCGAACACCTTTTTGTCCCCGCTAGAACATGAAAAGGGCCGCCAAACGTCAATAAATTTATTAATGCCTTGTTCAACTTAAAACATATACCTTGTTATGCATGTAATATTATCGAAATATAGGTTACAGATAAGCGTATCTAATCGCTGGTAATAGGCCGACTTATTATGATACAAAAACTCATATTGTTGCTATTACATTTCTCCTAAACCTTTGCCCATATTTATATATATATTTTGTTCTAGCCATTTGATAGGTATTGGAAAACGGTTTTATCTACAGGGATAGTCAGTCATCCAGTGAGAAGAAGCTCATGAGAATATGTGACGGATCCGGAAGTACACATTGAGCCTCCTTAGAATAAGATTTTATATTCAGAAAATAAGGTAACATATAAGTATTAACTTCATAGAAATATACCCAAAAATTGTTTCAAGAATATTATAGATAAAACCATATCACTCGACCTGGCAACCGAACGTAGCATTCGTGGTTAGGACCACTACACTAATGAGGAATGTCTTTTATATAAAATATTATAATTGTTATATTATATTTCCACTTTCACTTCAGTGTAACCAAATTTTATACAAAAAAAAAATACTAGAGCTTTTTATATGTGAGTATCGCGTGACTTAACCCTACCATCATTCCGCTGATAAAAAAAAATCTTTTTTCCTTATTATTTTAATAAATAACAAGGTTCTCGCGAACTCCATAAAAGTCGTTTCATTAAAAAACATACGGAAAAAATATTATTGTGACATTGATAGTAAAACCTGAATCAATAAGATCTTTATCTAGATAAAGAATAAAATTTAAGTGTCTCTTTGCAAAATAGCAGCTTTATTAAATGCATATGAACATAATGCCGAAACGGCTAGACTGATTTTGACCAGACTGATGATGACTGAGATGAGACCAACTGGAAGATACCTAATATGACCGAAGCCGAACAAAAAAAGGAAGACTACGGATAAAACCGCGGCGCACGACTAGTCTTTGCATATTAACCATCATCAACCCATTACCACGCTAGCCTACTGCGGGTTGGCATTGTTGGCAAACTTCACACACCGTCAGGAAAATCTCTCAGAATTATTCCTAAACCGTCCGTTTTCGACACCTACCCAATAGTTTTCTTTAGCTAAAGTATAAAACTCTACAAAGTAGGTATAGTTACTGTTAAAAT
>OY292516.1:5504025-5602459 GCA_958496365.1 Subacronicta megacephala | reverse complement strand
TAGTTACTGTTAAAATAAACAAAGAAATCCTCTTCACCTGCCGCAGACACAATATCTAATATTTCAAAGAGAATAGTCTCTGCAATACACTTTCATTTGCATACAACTATCAGTAGTCACTGCTAACAAAACGTTACGTGACGCCAAAGTTGTAAAACAACTGTGAATAGTGAAACTTTAACACTTGCATAGTTTAGCTTGATTTCATATTACCACTACAGCGAAACGTCCTTGGTAACTTTACAAGCTTATCAAAAACAACAGCATACATTGCTGTTGTTTTTGATAAGCTAGCATATTAATTTCCAAGAACAGTTCCACCCCGAAAATGTTGTTCAATAAAGAATTATTACATGTTAAACATTTATACCCAAAAGATAAAACAGGAAGTACAGGAACAGTTATCATTTTAAATATATATACGGACAACTAAAACTACAACAAATCGTACACATAAGAACAATATTAATATTTTGAAGCCGCTAATAAAGTGTATAACTACAGCCACAAACGATTAACAAAACATTTACGATCCTGTAATAAGTAGAGCGTTACCTTTATCGTTACTATCTATCTAAGATAACGTTTCAAACATCTATGCTAATGTTAGTAATACTTAAATAACATAATGACAACTAGGTACTGGTAGATTTTTATATTAAAAAACCGAATCTTTTTCTTTTAAAAATCTCTCAAATTGCGAAAGAATTAAGAATTTGTCCAAATCAATCAGTGAGTCAAAATTGGATCCAAAAGAGTCGCTGTGATGCAATTTGACCAAATTGATATAATCCACCAATATTTCAAACGACAGTTCTAGAATTTTTAGTATTTAGTCCTCTTGTCTTCTGTTACACTTTTGCAAAACAACCAATAACGCCTATCCACGTAGATAAGTTCTAGACAAACTGGTAAACGGAAAGCGATTCATTCCATGCTCTTTAAATGGGAGTACAATCGTCTCAAGCTCGTCTTCTATCTAAATTATCCTCGTAATCAAGAGAGCAATAAAGTAAGAACATAACTAGAATTGTCAGAACATATCGCACTATTACTGTTTCCGTTAGGCCCAGCATCGCGTGAGAACATGCAACCGGCCCATCGGCCTTGAGTCCTTCACCGCCTAGCCTAACTACTTCAAATCAACTTTTATTAGTATACTATCGCTTTGGACAAGTTTCTGCTTTGAACCCACTGTGTATTATTCGTTTAATGTATATTTATAATCCTTTCGCCAGACAGTTGCCAACTCATGGAAAGACGAAATGTATGCGGGAGTAAGAACTATTAAATAAAGGCATTGACCAATAGGATGGATAGAAGGTATGGATTTGGCAAAGCTCCAATGTACGTTGATTAATTGCATGAATGGTAATAAACGTAGATAGTATCGGATAGGCCACGTTAACAGCTGTTGATATTTGTAAAAAAATGGAGATAGTAAAATTGGTTTGGTCACTTCGGAAATTATAGGCTAACGTTTTCATAAAGCTTCGAAGGAAATGTCAGTGGGAGGCAATTTATTCACGTGCTCGACAAGACACGTGCGAGATAAAAAGCAATTGTTCTGGATTCATGACATTTGGAACTGGGCTCATTCTTGCAACATGTTGCATAACGCGACGTCCCAATTACCGACGATTGCACGAATGGTTTCGCGCACGACACCTATGTCATACGCAACTACTTTAATTTCGAGCAATAGCTTCCGCCCAATTTGTCGGTCACTTCCGATCGGTTACAATTGGGTGACACTGCAGTTTTGGTTTCCTGTGTTTTTGTGCAATTTTTATCCTACTTCTCATTCAAATGACAAGCTTTTACATATTGACCCCGATTGAACTGCTATATAAAGTAGACTTTCGTAGCAAGAGTCGATCTATATAGCGATTTATAATTTATGGATTCTATTTCCCCGACATAATTCGTATGCATTCGGATGTCGGTCGGCTCTAATCGGCTAAAGCCGCTGGGCGTCAGCCAAGCCATTCCCGCAGTTTCGACCGTTTTAAATTTGGAACACTATTTTTTCTGCGCCTATAGTAGTTTGACGAGGTGAACAATCTCTTTCCGTTTAGATATTATACCCAAACCACATGTGACGTGACATGGAGTGGCTATAGGAAGATGTTCCAAATTCGCTAAATTTACTAGGTTCTGCACCTTGCTCCGTGACACGAATACTTCGAGTCCGTATCCTGCTTGTCGTTGTTTATGATTCCACATGCGTAAATGTAACGGTTATACGAAAACGCATGTTTAGACAACGCGTTACGAATTATAAACATTCCGTGTACTATTTGCTACATTTCTTTGACCTTCTTTAATGTGATGCTAAATGTCTCTTAGGATAGAAGGTGTTTCTTCGTTTTCCGGTTGCATCAATACCTTTTTGCAACTAAACTTTAATCGGGAAAATAAACGGATTCTTCCAAATTTTTTGGTAACATAGGACAAAGCAAATGACCATGATGTAGTCAACATTTGTAACAACATTTGCAACAACATTTGTTGTAACTAGAATCAATTCTGTGGAAAAACCACATAATGATTTAACCTGAATAACGGAAAATGAAGAATGAATCAATATTTTAGGGAAACTCAATTGCATACTTACACCAAAGGTAACAAAGTTTTTCGTAGACAATGATAAAATTATTCAGAAAGCTTAGTTTATCTATGGAGGATGTCATGTACCTATGTGGGACCCTGTTCAACGAGGAACAAATTGGCAATTTGACAAAAATGCAACGATCCGAGTCGTACAATGTACACAGTTACATATGTACAACTAGTAACGCAGATCGCACACTGCAATCGTTGATTGAATAGCATCGAACTCGACTGGTTCATTGGACTCATTTTATTGCAGCTCTTTGGATTTGTCATAACATCAATCTATAGAGCACTACGCAAGCGACATAACGTTCTTTATGATCAATTCTCAGATGAACCTGTTCGCAAAAATGCAGAACAGCTGTGGCTAGGTTTAGGAGCCATCGTATGAAAAATGTTTCAATAAAACTGAACGACTAGTAGAAGTGCGGCCATGGGAGCGATATTTGTTCGTGACAGTTCCTGTTAATGATCATTATATACGTAGTCGACAATTTACTTATTCGAGTGTGTTGTTTTTACCTCAACTACACTTAACAACATGCCTAGCTACACCTTTTTGTGCAAAACATGTCAAACATTTACTAAAAGATGTTTGCATCATCAAACAATAAATCATCAGCATGGTTTTACAAGTATCTTCAAAGAACGGGGCAGCTGATGTCACTGTATACTTGAATCACGAAATACTCGCGGTATCTACAAATAACACCGGCTAGCATGCGTACATGTAACCTCGCACTCAACCGCTCGAAGCGCGCGTCCAATGCGTCTGTGTGTGACGCGACAACAAACTTCAGCCAGCGCGCAAATAATTACTGTTCCAGTGTTTATTTTGCTTGTACCTACTTCTGGTTTTAGTTGTCTGCTTGTCACTTCGCAAGTCCTTTTACTTCGTAAAATAACAAAGACGTCTACCTGAAAAGGTTGTGACGTGTACTACCTACTTGGTAAAATACGATCACCCAATAATTATGAATCCTTGATCTCACCTGTGCTCTATTGATGACATCGTGTGGTCCTCGCCATGTGGTTGCTGCTGGAGATTTTCTCTTCGCTAGCTCAAGTGTAGCTTCACTTGGACATCGTTCAAACATAAGCACACGTTCCGCGACAGAGCCACGCGTGAGGAACGGGCGTACGGGCGTCGCTCCCGATGCGGAGGCGGGCTCGCCGGCGCCGGCGCTCGACGCGCGCCGTGCCCGTGCTTCAAACTTTGAGCGCGCCTCCGTGACATGAGAGCCCAGGGACGCCCGGCGCTCACCACTGGCGCCCGCAGATGGCTTCCTCGCTCCTGTATCCAGCCTGTCCTGATATCTACTTTTAGCGTAGTCTACCAGTGACAGCGGAGGGACTACGTCTGGCCGCTCCGCAGTGCGCTCAGCCACCACGCCACCAGTGCGCAGCGCCCGAAGCAAACGTTCCTCTTCGCGGGCGACCTCGAGCCGCATAGCGGCGGGGTCGGCCCGCCTCACGCCTGCGCCTACGCCTGCAGTGCCGTTTCGCTCCGGAACCAAGTCCGGAGGGAGCATCACCTCTATGTTCTCTCCTTCAGGGTCGACACTCTCACGACGTGTATCGGATCTCTGTTCTCTTCGGATATCTGGCCGTTGGTCCCTGACCACCTCGGGGCGATGATCCCGCCTAATATCGGGTCGCTGTTTTATTTCGGGTTTCGGTTCCGGCCTAGGTTTAGTCCTCAGGCTTTCTGCCAACTTGAGGCCAGGCGTGGGCCTACACGACAATATCTCAGTGGGCGCGAGGCCGCGCGCCTTCCATGTCTGATATATTGCTTCGGCATGGTCAGAAATCTGTTTGGCGATGGCTGCTATATCCTCCTCACCCGTGTCTATCTCGCGGCGGGCTGTGGCCGCCATGACCGAGCCGCTCTCAGCCTGCGAGTAAGGCAGAGGTGGGTTGGTACGTACCGCACCGGCAGCTCTAGGGCCGCTCCGTTACCCCCATCTATACACACAGCTCACAGAAACACCACAGGACGTGCACTAATAAAACGAAATCACTTAAAAGAACAGCACTGCGGCGCGGTGCAGCACTGGGAACAGCTGTCAGGAGCGCGCGTCCAACAATAAACAAAGGCGACGATCGCGAGTCGTGAGTCAGCGTGCGGCGGCGGCACACAACGAGCCGTCGGCGGGACGTCGCGCGGACTGCGGCGCGCGGGCGCGGCGCCAGCGGGTGAGCGGGTGCCGCCCGCGCCCGCCGCCGCGGCCCCGCTTGCCTCCCCGCCTCCTGGTTCCCGTTCCCGTCCCATGGCCTCCTTGGTCATTCACTGAAACTAACCATTAGGTAGATACGTCGTTTTCAGCATATTTATACCATTTTCATGATACAGGAAGTCCTTAATTATCAAAGAACATAATAATTAAGTACCTAGCTACCAACTTACCTACTAAATAAACTATTTTAGGCCTACATTTTCAAAGAATTATCATTCGATTTGAGTGTTGTGATGATAGATTTATTAGTTGAGCCTATTACAAATTCCGGCCTTGGGCTCACTTGTTTTAGGCGGGCGGAATCAGGTAGAATGCATTTGGGCAATTGCTGCAAGAGGCCGACGACAAGGACAATATCAAAGACCATACAATTCAGACGGTGTATCTTTGTTTAAGGAACCAAGAAGAACTACAATCACCACTTCTGCTGATCATATTTCCCATAGATATAGGCTGACCTCTTGGTATACAAAAACCTATACAATGCGAGGTCAGGTTAATGCTCGTTGTAGCCTTGTGTCCGTGAATCCGTAATTGGTAAGTGGCCATTTTAGTTCCCTTAATCCACTTGCAAGTTTTGTGCACGTTATAAGTATTGGTAATAAATAGGTTACCAATAGAATCAAATGGCGGAATAGGAGAATGAAATGAGAATTGGATATTGTAATGTTCATAGGTACAATGATACTTATAGGCATTTTATTAGTCTGAGCTTATAGGTAAGTATGTCTCCGACATCTGACAGGTTGGATTATAATACAATTCCTCACTGTCATTCAGGAGGTAAGTTTGCTTGCTTGGGGTCTGATAAGATGGCGACCGACCTTACATCAAAGTCATGTGTTTCGACGTTTGCGCCTGAAAACCTCCTCCTTTGGATGCTGCGGCTTAGCAGTCAGAAACTGTCCTCTTAAGCAACTCATCAGCAACTCCTCAATTGCTCTGGAACGTAAGTGTATGAATGTTTGGAATTCATCAGGTAGATCGTCTGATCGTTTGACACATCAACAATAAAAAAAATAAAACGTACTCAAATAAATCAAAATTATTTTACTTTTTTATCTTGAAATTCAATTTATAAAGTCAGTTCTCACCGACTTATTTAGAGCAACTGACTTGATCAGTTGATCAATCTGCGGCATGCGTCACCAATTCCAGTGATGTCTTATCTGTGACGACTTGACAAGCGAATCTATGGCGTCGGCGGGCGATGCGTCGCGCACGCGCGTCGCTGCCACAAATAGCACGCGCCTTGTATTTATTTACACGCGCGCTCCCTACTTTTTTATTTTTTTATTATTCTACGAACAACGACACCGCACCCGATGCCACATGTTAACTAAGCATAGCCCAGAAGATATGCAGTATTCAACACCTAATTTTTCACTACAAACGGAAATAATAATTCGGCATAAACAATGAAATATTTTTTACTGAAATATCGTACGGCTGGCGCAATAGATCGATAATAAATTCGTAATAGATTTCGTTCTCGTTGATATCTTAATGGAGGCAGTATGCTTTCGCTCTCTTTGATGAGGGTTTTGTAAATAATATCAATAAAAATCTTTTATTTTTCATCTTGATGATAATCATAATAATAAAGACAAATTTAAGTGCTAATTATAATTATATGATTAAATAATTAAATTATTCATTTACTAAACTAGTTTAAGCGTGGCATTAAAATAAATTACTTTTTGGAGGAAAATGTATTAAGTATAAGTAGTACCTATATCCTCCTCCAACGAAAACGGAGGCAAGTACTTATATATTTAAACCAGTCGGGGCTATCAAAATATAATCCAAAAAGTAAAAGTCAAAGAAAGTTATTCGAGTGACTTCTAAACCCTCGTCGTAACTAAAAGTCACTGGATGAAGTTGAAGGACAGACAAGGTTCCAGGTTTCAGCTCAGTCTTTCTTGTTTAGAAGCTGTCTTATAGAAGCGGCAATTTTCCTAAACTATGATACTTACTCACATTTGAACATTTAATTTTGACCTTTTAAGTTTGTATACGCAAACTTGTTGTGCTGTTGCACGTGGTTTTTGCTGTTTATTACTACTTATGAGATCGACGGGTAACTGAGGAATACCGGAATCGTAACATTTGGAACTTGTAGAAAATTCATTCATTTTAAATGTTTCATATTTATTATCATTACCAATCACTGATACTACTTTTTAGCCTGGCACGTACCAGCCATTCTACAAAAACCTGTTATCCTAAAAGCTCACCTAAAAGACCCATAAACAAAGAGGTTTAGATACTTGAGAATCACGAGGAATTTTAGAGTAGTGCAAATATAAAATCTTAAAAAATGAAAATTTTCCGCTAAAATAAAAATAACTATACCTGCGATCCAAGGCAAGACATAATCTTTGATTACTTATTTATTTATACATCACATGTGAAGCTGTAACTAAGTAGTTCAATTAGAAATCGGTGCGCAAACAATAATAAATTAAACTTGAATTTACTGAAACATCACGGTTCTGCGTACCGCGCGGCCATTTGATACTCTCATTAAGACCAACGCACTACTTGTATGATGTAAGCTGGTATTACAAGTACGTGTTATACTTGGCTGCACTCGGCCACTAAACACGCCAAACTGCTATTAGAGTTGCAAAAAATCATGCTCAATGGGATAAGGAACTAGAATGAAATCATTCCGGATTCGTTTCTTTTCTGCTTCCGGAAAAATAATTACCTCATTATCAATGTAGCACGTCTTTGACTTGAAGACACCCGATTCCTTTGCACTGAAACTGCAGTACATAAAAGTACCTAGTTCGTTTGGAATTACTGCTTATTATATTTTTATTTTGCCCTTTATTTATAGCTTATCTGACCGGTAAATATTGTTTTTTTTCGTCCGTTGTCCTACATGGAACTTTTATGACTTATGATCCGCTTTTAATTGCTTTCTCTCGCATTCGGTGGGTTTTCAATAAAGCAATTTGTGTGGCTTTTCTGACTGGGCCACGATAACCGATTTGAATTCTGATTGGACAGAGATAATTTTTTATTTTATTTTATTTATTAGGGACAAAAAAACAGTTACATGTTACAAGTGATACAATGAGATTCTTAAAGTTAAGTAGGTAAACAAATAACCCACACCATTGTCCACGGATTAATTTAAGAAATAAAGGAAACTGAAGCGGATCTATACTTAATTTTATATCATTCTAAGTTTTTAGCAAAATATTCAATATTAAGTTAAGATTTGGAGGAAAGTACACTTATGGCCAGTGTTTTAATTTTGAAAATAAATAAAAATAAATATTGAAAATATCCAAGTCCATGAAGTGTGCGTTATAAGTACAAGACGGCGAAGAGGTACTCGTACCCCGGCATTAGTTTTACAAGATAAGTTGCTCATTTTCAAAGAATTTGCCCAGAGAATCAGTCCGCGGCTTAAAAGTTAAGGGTAGTCCAGTGGTCTAGTCTGAAAGGATATTTCCTGGCTTTTTTTCCACTTGGCGCTAATAAATACCAATTAGGTGCTTTTGTGCAGCCATTGTGACCAACATTTTCTGATTATGTATGTTCATTTTCCTATGTCTCTGTATATTTTTTTCAGATTTCTAAAACAATTTACCTACACTAATATCGTCACGGATGACTCTACCATAACTAAAATGGCGAGAGGAAAGTGAAAACATATGTAAATGAGCATAACGAGAGTGACGCGCGGAGATGAGACTACCACATACGAAAACACAACACCGAAACATTAAAAAAAATACAATCACGTACGCTAGGTAAAGGTAAGAAATATATTTATTGGCAAATCAAAAATGAAATAACAAAAAAAAACTTAAAACAATACATTTTTTGCGCAAACAATCGTCAATCGCTCAACCATCACTACGGTCGAAATAACTGTGCGCCTTCGGTCAATTTTAATTTATTCGTGATTATTTTTCCTACTAACATTGATGTTAATGTATTAAAACATTTATATGCAACTTTACCTGAGCGGCCGTTTGGGATTTCAGACACGCACAGTTATTTTGGCCGACCTGATGACTAAAATGGTCAATGGTCTTTTGGTGAATTACAATATGACTCATGGACACACCATTATCCCGTAGCGACTAATAAAGATGTATTCAAAATACATCTTCATCGGCTTCATCGAGATCTGATACATTTATTTCTGCTAAAAGACACTTATATAAGTCAATGCTTTACATTCTTTTAACCTAGGGTTGCCATCCGTCCGGGTTTCCCCGGATTTGTCCTAGTTTGGAGGGCGTCCGGGAAGCGTCCGGGCGGGGTTTCATTTGTGGTCCGGGTTTAAAATCTGTCAAGTCATCGGTCGCTGCCGGAAGATTATAACTGAAAAATAATTTATTGAATAACTTTAAGAAAACACTGTCCACATGACCGGGTTCCAAGCTCCAAAATCCGGGGTTTTCGTGCTTCTTGTCCTGTTTACCTGATTTAAGAGATCTTCTTCTTCTTCAAGAGATGGCAACCCTATTTTAACCAGATGCCAGTGGTCTCATCTCAACTCGGAGAATCATGGTCTCTTTAAAAATCCAGACGGTAGCACTCAGTAATTACGAATACACGAGCTGTACAATGTAGGGAAATATCTGAAAGAGCCTAACCTAACCTAACTATATATGCCTGGGTTTTTATTTTTGATAGCTAAAATGCCTTGGCAGAAACCACATGGGTTTATTCCGAAACACTTAGTTTTAGTCCCAAATACCTAGGCATTAACCTAGTCTCTTCTCTAGTCCAATTTTTTTTTAAAGCGTACTAGCAATGTGGGTCTCACATTACTAGTAATCTTGTTAACCCCCTCGCACTAAGCTAGATGCTTGTGTTACGAGTGAGTTCACGTCGGTAGTGCAATGGTGGGTTCGAACCGGCAACCACATGATCGCAAGTCCGACGCCCTAGCCAAAATCCCAAGCCTAATTAGGCTACCGCCGAAATTAAAGTGATGGTACGCGTAAGTAGATAAGATATTATTGTGTAGTTCAAACAGTTTGAGGGTGCTCAACGATCTAAAGTTTTAAAGTAATGATTCTTTTAGACACTACACACTAAAGATAGACACGACAAAGTAACTACTGATTCAATTCTTTCGAAAACGAAGGGCGTAAAATAATTCATTAATGAAATGTCAAAAGCGCCGACTACCCTAGCAGGGTGCGCCGACCGTTGACCTCCAGGTTAAGCGGAGTAACTAAATCAAAACCGAGTTCGTAATTGAATATACTCGTACTAGGTCCCTCGTTGCACTTACTAAGTAATTAAATCGACGCCATCTAGTTAAAAAAAATATGTAAAAAAACGACTTGTAAAAGTGTCTTAAAAGATCTATTTACAGAAATAAATATCATTTCATTTCATTTCATTTCATTTCATTTCAAATGATGAGAGGACTAAATGAAAGTGATTGAAGTCAAAGAATTATGCAAGAAGCGTACCTATACTCCATTTGGTTAGGTACTTAACTAAAGGTAAACAATAAAAATGGCGGCGTTCAGGGCTCTTCAACCTTTATTACAATGGTATCTTATGAATTGGGAGTGAAATTAATAACAACACAACTAACAATCAATAAAAACAACGAACAAACAAAACAATAACTAATTAATACAATTTACGGCAAAAGAAACACAAAAACTAACGAAAGTACAAACTGTTACGAATGGCGTCTGGTTACCCGACTAAGTATAATATCGGTTAATGATTTTGCCGCGCTTTCTCGCGCTACTACTTCTTAATTTTTTCGAGTTATCAAAACTCTACTACGTAGAAAAATGTTTTGATTTCCTGTCTTTTTAGATTCTTTCTAGTAGGCACATTGCAATACTTTATGACATAATTATCAGATTTGATTTATTTATTGGTCGCAAGCTTAAGAATTAATAATTACCATTTAATATTAAACAAAGTAGTAAAATATGCTAGTATAGTAAAGGAAAATTATTTTGAATGATTAAATAATTTATTTTGGTTACGTTTTATTTCAAGATGAAAAATGGCCCTGTAAAAGAACCTTTTTTATGATTTGTTTACATTTAGTTAAGTACCTAACCAAATGGAGTATAGTACATGGAGTTCTGTAGTTTAATGTCTACACCTATGGGAAAACGGCGTAAGTGAAAAACTAGAAACTTTAAAGAACAATTTTTGGAATCTCATAAAATGTCATCATCATCATCATCAACCCATTACATTGTCCCACTGCTGGGCACGGGTCTCCTCTTAGAGCGAGAGGGAATAGGCTATAGTCCACCACGCTAGCCTACTGCGGGTTGGCAGAATTCACATGCCG
This sequence comes from Subacronicta megacephala, assembly GCA_958496365.1. Classification (NCBI taxonomy): domain Eukaryota; kingdom Metazoa; phylum Arthropoda; class Insecta; order Lepidoptera; family Noctuidae; genus Subacronicta; species Subacronicta megacephala. The sequence continues at coordinate 5,591,296 of OY292516.1, read as the reverse complement.
TTAAGAAAATCTCTCAGGCATGCAGGTTTCCTCACGATGTTTTCCTTCACCGTTTAAGCGCGTGATAATTAATTATTAATACGCACATAACTTTGAAAAGTTAGAGGTGCATGCTTGGATTCGAACTCGAGACCTTTTACTTGGCAGTCCAATGGTCATATCACTAGGCTATCACTGCACTGCACTCATGAAATGTATTCTACCACAACAATAACTTGTTAATGTCGCGATTTACTCCGGTTTCCAAGTCTTTGGTTATACAAGACAGAAAAGTCTGTTCTGAAAAAATATGCTCAAAAAAATTATTGATATGTACATTAATCATTTGATGGTGGTTGTATACCGCACTACACTGTCATACATACATAACATAGTTACATAGAATCTCAAACGTACTTATACAGTTTTAATTGTGTATGTAATTTACCTAATGCCATAACAAATTATTAACTACATTTTATCGTCACAAGTCTTACAAACTTGGTGGTGAGTAGGTACTCCTATACTTGTAATAGCATTTAGTAGATACTAGCTTTCCGCCCGCAGCTTCGCCCGCGTGGACAACACCATTTTGACTGTTTAGTTTTTTCCAATTGTGGCGGGAAATTGCAAAATATTCTTACATAACATTCCGACCTTTCCGTCCGCTTCTTTGCTCGGGTAGACCACAAATTTTCCCCAACTTTATTATTTACCGAAATATAAACGCAGCTTATATCCTTTCCCAAGGTCTAGTCTATTTTTGTACCTACCAAATTTCGTCAAAATCCAAACGGACTTTCATCCCCTATTTCATCCCCACACAGGTCGAACTTTCAAAAACGCTAGAGCAAATATTTATTTATTTCTTATCAAGTGCCTTAATATAAAGTTTCATGGTTTTATCTTGAAAAATGACGAACTCCCATACAAACTTTCACCCCCTATTTCAACCCCTTCAAAACTATTCTTTGCAATAAAAGGTAGCCTATGTCCTTTCTCAAGCTTAGGTCTATCCCAGTACCAAATTTCATCAAAATCGGTTGAGTGGTTTAGGCTTGAAAGCGTAGCAGACAGACAGACAGAGTTACTTTCGCATTTATAATATTAGTAGGGATTAGTAAGTATTACGCCCATATAGAAGTAATTTAACAGTTCAGTAATTGCAACACTGAAATCTGTCAGAATGTCAGAAATATGAGAAATGTCGCGGCGTATTCAAAACTAATTTGAAGAGAAGTTTAAATTTTACCGTAGCAAAATAAGGAGAACGTTGATTATAAATGATTACCTAGAAAACTCGAGACATTTTTATATGATTTCATTAAATTATTCTACTTACAGGATTTGATAAACATTGTTTTAAAAATCATCAGTGTATTCGACTAGGATCAGTGATAAAAAATATTTCCATATTTCTATGGCTCGTGATACTTGTATTTTAAAGATAGTATTGGCGTATAGTACTCACTTAAACGAACCATAGCATGAACACAGCAGAAGCTAAAGTCCCTAAAAAAGAGGGTGACTGGCAGTCAATTGAGATATTTTTGTTTTCGAATGGTCAGCAATACTCTCCACCGAGAAAGTATCACCTAAAAGCCGAGGAACTCGACTGGTGGGATGACACACTCAACCAATTGGCGCGATCACATTATGGAACCCAGTAAGTTATTTAATATTTAAAAGTAGATTTTTTCAAGACAGGATATACAGGGCGCTTACCATGAATTCAGTACATGATTCTGGACCCCCCGCTGCAGATATTTTTCGTCGGTTATTAAAAAAAATATCTGTTCCATACATTTTGACCGTGTAAGTATCGCACTTTTGTATTTGAAAAATATCTGCGCTTACTGAATTCATGGTAAGTGGATGTGCGTCGATGTCCCTTCCACCCTGTATAGATAGAACTATACTCTAAAGCGGCGGTAGCCTAATGCCTAGGGAGTTGGACTTGCGATCATATGGTTGCCGGTTCAAAACTCACCCATTGCACTACCGACGTGAACCCACTCATAATACAATTTATTGTGGTAGGGCCACGCTATTCGCAGCATGAATGGGCCGGCTTGACCGGGGAAGTACCACTCTCTCGCAGAAGACCGACGTCCGAGTAGTAGCGTTTCGTTACTGCGCTTCGTTCGGTGAGCGAGAGGGCCGGAGGCCCAATTCCTCCCCCTATCCCCTTCCTTCTCCTTTTCTCCTTCCACTGCCTTTCCCTAAATAGGCTCGGCAACGCATCTGCAACTCCTTTGGTTTTGCAGATGTCCATGGGCGGCGATGACTACTTACCATCAGGTAGCTCGCCTGCTCGTTTGCCGAGTTATCCCATAAAAAAAAATACAAGCATTTAGCTTAGCACGAGGGGTTAACAAGATTACTAGAAATATGTGACCCACATTGCTAGTAAGCTTTAAAAAAAACTTTATTAGGTACTATAAGTTATTTATAAAATTTGTACACAAGTAGGAAATGATAAAAATTACTATATTAAACTATTTTATAGTAGTCTAAATTCCATCTAGCAGTGATAGGCTTATCTAAGACGGTGAACTATTATATGACCTTCTAATATTACAGTTTGTTCGAAATATGTCTGCTTGTCTGAAGTTAGCCGTTCCGAACTACCGCGAAGTAAAAAGTTTAATTAATTGTTTTGATACATAAATATCGAAATTAGGAAAGAAAACAATCAGAAATGTGAAACAAACAAGACCCCAATTATCTTTACAACGACTCATAGTCGATGTCTCAATTCTTACTACTTAGACTACCGAATTTGATACAGACGTAGGTACAAAATAACGAATGGATACAATAACATTTGGCAACTAATTTTTGATTATTTATTAAATATTCTTACCTAATATTAGTATAACTGTGGCAGGCATCCCCATATACATCTGTACACGACTGATGGGCGCCTGGTAGAAGGTCCTCTTGAGCTCCAGGATGGCATGGCATACGTCGCCGTTCCACCACCCGAACAATTCATTGACGCTGGCTATGAAAAGTATCTTATTAGAGCGACTAGGTAAGCTTCAGCTCAATAAATGGTATCATATCATCAAAAACATCATTTTGTAACTATAGAATGCGTCATAAGTCTGGTGATCCCAAGCGTGACTGCTACGCTAGAGGTCCTAAGTTCCATTCCCAGGTTGAGCAAAGTGTTATTGTTTTTTTCCACGGAAGAGATAAATAAGTTATCTCTTCCGTGGGTTTTTCTATGACATACTTAGCAGCTCGGAGGCTGGATTTGTGCCCGGTTAATGGCAATAGGCTCACCCTCTATTACATGGGACCTAAACATACCGGCGAAGTGTAAGTGTACACCTCTGCCTAGCCCTTCGGGGAAGGCGTGATGGTATGTTATGTTATGTTTGTAACTATATTAGGGACATGCGTGTTTCAAATATACACTGATTTCTTATTTTAATATTATATTTATCTAGGTGACCCGTGCCCACTTCGTTGGCCTCCGAAACTCACAAATAACGTGACTTTCTATTGGTAAAAGAATTTTCAAAATCGGGTCAGTAGATCCAGAGATTCCCCCTACAACCTCATAAACTTTACCTCTTTATGATATTGGTATAGAAGTATAGATTACATGAAGATATTATTTCTTTAGGTCAAGGGAAAAGCGACAAGCAAGAAAAAATAGTCCAGGTAATAATAAAGTAATACTATACTAAGTAATAACCCTTAGCACTTATGTGTAGGAAGTTATTTCCACATTGGGGTCATTGTTTCGCTGATTAAATATTTGTTCCAAGTTTTTGGCATTTGTTAAAAACGGCCCGAAAGTTATGTATTGCGCCTACTCACGTTGACTAGCAATCAGATGCGCGACTGCGAAACGGTTTAACTTTAAGTTGGTATGGTTGGCCATCTATTTGTCGGTTGTCAGTTGTTGTCCGCATCTTTTCAAGTTAAGAAAAGTGCAAGTGTTCAAGTGCGGCAAAAGCAGTCTTAAGATATGTCCCTACTTAGTACCCAAAATTTTTATGTATTCATTTTTATTAAACCCGTGCCCAGCCGAGCTATTGAGTTCGAAATCAAATAAACCTATTTATTGTACGTAAATGGTTGATTGTTATCGATTTAATGATAATGATTAGTACTTAGTAGAGCCGCTGCCCCCGATTACAATCACTTCCTAAAAGGATTAACTTACCTCAGATCAAATAAAACGTTAAGATGGAACTTTGCGAACAAAAAAGTGAGGCCGGCTATCAAGTCGAGCTATCAAGCTATCGAAAGCTCGACTGCCAAGATAAGGCGTAGTTTCGGTATTGTTATATGGTGTAAAATTGTGTTTGTCAACGGCTAGGCGTAGTTTTAACCGGCCTCACTTCTTTGTTCGCAAAGTTACATCTTAACTTTTTATTTGATTTGAGTAATTTACTATAACTCGGCTTCTAAGTGACGTATGAGCATGAAACATGTACCAGATTTAAGTTAGACCTCCAGCAATATAAGTAAAAACCTTTTCCAATTCCAAGCAGTAGTTTTTCCATGATGTGTGTACAACCATGCAGCTAACCGGTTGTAGGCTAACGTGGTGGACTATAGCCTAATCTCTCTCGTTCTCAGAGGAGACCCATGCCCAGCATTGGGACAATGTAATGGGTTGATGATGATGATGCTTTGTACAAAAATACAGACAGATAAACATTTTAAAAATGGTTGTTTTGGCTTCTGTTGCTCTAATTAAGACCCCCATATTAGTTTTTCTGCAATTACAATGTTATCTATATGTATAGATTCACTGTTTTCTCTATGTATTTTTTTAGCATGTGAACACGAGCAGCCATGTTGTCTTTGCCCAATAAAAGCAGGTAAATACCTATAGCATTTCTATGTCCAATTTAGATTGTCTTTATTCATTAAGTCAGGGAAGCCGACATAACTAATAGGGGGTAGTGTACCTTTTGCCTAACAACGGCCATACTTATTAACATGATTCCTATTGTGGAAATGAGCAACCCGTAGCCTTATAAGGGGGCTAAAATAGCTATTTTTAATGAATTACAATATTATTAGCCCCCCAGACATTAGTGAGCGTGTCTGGCCCATATTTCTATGACGATTTGAATCTCAATACTCGAATGTTTATTGCATTCCACCATGTAGTTTTTATTTTTAAAAGACTTCAAAAAAGTAGGAGGTATACAATACGTGCGTCTGTATATTTTTTTCTATGTATGTTAAAATAATGATATGTCTAAAACATTTTCGGAAGTCGATGGATTTAATTTGAGTGGATATTTTCTTTTCGCCAGCGACTTCCGAAAATGTTTTAGACATATCAATAGTTTTATTATTTTTGAAGGCGGGTTTACATTTTTTGTTAAAAGTTATTTTTATACCTTTCTATTTTTGTTGTGTTACTGTCATATTAAAATATTAAAACTGTATACTTACTCTGTAGCAGGTAAAATCTACGAGACATGTTGCTTATGCCCCGAAAAAGAAGGTTAGTGACACAACATCTATATATATAAAAATCAATTTCCACTTTTCGTTGTAATTTTATAACTCAAGAACGGGCTCACCTATGCAAACCAAATGTTTAGGCTTTGTTTGGACTATTTAGTAGATGGTTTATGTGAAGTTTGCACAAAATCAGTCGAGCGGTTCTTCATTTATCACATTTTTTACAAACATATTATTGTACAGGAAAGTCAAGAAAACACGCGGGCGAAGCCGGGGGCGGAAAGCTAGTAATTATATGTATTTATAATACTTAAAATAACTTGTTCAATACTGCCCAATTAGTGTCGCATTCTCGTTCGCCACCTGAGTGAAACTGGCAATTCATAGGTGGAAATAACTGTTACTGGTTATTCTTAAGCGGCGGTAGCCTAATGGCTAGGGCGTCGGACTTGCGATCATGTGGTTGCCGGTTCGAACCCCACCCATTGCACTACCGACGTGAACCCACTCGTAACACAAGCATTTAGCTTAGCACGAGGGGTTAACAAGAATACTAGTAATGTGTGATCCACATTTCTAGTAAGCTTTTTTTTAAAAAAAAAAAAAAAAAAAAAATCTTATTAGAAATTTCAGTACAGAGTCAAAACAGTTCTAATATATAATTGATCAATGTTCATCGATATAAACACCAAGACACGCACCTCTGCCTATTCAAAATAATGTGCATATTTGACATATTAGTTATTAACTATCACTTGGTTACATGTTTAAAGACATAATAAAAAAACCCGTGTGCCTGAGAGTTTTTTTTCGATGGTGTGTGAAGTCTCTCAAAGAGTAATGAACTTTAACCTAACCTTTCTTGCTGTGAGAGGAGTTCTACTACTAGAGCACTTCCTCTAAATAAATTCACAGTAAGAATCTGTTAATTCGTTGCCATTTTCTGATATAATAATTTATATTATTATAACGATTCTTCAAAAAATGCAACTTTAGCCCGATATTTCTCATTTTCAATACTCCTAAGCATGGGTCTTCTCTCTTTAAATGAGAGGACTTAGGTATAGTCCAAATGCTGTTTGTACTTCTAAATTAATTTCGACAAGATACCTAGTTATATTTTTTATACAACGGTGAACTTGAAACAAAATTATCTTACTTTATACAATGTTCGATGAAGTCCTAAAAGTTTACAGCAAATGATACTTATACATAAAACCAAGCAATTGGTTGTGAAGGTCGTTCTGTGTAGGTGTAATTCTGATAATTCGATAAATCTGATCAGACTGAAAGTTGGCTGTTAATAGTAGCGAGAAGGTTAATCGGTGTATTCCAGTTAGAGCACACTTGATGAGCATTATTGAAACCACTTTTACGTAGGTGCTATTCGAGGAATAAAATTTAATATATATTTTTTTCCGCTTAGAGCAATCGTCAGAAATATTGAAAGTTGCTCTAAGTGGAATACCTCAGGTGCTATTCGCTTAGGTGCTATTCGGCTGGGTGCTCTAACTGAAATGCACCGGTTAATCCAGTTAGTAACTAATATTTTTTTTTTCCGCTTAGAGCAATCGTCAAAAATATTGAAAGTTGCTCTAAGTGTAATACCTCAGGTGCTATTCGCTTAGGTGCTATTCGGCTGGGTGCTCTAACTGAAATGCACCGGTTAATCCAGTTAGTAACTGAATGTGAGTCGATTTAAAAATAAATGGCAATTTCAGGAGCAGCTACTGCAGCATTTGAAGAACATAGAACGACTGGTGGAAAGGTTGTAAGCCCTGTGCGTATTTTTTGACATTATTATCTAAATAAATAGTAGTCTGAAAGAAGAATACAATACCTACTCGGAGTCAGCAACGCAGTTGACACCATTTTTTGGATATTTTTTACGGCATTTAAGCTTATGACGGATAAAGAACCAGGTATTTAAATGTCAGTAAAATACTTACTGAACTTAATATAAATAATTAAAATATACGAGTATATTGTACTATCTGTGCCCCGCGGTTCCACCCGGGTTGCCTCGCTTGTAAGGGTCGTATCGTGATGTTAAATAGCCTTGCTCAAGAATTGGGCTTCCAAATGCAAACAAAATTTACAAATCTGACTGATAGTTCCAGTTCAAACAAACAAACAAACAAACTCTTGAGCTTGTTCTTGTTATTATATTACTACAATTACAATATAAATATTCTAATGCTTCTCTCTTGATGCTATATGACGTTCTAGGTACATGGCAGAAGAAATTGCGACATCAACAATTACTGATTCACGATTGACTATTAAAACTTTTGTTCAAAAATTACTATCGTAGGAGATTAAGGTGTAAATTATAATTTTGCCCCGAATCCACTACTTTACTCCAAAATCTTCGTCGATAACCATTTTTAAGCAAAAGTTTTAATACTCAAGTCGGAATAAGTTATTTATGATGTCGCAATTTCTACTGCCATGTACCTAGAATGTGTTATAGCGGAAAAAAAAAAAAACAAAAAACCAAGAAAAACTTAATTTAATTTTTTGACCTTAAAGGTTACAAAAACTATAATATGCTTATTCTATACTCTCCTAGATATGAAATTTTGAGTTTGGTTTTTTATAGGTACTTGCGGCGGGTGCCGCTGAAACCTTAACGGGTGAATATGGTCCCAAGTCGGCTGAAAATGGACCCAGGCCGGCTGAATATGTACCTGGACAGCCTGAAAATGGTCCCAAGTCAGCTGAATATGGACCCAGGCCGGCTGAATATGTACCTGGACAGCCTGAAAATGGTCCCAAGTCAGCTGAAAATGGACCCAGGCCGGCTGAATATGTACCTGGACAGCCTGAAAATGGTCCCAAGTCAGCTGAATATGGACCCAGGCCGGCTGAATATGGATCCGGCCAGACTGAATACGGACCCAGGCCGGCTGAATACGGACCCAGGCCGGCTGAATACGGACCCAGGCCGGCTGAATACGGACCCAGGCCGGCTGAATACGGACCCAGGCCGGCTGAATATGGATCCGGCCAGGCTGAATACGGACCCAGGCCGGCTGAATACGGACCCAGGCCGGCTGAATATGGGCCTGGACAGCCTGAAAGTGGTCCCAAGTCAGCTGGGTATGGACCCAGACCGGCTGAATATGGACCTGGACAGCCTGAAAGTGGTCCCAAGTCAGCTGAATATGGACCCAGGCCGGCTGAATATGGATCCGGCCAGGCTGAATACGGACCCAGGCCGGCTGAATACGGACCCAGGCCGACTGAATACGGACCCAGGCCGGCTGAATACGGACCCAGGCCGGCTGAATATGGACCTGGACAGCCTGAAAGTGGTCTCAAGTCAGCTGAATATGGACCCAGGCCGGCTGAATATGGATCCGGCCAGGCTGAATACGGACCCAGGCCAGCTGAATACGGACCCAGGCCGACTGAATACGGACCCAGGCCGGCTGAATACGGACCCAGGCCGGCTGAATATGGACCTGGACAGCCTGAAAGTGGTCCCAAGTCAGCTGAATATGGACCCAGGCCGGCTGAATATGGATCCGGCCAGACTGAATACGGACCCAGGTCGGCTGAATATGGACCCAGACCGGCTGAATATGGACCTGGACAGCCTGAAAGTGGTCCCAAGTCAGCTGAATATGGACCCAGGCCGGCTGAATATGGATCCGGCCAGGCTGAATACGGACCCAGGCCGGCTGAATACGGACCCAGGCCGACTGAATACGGCCCCAAGTCAGCTCAATACGGACCCAGGCTGGCTGAATATGGACCTGGACAGCCTGAAAGTGGTCCCAAGTCGGCGGAATATGTTTCTAGCCAGGCTCAATATGGACCAAAGTCGGCTGAATATGGTCCCGGACAGGCTGAATATGGACCCAGGTCGGGTCAATATGGTTCTGGTCAGGCTGAACATGGACCCAGGCTGGTTCAATATGGTTCTGGCCAGGCTGAACATGGACCCAGGCCGGCTGAATATCGTCCCGAACAGGCTGAAAATGGACCCAGGTCGGCTCAATATGGTTCTTCCCAAATTGAACATGGACCCAGGTCGGCTGAATATAGTTCCGGACAGACTGAATATGGACCCAGATCGGCCGAATATAATTCTGGCAAGGCTGAATATGGACCCAGATCGGCTAAATATAATTCCGGCCAGGCTGAATATGGACCCAGATCGGCTGAATATAATTCCAGCCAGGCTGAATATGAACCCAGGTCGGCTGAATATAATTCCGGCAAGGCTGAATATGAACCCAGATCGGCTGAATATAATTCCAGCCAGGCTGAATATGGACCCAGGTCGGCTGAATATAATTCCGGCAAGGCTCAATATGGACCCAGGTCAGCTGAATATCGTTCCAGCCGGCCTGAACATGGACCTAGGTCGGCTGAATATGAACCCATATTGAATGAAGATGGAACCAAATTTAGTGAACATGAAACTAAAATGGTGGCGCATGAAGCTTACTTGGGTGAAAGCAACATGGATGGTGAAAGTGCAGCTCAATCGGGTGAACAAAGAACTAGGCATGGTGAATATTTAGCCAGTCCGATTAAAAGAGAGCCTCGAATTGATGACAATCAGGCCATACCGATTGAATATAGACCCATACCGGTCACACAAGAAACTGGACCCGGTAAAAATGGGCCATGGTTGAGTGAAGCTGAAGCAAGAATGAGTGAGATTGAACAAAAAGTTGATGTAAGAAAAGCGGTTGATGATGGAAATGTAATAATTTTAAATGTAAGAGCAGTTAGAGAAAATGAACTTGCACCTCGAGAAAATGAGTACAGACTAGCTGAGACTAGACTAGAGAGTGACAACAATACTGGTCAAAGTAAACTTTGGATAGATGAATACGGACACAGTTTGGCGAAACAAGTACCTATATTAAGTAATTATGAATCCAGATCAGGTGATAGAGGCGAAGTTATGCATGAGCGTTCACTAAGATCAGAAGAACGTAACGGTAAATCGCGTAAAAACGGAGCGAGAACGAGCGGTAATGGAGCCAGATCAGGGGAAAATAGATCAAATTCTAATAACCCTGGAGTTAGACCAGTGAGTAGTGGAACAAAAGTAGATGAAAATGTTGCCAAATCAGGTACATATGCAAACAAACCACAAGATCAGAGAAACAGGATGAATGAACATGAGAGTAAAGCTGGTAAAAATGGTCGTAGATTGGGAAAGAAACCAAAGGAACATTTAGCCAGTCCAGATATTCAAATATCGGATGAGCAAGGGGCTAGGGGAGGAGGTGCACAACGAGTTAGTGGGGGTGAACATAGAGGCAGAGAAAGTGAAAACCGAAATATTGAGGGTGAGCATCTAGGTAGAGGTGGACAAAGCGGAAATGGGAACGGTTATAGAGCCAGATCGGATGATAATGGTAAAAGATCCGGTGATCATGAAGGAAGAAGTGAACAAAGGCGTAGAGAGAATGATCCTGGACCTACAGCAGAAGAACGTAGTGTAAGAGATACTGAACAAAGAAGTAGCGAGAATGGTGAAGCAGCCAGAGAGAGGAATCTTAATGCTAGAGCAGTAGGGCTCGGAGGAAACGTAGGTCAACATGAAGTGCAAGCTGTTGAACAAGGAGGCAGAGAGATTGGCCATGGAGTCAGAACAAGAGATCTCAGTGATAGAACAGAAAACTTTGGTGAAAATGGCGGTCAATATGAAGTTAGAGCTGCTGAACAAAGAGATAGAACAGGTGACTCCGATAGAAGAGCGGAAGATCTGGGTGGTAACAGTGTCGAGCGTGGAGTAATAGCAGTTGAACAGAGGAATAGAGCAACTGAGCTCGTAATAGGTGACCATGGATCAAGAACGGGTGATCATAGACCCAGAGTTGGAAATCAGGGTTCTAGAGCTATTGATCATGAAGGAAGAGCAAGTGAACTCGGAAACAGAGTGGGTAATCTTGGTGGGAGAGGAGGTGATCATTTAGCCAGGGTAAGTGCGCAAAGTCGAAGAGCTAGAGTGAATGGATCTGTATCTAGAGCCGCTGAAAATGGGGCTAGAGCTAGTGTTGGAAGTAGAGGAGGTGACCCGAGAGCGAGGGTCAGTTCTGGAGGTAGAAATATTGAAGCTGAAGCCAGAGTAAGTTCTGGAGGTAGACCTGGTGAACCAGGTGCCAGAGTTAGTACCGGAGGCAGGAGTAGTGAAACTAGAGCCAGGGTTAGTTGTGGCGGTAGAACTATTGAAACAGGAGCCAGAGTTAGTTCTGGAGGTAGAAGTGGTGAACCAGGAGCCAGAGTTACATGTGGAGGTAAAACTAGTGAACCAGGAGCCAGAATAACTTCTGGAGCTAAAACTAGTGAACCAGGAGCCAGAGTTAGTTCTGAAGGAAGACCTAGTGAACCAGAACCCAGAGTTAGTTCCGCAGGTAGAACTAGTGAACCTGAAGCCAGAGTTAGTTCTGGAGGTAGAACTAGTGTACCAGGAGCAAGAGTTAGTTCTGGAGGTAGAACTAATGAACCAGGAGCCAGAGTTAATTCTGGAGGTAGAACTAGTGAACCAGGAGCCAGAGTTAGTTCCGGAGGTAGGAGTAGTGAACCTAGAGCCAGAGTTAGCTCTGGAGGAAGAAGTGGCGAACCAGGAGTCAGAGCAAGTTCTGGAGCTAGATCTGGGGTGATAGGTGCCAGAGTAGGAGAACCAGTCAATAGTTTGGGTGAACCCGAGCCCAGTTCGGTTGACCCTCTAGCTAGGTTAGGTGAGCCTAGAGTCAGAGAAGGCGGCGGCGAGGGAAGCGGAGCAGCTGGGTTTCCTTATATATCCGAGGCCCAGCAGCATGTTCGAAGAAGCACTATGACTTCAGGAAAACCATCGAACGAAAAAAAAAGTTTATCTGCCGGGCAATCCTCGTTGACGAGAAAAGACACTCCGTATCCACGTAATGGGGAAAACGCAGTAACAAATTTAACAGGAAAAGATCCGGCCCGATTTCCAAATGGATCTATACCCTCCAATGTAGTTGAAACACCAAAAGAAGCACCTGAATATCCACACAAACGCGTTACGTCACCCGTCCGCTCGCCGCCAACAGGAAACTTTAATCAAATAGTTATTAAAAGAAAATCTAATTCTCTTACAAGAATAACGTCTAACCACAAGACTTTGGCCACGGACAACGCTCCCATCGAGAACGTCATCGGAGATAAAGAAATAATAGTCATATCCACTAATCTTTATAGAAACCCAGACAGCGAGATCACGTCTGTAAGGCTTGATTCATGCAGAAGACATATCATGGATGGAATCCGAGATTGTTCAGACGAAAAACATACGGAACAGATTAGTGTCCAACAAAGCATTATATCAATTCTCATCAACGAGGAAATACAAACCTGCGTTGAACACGAGTTTACAGAAGTAGTTGACAAATACGGAGTGGCAATTACCGCCAATAGCAAAGTAGAACTCACCCGACCTGAATCTTGTCAGCGCGATGACATGGTCGCTACCGACGATCTCGAGGAAAATTATATATCTATCATCAACAAAGGTGATGTACTCAACTTAAAACTGAACATTGAGGTTCGGAACGGCGACAGATCAGGCAATTGCTGTCAAAAGAATGGCCAGAGGTCACGGTCGCTAACAAATGTGACAAGAATAGAGAAAGAGTCCCAGATATCTTTTGATGATGATATGTATGTACAGAGTAAATCTTTACAGTCTCTATTAAACAACGAGTGTTTTCGGGGGTGCGGTTTTGAAGGTCGTCCAAAAGTACTAGTGGTTCAGTGTTCTTGTTGTGCGCATGGACTTACAAAACCGCCTCGATGCGATACAACGCCTTGTAATGATAATAAAAAGTATGTCGTTTTGGTGCCAAATTCACAGGCAGAAGATAGTGATGACAAGTAAGCTATTTTCCCAAGCATTATACTCGTACCTAATACTTATGTTATATTCTAGACACATTGTATATTTGTGGTAGGATGCGTATTTCGAAATTGTCACATGACTTTCAAATACTTATCATCAACTCAATACATTGTCCCACTGCTGGGCACGGGTCCTAAATACTTATACGAATTAAATATTGGGAAAATATTTTGACAAACTCTGTGACATTTTATTCATCATTTATAAATCACATCTTCTGTAGATAAACTTTAAATTTTTTAACTTTATACCTAGTCTATAATTTTACGTGTTAAAAACATTAATAATTTACAGATGCTGTTGCGAGCCATCATGTATCGCGAACGGTCAAAAAATACATCAACCGTTAAAAAAACACGGCATTTACCATCCCGTAAAAAAAACATTTTCTAACATGTCTTTAGAAACTGCAAAGGTGCGAGAATCGGGTGGCTCTGAAAGACACGATATAAATGTAACGACTACTAACTCTATTGTCCAAACAGACGATCAGAAGAGCGAGATTTCAACGACTAAACGTAAAGTAAGCATTACGGAAGACACTAATTTAAAATGTGACTATAAAAGGAGTTTGTCTCAAACGTCTGTATCGCAAACACAAATTCTTATAACAAAGGACAGTAATTGCTCACAAGGGACTTCCCAAGCAGGAACACAAGCGGGCCCGCAAGTATGCTCAAAAGCGTGCCCTACAATGCAAGCACAAGAATGCTCATTGCAGTGTCCACAAGAACAGGCACATGTTTCGCAACTAACAACACAGGGAACCTCGCAAGGATATCCGCAGGCCAACCAGCAAGTTCAATCGCAACTATGCCCGCAGTCATGTCCACAAGCGCAATCACAACTATGCCCGCCGATATGTCCACAAGCGCAATCACAAATATGCCCAACATGTCCACAAACGCAATCACAACTATGCCCGCCGACATGTCCACAAACGCAATCACAACTATGCTCGTCGATATGTCCACAAGCGCAATCACAAATATGCCCAACGACATGTCCACAAACGCAATCACAACTATGCCCGCCGACATGTCCACAAACGCAATCACAACTATGCCCGCCGACATGTCCACAAACGCAATCACAACTATGCCCGCCGACATGTCCACAAGCGCAATCACAACTATGCCCACCGACATGTCCACAAACGCAATCGCAACTGTGCCCTCCAACATGTCCACAAGCGCAATCGCAAATGTGCCCGCTGACATGTCCTAAAGCGCAATCGCAAATATGCCCGCCAACATGTCCGCAAAAACAATTGCAAGTATGTCCAAAGACATGCCCGCAAGCACAATCGCAAATATTGCCGCAGTCATTCTCGCAAGCGCAATCGCAAGTATACCCACAGACTTTGTCGCAAGCGCAATCGCAAGTATACCCACAGACATTCTCACAAGCGCAATCGCTAGTATACTCACAGACATCGGCTTGCCCGAAGACACAATCTTGTCCGCAGGAATGCCCGCAAGTCTGTTCAAGCCTATGCCCGCAGGTATGTCCGGTAAAGTAAAATCGCAAGTATGTCAGTCATGCCCGCAAATAAACGATTACGGTTACAAATATCGAATTTCAGGTATGCCCGCTAGCACAGGCACAAGTATACCCGCAAACACTCCAAGTACAGTCACAAATACAGTTACAAGTATTACAGCCAGCATTACAAGTGCAGTCGCAAGCTTTTCAAGTACAATCACGAGTGTGTTCTGTCACATGTCCGCAGACATGCCCGCAAGTACGGTCACAAGGATGTACACCAATTCGGGCACAAGACTCGCAAACGCAGACTGATTGGTGCTGTGTTGTGGTAAGAAAAAGTACCTATTTGTTGTCACTGATATATATTATTAGATATTTTTGTTGTACCCACTACCTTACTAGTCTTACTATTAGGCGTCGAAAATAATTATTTATTATGCAACATTTGATGGTATTTTTCTGAGCTGCTCAATTTGTGTAGAGTAAACCAAAATATAAGACACTTTATAATGCAAGGGTTTCGGTTTCAAGATACTTACTCATAATACCGGTATTAGTAAAGCCTAGTCCTCCTGATTTGGTTTATATGTTATTTTTTTAGTTTGAGGTCCGGTGCCACGAGGACGGCCGATACTCGTTTCATCTGCCGCCGCTGCACGTGTTACGACATTATACATTTCGACAATAAACAAAACATAAAGGTTCATAACGTTTTTTTATTAGTTTTATAAATATTTGTGATCACCAAAAGTGGCGATTGCAGCCCCTAGGACTCATGTCATCATTACATTTATATTTATTTACAAAAAAGACTACATGGGTCAAAACCCACTACATGCAGAATACGAACGGTAAAAAGTTATTAGTAACCATCATTTATATATTCATGAACTCTAAATTAGTGATTTAGATATTTATTTTTGTAAATAGATCTTATAAAGAGACTATACAAGTAGGCGTTTCCTATCTGACGACCTATGAGAAGAAACGCTGAAACAAACTCATAGAATCATAGTCTCTTTAAAAAGCTCAGGGAGTAGTAATATTATCAAATCAGATAGTTAGTTAGCAAGTTTTACTATCAAAATCTAAATATATATTACTCAAAGGTGACTGACTGACTGACTGACATTGTGATCTATCAACGCACAACCCAAACCACCGGACGGATCGGGCTGAAATTTGGCATGCAGCTAGATGTTATGACGTAGGCATCCACTAAGAAAGGATTTTGATTAATTCTACCTCCAAGGGGATAAAATAGGGTATGAAAGTTTGTATGAAACTTTGTCAATTTTAAACCGATCGGGCTGAGACTTTGCATGCATAAAGCTACTATGACGCAGGCATCCCCTAAGAAAGGATTTTGAGATGCAGGCTATATAAGATTAGTAACTTTTCAGTTAAAATATACGAATTTCTGTATGCTAGCGCCATCTACATTGAGCTATTTTGGAGAGAACTTTGAATTAACCATTTTTGTGCATAGTGCATAGATAATAATATCTAGCGGATTATATTTGACGAAGAAGTATTATTATATATAGTACGGTGGCCAGCACATCGAGTTACCACAAAATGACAAATTGTATAATACATAAGCTTTTTTAAAAAAAACCATAGCTACTTTGAATTGACCTGTCCTAACTGACGGCACGCATAGGTACATCAGTCATCGTCGAGCTCAACTAATAATAAGGGAGCTCAACGACCCATCGCACGACGATTCCAGATCATTAAGACATTCTCATATAACTAAAGAATATTAACGAAACAACTGTAGAGCTATATGTTGTGTCTCCAGAACTGGTAGCGGAAAGCTTTTGATTTTGGAAGGCGATCAGTTTTCGCGCCAGAATGTTGAGTGGTTTCGGCTCCAGGTAACGCAGCTGCATTTCAGTAATAGACTTGAGACTGTGTATCGGCATTTCTAACATCACCTGTAATGATAATTTTGATTTTCTGTACGCACGTTTTTCAATGTGTTCAATGTAGAAAGACACAGTGGTCAAAATCCCGAAGCAAGCTCCCAATGCACTTGAAAATGTTGTTACAGCGCAAAACACAACTTATTTTGCACTCCTTAGGCGTGTCCTACAACATTTTGCGTTATACACCATAACGATGCGACTTATTTTATTTATTTATTTCGGAGAAAACCTCCATAGGTTGTTTGTACGGCTATTAACTATGTTATTATTCCTATTTCTAATTTAATTATTGTTAAAAATTGCTCTTGAATCATGTATAGAGCTCCAGTGCTTTACAATTGGGCATTCAATTCTATCTAATATAGTTCTTAAGAT
The DNA here is from genome assembly GCA_958496365.1 of Subacronicta megacephala. NCBI lineage: Eukaryota > Metazoa > Arthropoda > Insecta > Lepidoptera > Noctuidae > Subacronicta > Subacronicta megacephala. Next base: position 5,574,190 of record OY292516.1, on the reverse strand, counting down.
GCTGTTGCTGCTGCCCCGTACACGGTACATCAGGGAGGCCACCCTTTTGCGCACTATCGCTCTGAAGCAGTATATATTAGCCTCGCTAAACATTCCTGATGCATTACAGAACCTTTAAACGCAGTCAGAAAAAAACAAAACACAAGCATAAGGCTTGTGTTTTGTTTTTTTCTGACTGCGTTTATTGCATCTATTAGCTACTTAAAGAAGCTTGTTTTTTTTTATTTTATACCTACGTTTGTACGTTTTATAGTCTCACCTGTGACGTAATACCAGCCATGGCTTCCGGGTTAATTGCACTCAAATCCTGGCCGTTGACTTCAGCTAAAAGCAGTCCCAGGCGCGAGACTTCACGCGCGCTCCAACTGTATGACTTGCCCAACGCCTAATAATATTGTCAAGGCAATGTGTGACATGTCGCATATTTTAATTTTTTTTTTTTAAATAAGGAACCTTCATATTTTAAGGAGTAAAGTAGCTGGTTTATGTGTACTAAAAACAAAATTATTACCTGAGTTCTCATCATCATAGCTAGGTAAAATCTGCGCTGCAACGGATCGCATGCTCGGATGTGGTAAAATAACTGCAAAATAATTTATTTAAATTAATATTGCATCAAACCATCTAATTGACTCAGAGTAATGTAAAGCAAATTAGTAAATTTTAGGGAAACTAAAAAAATCTCATCTGGTGGCAGAAGGGGTCTACAATAATTAGAGGTATTCGCAGTATGCCTTGGAGCAAGTCAAAGAAATTTCAAATGATTTTTGTCCAAACCTGGTGCGTAAGCTGCAAGTACGTATTCTCCGGAATCCTTCTCATGAAGATCATGGGCACGCCGCACAGTAAGTTGTTCATCATGTTCAGGTACTTAGCGTCCGTCCAATGTGGATTAAGTTGTATGTATTTGCTTGCTACCACACCCACCTTTAGCATAACTACTAAATTAAAATTTTATAAAACCCCCGACAATTGCTTTATATCTTGACCGATTTTCATCAAACATAGCTAAGAACACACCCGACTAATTCACCTTGCAAACAAAAAAAAACTAAATCCAAATCGGTCCATTCGTTCGGGAGCTACGATGCCACACACAGACACGTCTAACTTATGACACCCGGTCGTTTTTGTTGTTGTTGTTGTTGTCGGGGGTTGAACGAAAAACTATTTGCTACAGACAAACAGCGCTAAAATGTACACTCGTAGTAGGATTTCCATAAAAAAATTGGTAAGTATTTGTTACAAAGTTTAAGCAATTAGTACTCAATAAGGCCATTTTAGCCCTCCAGTACATCTAACTATCTTTCTTTAATGTCACGATTGATGAAGATAAATTACTATTTCAATCAACACATTGTAAGTATTTCCATTACACATTGTATAAAATATCAATATCATGATAGAATGAAAATGCTCTTACAATCTCTCTAAAATAGACTAGATTCTTTCTTTCTAAGGTTTCTCATTTTTGGGTTAGTTTACAACAACAATTAGTGGGCATTTTAAGATTCACGCCTCTGGATTCACCCTGGTTAAATGCAATAAAATTTACTTCTACAAAGAGTCAACGTAAAGAACAAGTGATTAATTTACCTGATGCCTATTAAGATCAGGATGTGTTCCGATATACGACAGTATCTTATTGTCGGACAGGTTGAGCCTGGCCATCTCCCTGCCATTGATGTACTTGAACAGCGGTCGGAACTTCTCCAAGGTCTCGTACGTGACTGCATCCGTCGGCGTGGAACCCTTCACCACATACCACGTCGCTGCTAGCTTTTCACGAGCTATCCTCATCATGGCTATTGTTCGTGCCTGGTGTGAAGGCTGCATTATCATACCTATACTTTCTTAATAATATGCTGGCTTGATTTACTTTCAGCATTAGATATTAATAATTTTAGAGTGAAATTAAGTTGTAGGAAAATATTGAAGCTTATAAATATCGGAATAACGATGGCGTTAAATAACGGTTTTCGTCTCACGTAAATTTTATAGAGAAATAAATGAAGGACGGTTGAATAAAACGTTTACGTAATCACTTCTTATGGGCTAATTAAAAGTTTTGTTCGTTTTTCCAAATAATTTTAGTAATAGCCAGATAGACCTACTATATAACCAAAAATACATTTCCCCATCACAGAATATCTATCAAGACTACACTTTAAGTTTAGTTTTAAGAGGCTTAAGTATCTATTAGAAGTTTTATATTTTAATGAAAAGTCTCGCAGAACGATACAGTTGGATACTAACAGAATGCAGCACATAAGCAGATGGTAACCTCTCAACATCAGCGAGGTCTCCAGATATAAATATGGCGAAGGCGTCGACCGCTGTCTGCATGTAGTCTTTGGTAACCTTGAGGTGGCAGTGGCCGCGGTGCATGTACTCCAAGAATGGCAGGTGTACGCTACTCTTGTTCTGGAAAATCTCCGCCCTGAAGATCAGAGAAGCTGTAGTATTTTATTATTCATTCGTGAAGTGTATTCATTTGTATAGTATTTTATAATTCTTTCGTGAAGTAAATTCATTCTTATAGTGTTTAATAATACATTCGTAAAGTGTATTCAAGCGTATAGTATTTTATAATGCATTCTGAACTTCGCGAATGAATTCTACGAATGAACACAATGAACCTCTAGCGTAGCAGTCGCGCGCAGGCGCGTAATACTAAACATTATTCACTGGTACCGGCGATAACAGGATGTGAGGACATTGGGGGTTAATGTCATAATTTGCCTTAAATGGAGAAATAATTTAACCTTTTGCACGCCAGAGTATAAACGTATCGCCATACCCCTGACGCCAGGCCACTTTTTCTGTCAAATGACCTTCATAAATGAAAACACAGTAAAGTAATGATTAAATTGTTTATTTCATAATATGGTGCGACGTATATTTTGTCATATATTTGTGACGTTGGCGTTCAGGGTAAGATTTCGTTTGTCACATATATGTGACAATGGCGTTCAAAAGGTTAAAAGAAGGTTCCTAACTAACCGCATAACTTGTCCAGTGGGCCAATGGGCTAAGTAATCAGTGTCCGGCTTGACCTTGGCCGACAACATCCTCGGGTCTGGCTGAAACAAATCGAGGCAGTTGTATCTGACACTGGAAAATGTACATAGGCTACACATCAGATACAGTTTTCGCTGGCCTCTTATTGTATGGAAAGCCTCTACGATGCGAGATCAGCTTAAATTGGATTTCTGTAGGTTGACATGTAGCCGTGTGAACAGTACCTACCTATACTTAGAGTATCAGGAATATTACGAATAATAAGTAATCAACAATATCATGCACGTTGTATAGTCGTGTGTCCGTGTTTATGTATTGTGGTTCAAATCACCCAAAGAGATCATTTTAGCGCCCCTGCTTAGAAAACATTCCATATAAGTACCTTCTATTGATTTTTGTAATTAAACTGCCTCGTTTTCCCGTGAAATTCTCAGAAGCAGCTCCGAGTTTAATGGCAAAAGGCTTGCGCCCTATTACATCGGATTGGCGAGTTGTGGGTGTACATAGTAGAACATCTCCGCCTAACCCTTCAGGAAATACAGGTGTGATGATATGAAACTACAAGGTTGATAGATCTTGAGTGATTTAAAAAAAGCAGATTTCAGGGAGGTAATTAAGTATATTTATTATTTTCATACAAAAACGTCACTTGTATTGCATTGGCCTGTTCTGTACTTGGCCTGTATTCCGTAGGCTTGATTAGGCCTAAACTACTAAGTAGTTATTTCTTTATTGGGCCAAACCGGTCAATGGCAACTCTGGCCTAAATAATAAAGTTACATAGTTACCTTCACTGGGTCGCCGAAAGCTTCCGACAACAGGTTAAGTGTTACATAATGGTGTCATTCACATGATTACTATGACGAATTATTAAGCTTTGGACAACTTTTTCTTCTGAATTTTCGCTACGTTATTTAATAATAATTTATGTCGTTGCCGACTCTCTGCACAAGGCACCTCTCCGTATGATAAAATATTTGTAATACTCACGCACATAAATTAAATCACATATATAAGTAATATTCTTCTAAAGTAATGAACAAGGGCGTCGCACGCCATTGCCTTTAAGTGCTCTTAACTCTACGGCAAATTTTGTAATAAAAACGGTACAACATCCAAAGTGTAAGTAAATATAAGTTTTATTTATTTATCGTAGTCAAGTAGGTACAATAAATAAATAAAACTTATATACAGGTCTATTGCTAGGCTGCCCCCCCATTGCCTAAAACATAACAAACTTGCATGAAACAAACATTATTAAAACTACCTACGAACACGTACCAGATTTGCGTCCATAAAGAATTTGATGAAAAATCCTTTCAAAACTCATTAAAGGATCTGAGGGAAAAGAAAAGTAATTACTTATTATAAATATTTAATCTGTGTAAAGCTTACGGAAAATCCGTTGATTTCCGATCACCTGCCACCTGCGGTACTCCATGTGACATATAACGATTAAAGACCGCATTTGCCTTCAATTGCCCTATAGTCTTGGCCATGGAATTTCCGACATTCTCCCAGACCGACTGTGGAGCACTTAGGCTGGGCTCCAACATTCAATAGACTCCTTCAAAGGATAAGCATCCTGCTTAATGACGTGTGATAACACACGAGCCGCAGACTGTGTAATGCCTAATCATCTCATCATCTTTATCAACCCATTACATTCCCACTGCTGGGCACAAGTCCCCTCTCACGAAAAGAATTAGGCTATATTCCACCACGCTAACCTACTGCGGTTCGGCAGACTTCGCATGCCGTCAAGAAAATCTGCGAACAGGACTTCGAAAAGTTTCGAACTCGTGACCTTTGATTTCAGTGGCAGTCCAACGGCAGCCTAATAAATAAGAAATAGTTCTATCACCTGACGAAAATAGGATAAATAAGCAGGTTATAAGAGAAACCTGTCGGCTTTGGTGTTCCGACGCTGATGGTTACGAAGCTGTAGCTCTGCAGGCCGTTGCCGGCTGTAGATGCACTATTCTCGCCCGGCCTGAACACCTTCAGCCGCCTTACATCGTGGACGCCATTGTTTATACCGCATTGCGATTCTAGGAAAAAAAGGACTCATTACCTATCAATTCAGATTCTTCCTATCCTAAGAAAAAGTTCAGCAACTTTCTGACTTTCGAATAATAGATACAAGACAAATCTTTGTAACCGATAGATACGACTGACTTAAAAGCAGTCTCAATAATCAATGTTTGGATAATCATTTAGGGTGAACGGTGAACATGCTAGTATCCCATATTGCCGAAAGATTCTGACAGTTTTGAGTTGCAAAGACCTTTCTCCCTCCTACATAATCAAAGTACGCTTGCAAAAAGGTCATTCATGTGTTTAGATACTTCCAGCTGAAACGCGTGTGTAACAAATTATATGTTACTAGGTAGGTAGCAGCAGGTAGCATTATGGTGTTCAAGGATAAATGATAGAAGATTAGTTTTTAATATACTTAAGTGCAAAACTGTTGAGGGTGGTGCCACAGCGGAGCATATTCAAGCACATAGTAGGCGGATATTAAAGTCATGTTTACCACTTATGTTTTCATAGCCGGTTAACGTAAACATCCTGATATTATAACTAAACACTAAAGTAACAGTAATTGATAATATTGTAAGGTAATTAAGCAACATGATTCTAGATGTAGTAACTTAACATTAACCGTCAAACTAATTCAGTGAGGCTATGAGAATTTCTTCATGTAAATAGATGGCTTCACCTCCTTTTTAACCGACTTGGAAAAAGGAGGAGGAACTACTCGGAAATAAATTAACTTTTTTAGACAGGCTTGTGACTACCAATTCTAAAGATACACCCAATAAATTATAATATATTCCTGTACTTGAATATTTTCGGATTCGATTTCCTTTTCAAAATAAATTCTTCTTTAGATCTCCGGATGGAAATACGCGGGGATTTCCTAATCATTTGAAAACATATATTGGTAGATTGACTTACATTACTTCATCTATGCGAATAACTTGATAGGTATTCTCTGGATCTCCAAAACCTCGGTGACACTATTAACATTATATTTTAAGATCTCCAAAACACGGACATAAAACTCAGATGAAACCAAACTGCTTGCTCTCTTGTAGAAAAAATTTAACTGACAGTCGTTGACAAGAACCAAACGCAGCAATAGCAGTCATATTACACTTTGGCATATTCACACAACTTCGTAAATCCATTCAGTTTTCTAACAATTTCCTATGTCTTCAACATCATTCAGTGAAAATGGCGACTATTGCCAGTGCGGAAATTCGCTGGACGATAGTTTCAATATTAATAACTGTAACTTTAGTTACTACGGCAGGCATATAGGGAGCAGCCGGCATGTGCCTTTCTGTACAACCGGGCACCCGCTTATATACTATGCTGAAGTTGTAAGTTTATATGATGAACCACACTACACACCCACAGCCTTCTATCCCTCCTATATTAGGTATGGTGCGGTTTAAGATGGATGTGGGGATTCCTCAGTCATAGCGCTTGGTAGACAAGATGCCATCATAGCATATTGTAATTAACACGGAAGACAATTTCGCTACCCATGTTATTATAGTATTGTTGTTTTGTTCTTCCTTACCCGATTAGGAAATCGGACCTTTTTTGAAGTGAATCCTCATAGATATTTCCACAACTGAAGTATGCAGACTCATATCCTCATACCACCAGGGCCATGAGATTTCTAAACATATTAACCATGACTCTAAGTGCAATTAATCTAAACCAGAGACCATGCGCTAAAAGCAAAACTATAAATGTTTATAAGTATAAAAATAACTTATAAGAACTTTGTTGAAAAAAAGCCCTTATCTTATTTTAGCCGCGACCTCTAAACAGGAGGCAGAGATGTGATGCGTCAAGATGTGATGCGCCGAAAAATCAAAACTGTTTTGTGAAAGCTTTCAAATGGTATACTCAGGTAAGCGCGTTTAAATACACACCAATATTTGTGCTAAAGCATATATTTAAATAAGTAACGAGATAGAAGAAATCGCTGTTGACATAACTTCTACGCGACAGTGCGTCTACGCAGTTCTTTTTTTAATGGCATACGTAACTTGATGTGGAATATAGACTGTATGGCAACATTTTTGTATGAAACAGGTGTGATTCATACGATCTAGAACAGCATGCCTGCATGTTTTGCATATCAGGAAGGGAACCGAGATCTTGTATGAAACGCCATCGCCGCATAACACAGGATGGCTCCTGTGTTTTTGTGGCTAGCCATGTATCCTAACGGGACTGCGAAATCGGTTCGCACGGCAGGGAGCATTTTTTCGGGATTTCTACGGGAATTATATATTCATTGCGTAACAATTCCACTTTTGCCCCTACTGCGAGATATTAGTTTTATGCGGTCGCACTATAGTAGTCGCTGCTATACTATCCTATCAATATAATACCTTATCCCTATTTAATAAGATATTCAAGTTATGATGTTCTACATAGTATACATTACATAGTTTTTTCTATTGACATCTAGGAGCGTGTGCCAGATAAAAGAAATGACATCGCCCCGGAGATAAACGGTTTTGCAAACTGGTTGGACAGCAAATACATTGAGTATTTGAGAGAGAGCCGTCCGAATCAAGTCTACCAGCTCACTGTGCAAGAGACTACAACGTTCGATCCTTGTGTTCCCTGGTACTTTTATTTTATTCATAACTAGCTTTCCGCCCGCGACTTCGCCCGCGTGGACTGTACGTTTCTTTTTATTTTACGGGATAATGTAAATAACCTATGTCACTCAGGAATAATGTAGCTTTCTATTGGTGAAAGAATTTTCAAATTCGGTACAGTAGGTCCAGAGATTACGTCACAAACTTATAAACCCACAAACTCACAAACTTTACCACTTCAGAAAATTTGTATAGATAATCTGTTTAGATAATAAATTAAATTGATAATAAGAAAAATATGTAATAATGTAACTTACTTACTTACAAGTAGGTAAAGAAAATATGACCTGTAACCACAGATTAGATAAAACTTAGAATGTAATTATAATCCAATAAAAAAAATCTGAGTCTTATCTTTCCACGTAAGAAACCAATAGATAGTTAGGTCTAGATACTAGTTTCAATCTTTAATCCTAGCATACTATCGTTATTAGTCCAAAGCAGTAAAAATATTGTCAATGACTTGCGGATACGGATTTATGAAGATACTTTTATTTTGTACTAGCTAACCCATGACCTTCGTTGGACGATAAAAGATACTTACAAATAACATGGCTAATAACATGGCTTCTAATGGTTAAAAGAATTTTCAAAATCAGTTCAGTAGATCTAGAGATTTTGCCCTACCTACAACCTCACCCAACCTCACGGGTTTATCCCATGCCTCCAAAAATGTTGTCCCAGTGCCTCCAAAAATAAATTTTAATATATAATTATATATCAAATTATGTACCATTGCCTCCAACAAATGAAGGTAGAGTATGGTTCGCAAAAAATAATACATTTATTCAGCTTTGGTAATTTTGCAATTTATTTATCATAGGAAGAATTAAGTCTGATAGCTGAAATATTCTACTAACTAGCAAACAAAATAGTTAAACAACCAACAACGTATTGAACTACCTAAGCACATTTTAACTGTTTCATAATATGAATACTTTCAGATTTTGTTTGTAAATTACATATAAAAATATCATTTTTGACTGTTTTTTCAAAGTTTATTCCGAATGACTGGGACAATCAATCGTTTTAAAGCTTGATTCACTGTGATAGAACTTGTCATAATTGAAATTATTTCGATTTAGGTGTTAATTCTCTGTGATAAAACTGAATTATTTTTTCTATTTAATTTTTTATGGCTATTTTTAGGAATATTTGTATTGCCTTTTTGTTTAATAATTTTAAGCTTGATTCTCTGTGATAAAACTTGTCATAAATATGGTTAGATTAAGTAATACCGATAATAAGGTAATATCGATTGAGGCGCTAAATACTACAAATATTTATTTAATTTTAAGGATTATCTGTGAATAACTGGACACAAACCAGTACAAAATTCTGTCGATAATTCTATGTAAACTATGTTCTTACTGTTTCAAAATTTTCAATTTTTCCTCGATACCTTAAAGGAAATATTCATGCCAGCGATTATATAAATATTTAAATAAACACGTTTAATTAGCTTTTGTTTTTCTTTACTAAAACATTGATACATCTTGAATAAATCGCACTTGTCCTTTTTCCACTGTATTTTAAAACATTGATGTTCATAGCTTTTCTTAAAACTGACGAAATCCCACTAGCATCGTCACACAGATCGATATATTGCCAAGGGAAACCAATTATATTACAGATATTATATTTATACACACAACACCAGTTTTTGCTGCTGTCGTTACTGTATCAGCGGTTGGAGGCAGTGGGACATAAATTGATATATTAATATTTATTTAATATTTTTCTTGGAGGCAACGGGACATAAAGTTTGAAATTTTCAGTTTTCGAGAACAAAAGAAGTTGGAGGCATGGGATAAACCCAACCTCACAAACTTTAACTCTTTATAATTTTAGTATAAAAGTACAGTTTGTTTGACATAAGTAAGCCGATCGGAAGTAATCTGCAAGTGGTAAATTTTAATAGAAAGAGTCGGTGTAAAAATAATTAGAGTCGTATATTTTTCATATTTCTAATTATTTTGTTTACTAATTTTGATATTTATGTATTAAAACACTTAATTAAACGATTTTATAACGGCTAACTTCCGATCGGCTTACTTATTTCGAACAAACTGTATAGATTGCTATTTTGTTAACTAAGTATAAGATTTATTATAACTTACTCATTTGTACATTTCAGTTCTCCATGCGAACCGTGCACAACTAAAAGATTTGCACGAATGAAAAGGTAACATGATAACAAAAGATATGTTCCTTTATTGCTAGTTAAGTGTACAAAGGAGGTTTTGTTCATGTGATTATTTATCACGATGAGTTTGAGGCTTGGATGTATGTGTATCGGCTACTTCATTGTTTAAAAGGAAATCAGTAACTCTGATTAGAAATCATGAAGACTGCCTCATTAGTCTAGTGGTCCCAAGGGCGACTGCTATGCTAGAGGTCTTGGGTTCGATTCCCAGGTCGAGCAAAGTGTTATTGGGTTTTTCTATGAAATTCCCAGTAGCAGCTCGGAGTCTGGATTTGTGCCCAGTGATGGTATGTTATGTTATGTTAACTCTGCTTAAGAATCCTGTGTCCTGTCTATCAGCCAACATTCCATATTTGTTTTTTATTCCTACCTAATATTACACTTTTCAGTCCATGGAGAAAACGTCGACGTCCGTGTAAAGACGCGGGTGATGTGGCTGAAAAGTGAGTACACTTAGTATATTTTATACTTTTAAATGCGAACATGTTTACAAATTAACAGTTATTTGTTTTCAGGTGCGCCAATCAAAGTTGTGAATTTATTATGCAACCGAAAGATTTGACGCGCGCTGCATCCGACTGCGGTTTTCCGTAAGTAATTTTTATATGTGTACTCTTCACTGACAATTCACAAAAAAATATCATATATTAACTATTATACAACTAATTACTTTTTACAAAAAAGTTAAACCGCCTTCAAAAAATAATAAAATAATTTCGTCTAAAACAGTTTGGGAAGTCGGTGACTTCTATTTGAGTGGGTCTTTTATTTTCGCCACCGACTTCCCAAACTGTTTTAGACGAAATTATTTTATTATTTTTTGAAGGCGGTTTAACTTTTTTGTAAAAAGTAATTTTATTTTGTAATTTTTTAGTGTAAAGTTTTGTTTAGAAGTACTTCTTAGCCAACTAAACGCACTGCTCCAATAATACAGCGATGTTTCAGAGTAAACGATAATATCATCGATGTAAACAAATATTTGTTGATATACTCAAAACTGCTCAACCGATTTCGATAAAATTTTAACGGGACCACCTCTGAAGTATGACCTACCAAACAAAAAAACAATTATTAAAATCGGTCCACAACTGGCGGAGATTTCGCGTAACAAACATACAAAAAAAAAAAAAAAAAACATACAGACGAATTGAGAACCTCCTCCTTTTTGAAGTCGGTTGAAAATAGGTATCTACGAGTAAAGCTCGGAATATAGTGTTATAATGTCGTAACATTAAAAAATATATTATTTTCAGTGCACCCCCATCGGGCTGCTTTAAATCCAACGCCACAGTGGTATCATCAAATGCACCAGGAATGACACGCTGCTCCGGAAGGTCCCACAGTATGAGCAGCGTCTGTCGTGAGAGAAGTATCCCGAAATACATCGAGACCATCCCCTGCACAGTGCAGGAAGGTTCCAAGACCCAGCAACCGACCAAACCGACCATCTGCCGTCGTGAACAAATACAACAAATGCCTTCAAAATCACGAAGAGCGGATGTGGCCTGTCAGTGTCCCGAAGAGCAGGTGATACCAGTCAACGAAGAAACACAGTATGAGCCCATGGGAAATATGACGCCAAACGTCGAGACTCCCGCTCCGTGCTATTGCAATATCGATGATGGCCAGTCACCAAAACCTGTTCAGGTAACGTCGTTGCCAAACATTTTTTAGATATCGAATACTAATTTTATCATAAAGGTCGGTGGGGTCTTTGGAGTCAATAGTGGCTTTGGGAATGTTTTTATCACATACACTACGAATCAGGTCGAAATTATTTTGATTTTGTGAATCGCTATCGGATAGATGCAAACCGAAATCTAATCTTTCGTGTTTCAATTACGAGAAACATATAGTTAACAGTTGCATATAATTGTTTGATGATTATTTCACGTACAAATTTTCAACATTTTCACATTGTAGTCAACATGTAAAATAATTTCAGATACGCAGTAAAAAACTATCGTCGCCTTCTATGCAAAGCAACACGCCCAAGAAACAAAAGAAGGTTAAGAAACTATCAAACATATCATGTCAATGTCCCGAAGAAAGTATAGTCAAAGTTGACACACAGAGCCAGTGTCCAACTGACTCAGGCCGTGTGTGTGATACTCGCAATATCTGCGCCCCATGTCGGGTAATAGACATTTTAACTTATTTAACACTTTACAAAGAATGTGACGCAACAATTTTCGTAAATATTTTACACAATGTTAAAATAAATAATTATGTTTTAGGATTTTAAAGAGATGAACCAAGTGCTAGGCCCAAAAACTTTACAACATCAATCCTTATCTACTGTGGTTATTAACGACACTGTATGTGAATGTCCTTCAAAGGACGTAGCTACCATGAGTAGATGCACTTGCTCCCTCCCATGTTTCGCGAATGATGCCGTACAAACTTCGGACCATTCCATATGTCTCGTAAGTTTTTTATCACCTCTTACGTACGATCGGCACGTGTGTGTATTACATAATGATTACGTGTTTTGGTTACTTTTTAGGATCGCGCCGGGGTTCATCCGTACCCGCTGTTCTTGAAAATAGTTTGTGCTGACAGGTTGAACTAATGCCTTTTGAAATATAAATTGATGAAATGAATTCTGCTGACATAAAAATATTTCTACATTAGATAGCCTTATGTATTAAACAAAAAAAATGAAAAAAAACAATAAAAATAAAATAACGTTTAATTCGTATTTTATTTACAAAAGTCTAAAAAATAAACTATTTACAAGTAATTTGTACGGTAGCTATACTAGACGTTAACTTTATTAGTTTGGTGGCCCGTAAGATATCGCTGGCTTACTTTGTGGCAAGAAATTAGAACTGACAGCTGAATCGGCTAAATGTGCTGGTGCCGAGGGCACGCCGTAGTCTGCTGAAGGAGCTGATGCTAAAGATGATGCCAATGAGCCTAAAGATCCAGAGAACTCGGAACTCGAGCTGGAGCCTGTGACTAGAGGTGATGTGTGAACAAATGACGTAATCTCCACGCTGGGTTTCGCTTGCTCTAGGGACACTCCTGACACCAGAGACTGGTAGCCAGCATTACGCGCGACACTGTGCTCGTTATCTTTAATGATATTCTGCACGCGGTTGACAACAAGTGAGTCTAGGGCGTCTCTATGAGTTTGCTCCTGAGCAGTGTTGTACTGGTGAGAGTCGGCCTGGTAGCTGGACAGCACAGACGCGGAAGGCTGTGCGAACTGCGGCTGCGCTTGAGGCTGGAACTGGGCTATAGCCTGAGGTTGCTGGTAGTTGTATCCTTGCTGCACGTATTGTTGTTGCTGCTGTTGCTGTGGCTGGTAGTATGAAATGGGTTGGTAGGCTTGGGGTTGAGGCTGCGGCTGTGGTGCTGGCTGCGGAGCGAACACGGGGAACGGCACTGGCGGCGGTGGTGGGGCACGAGGGGCGATAGGTTGAGGTGCACCGTAAGATGGACTAGGCTGGTGGAAAATAGGTTGTGGCTGGGGCTGGATCAACGGCAGCGGGTGAGGAGGGGCTATTGGCAGCGGTTGAGGAGCCGGCGCTGGGTAGTATCCTGGAGCAGGTGCCGGGTGATGGTGGTGATGGTGGTGGTGCGCCGGAGGAGGAGGCGGTGGTGGAGGTGGTGCGGGGTGGTGAGGCTGGGGCGCGGGCTGGATGTACTGCGGTACTTGTATAGGTGACTGGTAGTTGTACCCGAAGTTAGGTGTGAACTGTTGTTGGGACGGGAACTGCGGTGCGGGGGCCGGCGCCGGGTATGCCTGTGGTGGCGGCGCTGGTGCGGGGGGATAGTTGAAGGCCGGCGCGTGCGCCGCTGGCCGTGGCAAGTGGTACGGCGCCTCCGCCGTTATGGCCGCCACCAACGACAGTATCACTAACTGGAAAAACAAACATTAATTTAGAAATCTGTCGTGCCGCATTAATGAATTAAGATAAATATGTATAGTGTAGGTACACAGTTTCACTTTCTGCGTGTGTCAACTCACCGCGGTCCTCATGGCTGGCGGTGCGTGCCGCTGTGTATGCTGCGTATGAGGCGCCTATGGTTTTATACCCACCACCACTTCGTATAGTATTGGGGAGCGTCTCTGATCTTTACACACAAATAAAACAGTAGATCTATTGTCCATTCATGATTTCGAAACGCACGCATTTATCATCCGTGCGGTTTTTGGAAATACATATACCTACATATATATTTCATATGTACCTTAGTATTATAATTTTCTAATTGTATTTAACTCAAATATTTTTTTTATGGGTTCCATGGAATTTTACTATGAAAATCTTTGAACTTATGTCACGCATAATAGCTACTATGAATATGATTCCGCTGATTAGATATACTTACCTTCAGTCATCATAATTATTATGAATAAAACTTTGGTACGGTAAATTATGTAGGTAATTCGCAAATATAATAACCTTTTATTTTATGTTGACCATTGGACGAGGGCGTTGACCCCGATATAATAGATATCGCTATCAGATATAGTTAATAAGTATTTAAAAAAATATTTAACATTAAATAATTCGGGTTTGTGGTCAATTCGCACGAATAAATAGGCAAAGTAGAGGCAAATCGATACCATACAAGACCTCTATTACAGTCATTAATTTAAAAAAATGTTTTGTATGTATATTGTTGATGTACCTTATTAATAAATAAATAAATACCATTTTAAAATTAATAATTCAAGTGTTACTTACTTACAAAAAAGAACATACTTAGATAATATTTAAGTCAACCTAAAAAAAAACATCTTTGAAGTAACTATTTTTAATTGCAACATTTTTTTTTTTTTCAAAGTAGGTTATAAAAATGTCAAGCAATGTCGAGTCCAGTTACTAGTTCGAACGCACTATATTGCACAAATGCGTACATTTGTTTGCATACATGATTTCAGGGGGTAACAATTGACAAAGTTTTGTTATCGCAATCACTTGGCCCAGAACGGTAGTTTCCACACATACCTATGGTAACACCTTCCAAATCATCTCCAAATAAGACTGTGCTTTCCATGTTAACGTAGAATTGATTTTTAGACAAGTAAGTATGAGAAGGTATAATAAATAATTTTGTTGCTTAGTGGGGACTGCCTCATTAGTCTAGTGGTCCTAAGCGCGACTGCTACGCTAGAAGTCCTGGGTTCGATCCCCAGGTCGAGCAAAGTGTTATTGGGTTTTTCTATGAAATACTCAGTAGCAGCTCGGAGTATGGATTTGTGCCCGGTTAATGGCAATAGGCTCGCCCCCTATTACATGGGACCGAAACATACCGGCGAAATGTGGGTGTACATTAGTACACCTCTGCCTAACCCTTCGGGGAATACAGGCGTGATGGTATGTTTTAGTGGGAACTTAACTAGGTAGGTACTCAAAGCTGTGTTTCGCTGCGTTGATCTTATTATTTTTACCCTAAATAAATCCTTTCTGATCGCAAGAGGGCTAGTTGTCTAAAAATCTTCTGTTAATCGTGTTAAACAAAATATCAAAAATAATAATTACCTAAGTAAACTATTTTTCATGCGTTCTAGGAATACTAACACGTTTGTTAGATGTTAGTCTTCTATGATGAAAACAATTTCAAATATTGTCAAAGATGGAACAGTCAATTCAAGAGCATTAAAACCTCCCACAGACGACCCATCTTAGTGGTAGCTAGCCACGGAAATTATTAGGTCCGATTATCAAATGTGTGCAAGTAATTTTGACTTATTTACAGCAAGCAGTAGGTACGTGCCAGTGTGGAGAGATTTCGTATTATTCCCATTGAAAAACAATAAACAAATAAAAACATACTTACATATAACATTTAGTTAGAGGGAAACTACGAATATATTATTTATTCGTAGGAGGGAAATTACAATTTTATTTTTCTTGCTGTATATACAGTACCTACTGCTACTTAGGTGACTTTCCTCCCTTTTAAAATCTAATGTTGACTTAAAGTCCTAAACTAAAGCCTGGAATACCAACATCAGCGGTTACCTCAGAGAATGGATAATCGCTGTAGGCTTGTTTAGGTAATGTTTGTAATAGCACCACGTCATATAGATAAATTGTCTTTGTAAATATTACAGAATTTTCAATGGCAAACAAATATAGTTTTTTTTTTGCATTTAAGGATTGTCATTTCCACATAGCCAGAAATAAATTGATTTCATAATCATGTAATTTAATAGTGTGTTATTAATCATTTATTATTTTAATTAGTTTGCGGTGTCCAATCCGTCGATTGCTGACTTGTATAATAGTTCATCAAATAGGCATTCAAAATCTGCATTGTTCCGTTGAAGATGACACAACCTCGTAGTTCAAGGGATCACGCTGTTGCAACCAGGTGTGATCAATACTTATATCTGTAATATCATTATGTAATATGTCAAATAAGTATGGCAAATCATCAACCTTCAAACATTGTCTTTCAAAATTGTGTAACTGTGTAAAATGTGACTTACCTACTTAAAAGTCCTTTGATGAAATTCTAAAAAATAAGTCCTTCTGTTGTTTGAAATATCGACGGTTTTGTTCGTAATAAATAAGTCACTTTTGTGCTACGTCTGGGTAAAAATGACGATAACAATATTTTTTGTATTAAAAGATTTAAAATAAATAAGTACTGACTAACTCTTCAAATATTTATTTACAAGCACAATGCAGAATCTAGTTTCTGGTAGTCCGGAAATCCCTACGGACTTTGAAGAGATGCTAAACTTACAATCATTATCTAATTTTGGTCAGAATAAGCCATTCTCAGATAGTTGTTAACATATCAATCCAGATCTAGCCGTTACAATAAACACCGCAAAGAAACTCTTAGAAGTACCTTAATGAAATTATCATACTTGAGAAGTCCCACGATACTTACCTAATTACTTCTTACACTTAAGTCTTATTGTACTGTTCAATAGTTTAGCGTCGTAAATGGATGGCTTGAGCCCAATTAATGACTGCCACAATAGCCCGTCCTAATTAGTAACTGATAGCCTAGCCCATTGAATCAGTCTAACAATACGGAGTTAGGTAAGCTATACTCAATTCTACTTTCAAGCATACTTACACTTTTATTGTTTCTACAATACTTTATTGTATTCTATCCCTGCAGCCTTTAAAATTAAACATCTTTTAGGTTTTATTTTAAGGGTCAGAACTCAGAATTTAATTGTATCGATCGTAATACCATATTTCGATTGATACATTGTAAAATAATATATGTATTTATTCTGTTGAATCAGGTACCTAACAATATTTGAAAAAGGCGTGGAATTAAAAATTCAATCCCAATGGGATAGTGTTCGATTTATTAAACGATTTAACTTCACATCTACCTACTTGTCCGAAGGCAAAGGCACTTTGAAAAAAATTCGTTCGGCTATCGCAATGACAATATTGTACTTGATAGAAGAATTTATCACGTCATCAATAAAATCGAGCCGCACTAATGCTTTACAATAATTATCGTAGATCTTACAATTACACGAGCAAACATCAATAATAATGACCTTCCAAAAAGCTCACTCTTTGCACAGTGTTTGTCAATGGACAACAGTAGTTGAAGTGAAGAAAGATATCAAACATCTTGTTTGTTCGCACCTGTGTTCATAATTGCAAGCTTTGTCGAAGGTAACGAGAAATGTCAAAGTTTAGAAGATCTCTAACAATTAAAAATAGGTAGGGTAGGGCGGGGCTAAAAGGTCCAATTTACACATATCCTCCTGTAACTTTTTAACTGTTGGTTTCTAAAGGAAACTCTTATCTGTTTTGAGTAGCGTAATTCTTCAAGTTTAAGTAGTAATAGTTGAATTTGGCAAATATTATATCTGAATGCCAGATAATCATGATTTAAAACATTGTGTCCAATGGTCCTTTTTACCCCACCAGCGGGGTAAAAAGGACCAGGGCTGGGGTACTAAGGACCAGCATTATCTTATACTATTCTAAGGTTAAGGAAACATTATAAACGTAAAACATGCAAAATCAACAAATCTTTATAATTATTTGAGAAAAGGAACATGTTAAACAATAAATCTCATTTGTTAAAGCTGTAGGAAAACATTTCGGTCTTAATAATTAGTCGTTACCTTGTTTTAAAAGTCTATCTATAATATATTATATATTATACCTACCTTCAAAATAGCCTTCTGTAACATGTATTATAATTATTACCCGTGTTAAACTAAGAAAGAAAAACATTATTTTTATATACTACAAAGATTTTTTTTCTTTATTAAGTCATTAAATCTCAGCAGGTTAAAAAAGTCCAAATGACCGGACCTTTTTACCCCTATGGTAGGTACACTTTTATTTAAAATTATAGAAAAAAAACTTAAGTGTCCTCTAAAATTACTATAGCATGAAGTGAAACATGAAATTACACACAATAATATATCAAAAGCTGAGCTTGGTAATATTGAAAATACAAATCCCAACCTAAAAATAAGAAACAAGAAAATTATTACTTATGTGTTTTTTTTGCATGCGGTCTGCGTGCACTCTTAACGGCGCTGGAAAACTCACCGCACGAAGTGGTATGTGTACCCCTACCGTAATCCCTTCGTGCGCTTGTCTTTCAATTCATTAAAGCGCTCATAATTTCGGAGATATGCATAGTGGACCTTTTTACCCGCGGACCTTTTAGCCCCGCCCTACCCTACCTAAGTGCTATGAAATGTACCTACTTACTAATCTCAATAGTGTTATCATATTAGTGTACGTAATAGATCTCTCTAAGAACTATGATCTTTTTGTTTTTGCAAGGAAACTGCAATTTTACGCTGACTTCGAGTTCAACGAAAAACAGGTCTTACTCATTCTTACTTATTTACTTATTGTGAACATTGCTTAATTACTTTCGCTATATATTTAAATCTAAAAAGAGTATAGCATGCGGTTATGCCAAATGCAGTAAAAAAAATGCAGTAAAATATATTTTGTTATTGGAAATTACTTGCCAGTTTAAGTGACTTCATATATCTACATACGTTGGCTATCGGCGGGCAGCGGCTAACCCATTTACGGGTTTCTGGTCAAATAGTCACGTAAGAATGAAAAGTAGTGAGCTCCGTCACTTCGCACCTCTGTTTTAACAATTGGGTACGTGTCCACAATACCCAGTACAACTTATTCTTAGATAATACCATGTGCACAATGTCACTTTAAAAAAAGCGCGAAATTATCATACTTTTCTAGAGCATATATTTAACTTCGCCCTCGAATACGAATACAAATTGGTTAAATTTTTTATTGTACCTCAGATACAAGTAAGTATTTTCTATGTGGGGAAAAAGTATCAAACAACGACTTTGGCATAATCCACCATAGTTTTCTTTAAAAGCGTTCGGAAACAAGATGTTTCGTTTAATTTGCTCTTATAAATACTTCTTAGAAGTATCATTTATGTATTAGTTAACAGCTCACACTTTGAACAAGCAATTTAAACACTATTTTGGCTTAGAAGCCTATGAATGTCACGTTTTCGACAAGAAATGTCAATTTTATTTGAATACTTGACAAACATAATAATAATTTACATAATCTGAATATGATACGTCGACCTCTTCAACTTTCTGATGCAGAAAAGCACACCATTTCAAAACTGCGCGACTAACAAAAATGCCTCAGGCTTAATAATTTACTACCAATCTTATCCTTAATGCCGGAGGTAGGTATGTAATCAATTAAAATATGTAATTTGTCATTATAACATAAATAATAGATTTAAAATACCTACTTAGGCGTTATGCGAGAGACAGTTTACACTTCCACTTCACCTACTTAAACCGCTACAACGTGCAACGGCTTGAATTGGCCATACAAATGTTATACCAAAATTAATTGTAATAGACACACAATTAAATTAAATTGTATTATTATTCGGGTTTGGACACCTTTAATGTAGGGGCCTACACTATCATTTTATCGACGTTTTGTCTGATTTGCCACTCATTTAAATAATACAGCGAAAAACAAGTCGAAAGTTCATCAAATTATCAAAATTAAATTGACTGTAAACAATTATTATCATAAATAATTGTTTACAGTCAATTTCAACCAATTTACACAAAACCTTAATTTATAAGCACACTTAATCCTTCCTCATGAATTACACCGTCTATTGGTGAAAGACGCATTAAAATTCGTTCTGTAGTTTTTGAGTTTATCGCGAACAAACAGACGCGAGGGGACTTTATTTTATAATAATATTATGTAATGATAATACATTTATGCCCCCAGATAATGCAACGATTGTTTTTTATCTAGGTAAAGCATAATAATCAATTATGTTCATTTTTAACCCCCGAAGCAAAAACGACGGGGTGTTATAAGTTTGACGTGTCTGTGTGTGTGTGTGTGTGTGTATGTCTGTCTGTGGCATCGTAGCTCCCGAACGGATGAATCGACTTTGATTTAGTTTTTTTCGTTTGAAAGGTGAATTAGTCGGGAGTGTTCTTACCTAAAATCTTTTTTTTTACTTTTTATTTATTTAAATAATTGGCAAAACTTGCTCTGCAAGGTTATCGATATCTTATCGTAAACAGAAACAGTAAAAAAATAATACATTTAATTTATTTATTATTATTTTTATTTCCTAATGGGGTAGTCCCGGGCCGGCATGGGCACCGCGTGTCCCTTGCCTGCAGCTAGTAGGGTTGCCTCGCGTTGCTTGCGCTTCGCGACTATGCGCTCGTGAGTACGCTTCATTTCTAGGATCTCCTTCATCTCTTCCTTATCCTCATCCTATAAAAAAAATAACACGTCAACGTATTCTTCTCATAACCCACTTTTGTCATTAAATAATTCAATAGACTGTCTCATTAGTCTAGTGGTCCTAAGCGCGACATGCTAGAGGTCTGGTTTCGATCCCCAGGTCGAGCATAGTGTATTGGGTTTTTCTATGAAATTCCCAGTAGCAGCCCCGAGTCCGGATTTGTGCCCGGTTAATGGCAATAGGCTCGCCCCCTATTACATGTGACCTAAACATACCGGCTAAATGTGGGTATACATTAGTGCACCTCTGCCTAAACCTTCGGGGAATACAGGCGTGATGGTATGTTGTTGTTGTTTTTGTAATTCAATTGTTTTAAATACCTTTTGCCTTATGCCTAAAAAAAATTAAATTTACAACTAGGCGGATGGGACTCGCGGTGGCTTTGCGGTCATAGCGTCTGGTGTACTTAACCAGAAGACGCAGGTTCGAATCCTGTCCGCGGTCGTAATTTCCTAAAATAACGTTACCTTTTGGTTAATTCTCAATACAAGTGCTCTCTTCCCACTGGCCATAGGTTGACTGTAAGCTAGCAGGTTTTTCAGCCGCTGCGCTGGCGG
Source organism: Subacronicta megacephala (assembly GCA_958496365.1). Taxonomy (NCBI): domain Eukaryota; kingdom Metazoa; phylum Arthropoda; class Insecta; order Lepidoptera; family Noctuidae; genus Subacronicta; species Subacronicta megacephala. The sequence continues at coordinate 5,552,951 of OY292516.1, read as the reverse complement.
CACTCCTCGCTCCACTACCAGCACGATCCTGGCCCACTGGCGCTGCCACTCATTCCTGGTCTCCGCTATCTTCTGGTACGTGTTGCCCATCATGGCGATTAACATGTTCACCAGCAGAATAGCCACTATTATCATATACACCACGAACAGCAGCTGCAAATGTTGAAACAGTGAGATTACAAAATTATAACTGGTTTATTTTTATTATCAGTTTTAGGTAATTACGAACCACTTAATCACAGTCGTCTCTGATTAGTTAAGACAGGATTCATTTAACGACATAAAAACATATTATAGATACTCTGGGAGTTGTCGAGATACATTATGGATATATAGGTACACTATGGACTGCAGGTGGCAAGAAATTACATTTAGTTATTTAGGTACCTATCTACCAAAAATGTTCATTTCACTCCACTGTTATTTAGTTTATGAATTCTAGGATATTGACCACACTAGGAACGTATTTAAACAATTAAGATTAGGATTGTAATACATAGTTTTGTAAAGTGTTAATTTGAAAGTGTACGAAACCAATTTTAACAATATGACCCAGAGAATTTTCGAACGTTGAGTGTAAAGCGGTTACATAACAATGTGACAAATAACTCGCTAGGACTCATCATTTCTACGACTTAACAAATCCTTAACCAAATATCACTGACTCAAAGTAAAGTAAACTGAGGGAGCTGAATTTGGCACAAAATGACATACTTAGCATAGATCTGTCGATATTCAAACACAGGGTCATCGAAAACCTGGATCTGGACCCTGGATTTATACATGATAAATTGAAACGAATGAAAAAGGACAAAGAGGTCGCCCACTTCAATTTTATTTGAGTGCGCGGTTGCAGTTATAATGGTGAATGTCCGGGACTTTCGCACGGTTACTTCGGACTAAATGATTTTACGAATGACAGCCCTAACATATTGCAAATCTATGACCCTTACCAAACATGGTTTGGTTTTTTGGAAAGTTTTTGGTGACTTGACATAACGTTCTTAGTTTAACCTCTATACTAACTGGGCCGGATGAAACGAATTAGCAAGTTTGTACAGCAGCGCTTGGAGACCGATAAGAAAGATTTATACATAAGTTATGTTTGCTACTAGAATGAATGATCTTTTTTAAGTTGAGCTTTTGCATCTACTTGGTTGGGACCATACTGCTTTATAAATATTAATATTTGTCGGAGGTAACGATAATTTTAAAGTTATAAACATCATAATGTTGGTTACTTTAATAGTTATCATACTTGTTTCAAATGTCAATTTCAATTCAAAATTTCAGTTTATTCCACAGGTAATTTCAATTTAGGAGTAAAAATGTGTCTTCATATTCGAATATCAAAATGACTACTTTTCAATAGCTCAGCATGACTACGTATATTTCAATGTTTTAGGGTCTGTGCAATGCCCAGTGACACTGCTTATTATGACGAAATGTGTGAAAATCACATATTGCGTACAATGCGTATGCGTAGGTTCATACCAGTTCATACCTACATATTCCACTCAATATAAGAAAGAAGCATCAAGGGTGAATACGATTTCTGTTAACGTGATGGATTTCGAAACGGCTTTTCAACAGTTATAGGTACTCACTTAGGTATAGAAGGATGCGCAATCATGATAAACAAACGTAGTAAACAAAAATGATTCTCGAGTATGATTTGCAGGTCTTAAAAAAATAGTGACATCTGTGTTTCAAATACTGTCATTTCTAGTGATATCAATTATAATCTTGTGACCAGCTGGGATAAAATGTCTACGTTTAATAAATCATAATCATATAATCTTGGCCTTATAATCCCCCTGTTTTCAGTCTTCTGGATAAAGCTTTTCGTGTCTGTTTTTTTTTGTTGCTTAAGTTACCTGTTGTTGTTGAAAATTGGAGTAATTCATAATAATTAACATTATTTACGACACGTACCTTAGCCTCAATTTCATGGTCGGTGCGGTCAAAAGCGCCGTAGTAGTCGGAGAAGGATGTGAGCGACATGAGGAACATGGCCATGATACTCTCCATAGGCGAGGGCATCGGGTTCGATACCGAGTCGTCCACGCCCTCCGGAGTGTTCGGGTTGTCGAACGACAAGAATATTATATAGTAAGCTGCAAAATAAGATGAACATACCACGTCTTAAATTTAAGATTTGATGGAGATTTAAATCGGAAAATTATACATACATATGTATGTATGTATAATTATATGATGGTATGTATGTATGTACATACATACCATCACGCCTGTATTCCCCGAAGGATTAGGCAGAGGTGTACTAATGTACACCCACATTTCGCCGGTATGTTTAGGACCCATGTAATAGGGGACGAGCCTATTGCCATTAACCGGGCACAAATCCAGACTCCGAGCTGCTACTAGGAATTTCATAGAAAAACCCAATAACACTTTGCTCGACCTGGGGATCGAACCCAGGACCTCTAGCGTAGCAGTCGCGCTTAGGACCACTAGACTAATGAGGCAGAGGAAAATTATATTTCGGAATATTGCACGCATATGAGTGGAGACCGCGTCTCGGCAAACGTACTAGATAAACTAGATGGAGTGATGATTTGGGAAAGGTTGCTGGCAGAAGCTGCATACGATAAGCGGGAAAAAAATGATAAATAGCTGATAGAAAGTAACTCTTGAAAAATACACAATCAATCAAATAAAAGCTCCTAACGAAAAATCCATACCCTGTGAGAATCCCATGACGAACACCAAATAAATACAGACGAACCGAAGCAGATCACCCATCACCATTCTGTAGATCATCACCACGAATGGTCCCACAGTCTTGAACCCTCTGCCAAAAGTATATGAAATACTATACTGGTACACTATAATAAAATGTATACTATGATGAAATACTATAATACTATACTGTTTCATTATAAAATAAATCTATGACATTTTATTGTAATTATTGAAATCTTAATGTTTGTTTCTATGTAGTGTAATTTACACCGACGTATTTACACCGTATAAAAAGTCATAATTGCATAGTATATAGTTTTAAATTGTAAATATGTCGTTGGTGTGCCTTGTTTAATAAATAAATATCATTTTACTAAGAAAAACAGAGCAATTATATTTGTGTAGCGTACAGATATCGCCAAACTTCTTGAACGCTCTGAAGCTGCGTGCAAGTGCAGCGTTTTAAAAGAGTAAGTTATACAGGGTGTTTAGTGCATCGTTTGCCAAATGGAATTGGCCGATAGAAGAGGTCATCAGCTATCTCTTCAGGCCCAATAACTCATTCTTTGTCAAACCTGCTTTTTTGTTACAACTTTTTAAACTTTATGTACACATACCAGGTTTTGTAGTAGACAATACGAGAAACGATCATCTCAACTATATAATAAAATAAATAAAGAGACATATATATATACTAAAAAATACTATGAATGTAAACAATTAATACATAAATGGATTAAATCACTCACATATGATGATACTGAGGCCCTACTGCAACACACATCATAATCCACACAGTCACGCTTACACATACACTCCACACAAACACATACAACCACACATACCATACACACACATACCATACACACACATTACACAAGCATACATATATGATTATATTCTTACATACGCGTACTCACAGATCCTAGACACTATCAGCATTTTTTAATATAGGTCTTTGTTATTTTCAATTAACCTTTTCTTTATTATTTCTTTTTATATAAGTTAAAAATAGTAATAAGCATAAAAAAAAACATTATTATAATCTAAGTTATGGAAGAGGGGAGTGTCCTAATACAGGCATTTAATTGCTTAAAAGGACACTTCAATCACTACTATTTTGTACAAACCTTTAAAAAAATGAAATAAACTATTATATTATTATTAAAACTATTATATTATGTTGAAAATTTCCAGTAGGCACTTTGCATTAAAGCTTCATGTTTTTTTTTGAAGTTATTAGTATTATTCAAATTTCCGTTTCTTGTTAAGTCTACTCTTGTATGGTTCCATGAAATTCAAGATCTTATTTCTGCTGCCATAAACCTAGACTGTGTTATAGACGTATTGAACAAAACAAAAAACAATAATTTGGCGCCCAAGGCCCAATAAACACCTACATTTCACATTTTTACAATGATGTTTTATATAAAAATGCAGCCCACAACGCTGATCATAATTAATAACTTTAAATATAATTATAAAACATGAAGTTAGTACAGTCACATAAAGCAGTACCCACATGTATCAACATCAGCATTAATTCAGAATACATGGCTCTGTATATGTTTGTCTTGCTGGGCTTATATTTGGCATTGATGCATAAAGTAATGAGGGTATCACCTGCAGAAGAATAGGAAATACGGTGCAGTGGTGAGCATAATAATGACTGCTAGATGATCTTCCTCCACGTCAGCACACCACAGCCGCAACGTTGGCAGGACCAGCATCAGTATACACGATAACAGGAACATCACTCTAGAGACAAACCAGTTTGGTGCCCGTAAACGTTATGTTTTTGTCAAGTTTGTTGAGAAGTATAGTCAGCTACTTTCGGTCCCGCAAAACGCTAAAACTTAAGATTTTGTCCCTTTCAACCGATCCAAGATTTTTGATGACATTTTCATATATTTATTGCATTCAATAATGTACACATGTAGAAGCAGATGTTTAGCTCAATAAATTGTGTTAGGCTCAGCAACATTTTTGGAAGTATCAGAGAGGAGAGCACCACTTTATCTTATTATAAGTTTAAATTTATTATTATTATTAGTTTGACGTATTTTTTGGAGCGCCGGAGGTCCAATTTCTCTCTCAAACAAGTACTGCAAACAACTTTTAAAAGTGGTTTTTGGAGTTGCAGATATTCATGGTCGGCGATGATGACTACTTACCATCAGGTAGCTCGCCTGCTCGTTTGCCAAAATGCTGTTTTATGAAGGTAAGTATGTATATCACCTTAATAAAGTATTTTAATTAGATGTTTTTTTTTACTTATCGTTTCTCACCTAGAAGGAACCGTGCTCAAGTTCTCCACAAACATTTTGAGACCTAAAAACCTGGCCTCCCTCAGCGCTGCTCCAACATACGCAAGTGCACCCACCCATAGTAGGAGTTCGGCAGATATTCTCACCTGTAGAACAGTAATTCTCTCTTTATCGTTCTGCTTACATACAGTCGATATAAACTGTATCGAAAGATCTGTCTAGATGTCGTTTAATTATTTTTTAAATTATATTTTAGTAACGTGGGTCGCACATTCTGTCGGTCGCTTGTTCTCCCCTCGTGTTAAGCTAAATGCCCGTGTTACGAGTGGATTCACGTCGGTAGTGTAATGGGTGGGTTTCGGACCATATGATGGCAAGTCCGACGCTTTAACCATTAGGCTACCGCCGCTTCTGTCTATATGCTTAGATCGGTCACATTATGGTCTTTAAAGTTAGTTATATAATACATTTATCTGTATGATTTAATGTTATGATGTTTACGTATCTGTCTACTAATATACACAGTTGAAGTTGGTGAGCACTTACTTTGGCTTGCCAAGATTCAAAGTTCATGAGTCTGCAGTCTTCAGTAAGGTCCTCCCACCAACCTTCCATATCTGATTCTCGCGGCCCTGGGAAAAAGTTGGAACTAAATGAGGTTGAATATTAAATAAGCTTCCTCGTTAATACAGATTAAAATGTTTTAGTACCAATGGGACAATTTGTGAATGTATACGTACGTAATAAGTAATTGTTTATATTGTACACATTGAGAACTAATTTAAGACAGCTACTTCAAACTGCTAAATCCAAACTTCGAGCTGCTACTGAGAATGTCATAGAAAATCTTAGTCACATTTTGCTCGGCGTGGAAATGGAACCCAGAACCTCTAGCGTAGCAGTCACGCTTGGGACCAATAGAATAATGAGGCAGGTTGTTTCTAAAAAAAACTGTGGACTATTACGTTTATCCTTTTCCTTTGTGTGACTCTTAAAACGCGCGCACTGCGGTCCTTCGTGCTTGCTTCCGTTCATAATCTCCACAGCCCCGGGATCGAATTCTGTGCCATTCAGCGGTATTGTGCAGTTCTCTACAAAAGAAAGTAAGTAGAATGAACCAATCAAGTTATACGTTGACAGAATGTTAAATTTATTTCGCAACTGCGCTTTAACTGATACTTATGGTAATAAGAACAGGTTCTCGCCATCTGAGAAACAAGATCAATATCCGGTGCACAACAAATTCCCCAAGCTTTGCCCTTTGACATTTTATAAATTTTAATTTATACAACGAAGGTATTACATAATTATATAAATATAGTTATGCCTAAAACCTTCTTCAAATAATTATAAAGCATTGAAAGGTGAAAGCGACAAGGAAATGATTGTTTTGTGATTTTAGAAACAAAAAGGTCAAAGGCCGACCATTTATTATAGCAATAATACTAAACCTATGACAAATAATGTTAGGTTTTTCAAAACGCGGCTGTTTATTAAGTAGATATTATTTTATAAAACATGCCTGCCAAAAATATTGATTAGTTCTAATGATTAAGTTATGATATATGATGGATCATATATTGGTATAATCATTAAATAATAATCCAACAGCTATTAATAGTTTGGTCATGAATAAATTATACAATATTTTAGAAAAATGATTTATATAAGTACATAACGTAGGTAGTGGTTCTGGCGGCTGTTTATGTTTTTGATACAGCAAAAAAGAAAATAAAACAATTACAAATAAACTTACCTAAGTCTATAACGAGGTCCGTATCATTAATAGGTCCAACCGTTGCATTCAACGCAGTTGTGTTCAAAGCTCTATCAGGCGGACCAGGTCGTAAAGTGAAGCATACAAGAGAGATGAGGAAATAACAGGAGAACAAGATGAACTGGCGATAGAACCGGAACTTCACAAATGTGTTCCATTTAGTTTTCAGAAGATCTATCAACATCCCTTCTAGGAGGCCCAAATGCTCGTCTTTCTCCTAAATAGATTGATTTGAATTATTTACACGTTATAGTTGAAGCTTGTCGAAGGACATGCAAAGAAGGATTATCCACGTCGTATTATTTGAATTGTTTTAAATGTGGAAAGGAATAAGTTTCTACTGAGTAGTAAATAATCCACAAAACTTACTCCAAAGACGACCAAATTGAGTGCCGAATCCTTGCAAATGCACCCCGTTTCTGTATCAATAGTATCGACTTGTCCCAATGGGTAGGCTGCACAGGTGGTTGCTCCTATCTGCCAGTAGATTTCGCGCTCGATATTCAGGATATGGAAGAACATGTCTGTACGAGCCAGTTTAGCGGCCAGGGTCAAAGGAGTGAGGTTCTGTACGTTGCGAATGTTTAAGGAAGCTCCCACTTCAAACGCCATGTCAAATGTTTCCTGTTTAGAGATTTTAATATCGATCACTAAACGGTACGAATTTATATTTTGTTTTTTTTTGATAATATGGTACAAATGGCAGCAACGAAGTAAAAATAGAAGTTTTTTATAAATTTATAGCCGCATATCTCATTTGTCATATTAAAATTTTCGGCTACACAACAAGCTACAAAACCAGTTTAGACTGACTAACCATCGTAAAAGTTTTCCTCCCATTGTAAAAGAATAGTAAAAAGAAAATCAACGTTGACTTCGTAATGATATATAATGAATTGATTTTCCAGTTTCAACAAATCAACAACGGACATATCTATAGATTGCCCGAAAATAAAAGCAGATTGGAACCACACAAAATAAATATGCATGTTTTTAGTCTACTTTAGTTGTGTACCTACTTCGGAGAAGTACTTCTGCTCACCATTTTCTCATAGATTACGAGCATGTGCAACACAGTGTTGCCGTTGGTATCTTGCTTGTCAGGGTCGGCACCACGCGCCAGTATCAGCCGGTAGCATTCCTCCTGACCCAGACACGCTGCGAAACTAAGCGGATATTCTCCCCAGTACACGTAACTGCAACGTTATTTTCAGCTTTATATCTTTCAATTATGTTTCATTACATTGCCGGGTTAAAACTATGGAATTGCCAAAAATACGAAATAAAAATCCTTTGCCATTTTATTCACTAAATACTCTTTAGTCATTCCTAGAATATCAATTAGGTACATGTGGTTAAGAGAAAACGAAGAACTTTACTCGATAACTACTTCCTTTACCTTTTAGTAAAGTCATTGATCCGCTGCAGGATACTCCTAGTCGTATCGTATTTATAAATGTATTTGACAAGATAATCAATTTAATTCACTATCCTATCTTACAGGTAACCTGCCATCCCAAAGTAACCCTTAATTAAGAAATAACAAAACCCAACAAATTTGAGTAAACATAGATAATAGGACCTTCATAAATGAACCTTCTGAACCCAAATAACCTTTCAGCGCTAATAACATCTCTCTCGCTCAATCGATCTGAATTTTATTACAATAATAACGCCTACCATATTTGCCTGATGTAGGCATACTCACCCGCTATAATTAGTTTCCGGCTGAACATTGACCCATTCATGATCGAATGAGTCAGTTCGCGAAGCCTTCTGATCTTCAGGGCACATAAAGTTGCCATAGCAACGCTCATGGTAGTTAGCTCCAGCATCCAGGAGGAATTTGACCATCGTGGGATCTTCATTTACTATTGTAATATGGAGAACACTCTCTCCTAGAGGTAATGAAGATCAGAGTTACTAGTTATAGTGATTACCAATATCTCCTTTCTTGTACATACGATGGTCGATTAAATATTGCTTTTACCAGATTATATACTTTTTCAAAGTAAGTAATTATATAAAGCAATAAATCATGATCAGTTCAATTTTAACGGACATTATCAGGCGTTCTATCAAATTTTACGCAAAACTGATAAGGTTTATTAAACATGATGGAAGCCAATTTTCATTAATTTTATTAGGATTGGGGTTGGTTTATGTTCTAGTTATAATATTCTAATGTCCTAGAGCTGTTAGCTCAAACATTAGATCAACAAAACATAGATATTATGATATTGTACAAATAGTAATTTTGAAGCTGTTGAAGATGTAATATTGCTAAAACATGTTGTAAGGAATTTGCAAGTGTAATTTTGTTATCAATTGAAAACCAATAAGTACTAAGTACTTGTGTAAGCACTACTTGAGTACAAATCAGTGTCGCACGTGATTTCTATTAGGTGTGTGACACTCAGACGCCTTGACGCCAGGCCTGCAAAATATTTTAGTAGATTATACCTAATTTAACCTATAAAATCCCACGCCTGATGACTGTAACCGTAAAAACGTATATTTTCTGAATTAAGAATGCTGTGACTGCTACTTAGTTCCCGCAGACTGGTACAGTTGAAACACGACTAACCATAATATTCGTCGCCCATATAAACGTCGTTGATGAGCTTTGGGTAGAAGCGTAGCAGCCTCTTAGCCAGGTTAGCCAATAAAGAGGAGGCGTTCAGTAGACACAGGTGAAGTATCGTCTCCCCCACTGCTCCTCTCTCCTGTCGAGGGAGAATTATGAGGACAATTAACAACATATAAACTTCCTTTTCCTGGGATCCCCTTACTTTTTCAATGTCCTTCTTACCTTCAGGTCCCAACAAAGTTCTCTGTACCCCGACGGGTTAGCATCGTATTCTTCCTGAGTAACCATAGGCCAGTCCTTTTCCACGTCAAACTCATCATCTGGATTCTCCATACTTCTCAAAGGAGGCAACTATAAAATAATCAGTCCAAGGAGTTAGGATCTATGCTTCTGATTTTATTTATTTTAGTATGTCAGTTTTTTATCCTGTCATATAAGGGATGTATTACCAGCTTATGTCTAGGTCTTTCCTTATTTCGGAGCAGCACTAGATGCGACACGGGTATGTACCGGCCCTTTCCCTTGTTATAAAGGAATGGCTCCACTTTTGTCTTGATTGCATGGTCGATCTCTGCGTACTGTTTGTTCTGGAGGGCTCGCTTCATCATGTCCACTAATAGACCACCACCTGAAGACATTAGAAACAACTGAACTTAGCCTAGTTTTTTTATGTCGCCATGTTCCTTATAGCTTGCAGTTTTGATATAATTCAGTAGATTAGTTTTAATTTAAGAAGCTTAGTATCTTGTACGTCATCTTAATTTAGACTTTTAGCACTCATGGTTTTAGTAGATACGTTAGTCTAGTTAAAATTGCTAGATAATCAATTTTGTTCTTTTCTCTGCGTTGTATGAAAACAGTCTTACCTTTAATATCAACGAGTTTATATAGCTTCTGCTCCGACGTTCCCGCTTGCTTCTTTACACCACTTGTCACATTACTTTCCGTATTACCCATAGCTAATGCTTGCTAAAGTTACTTTTAAGTTTATTTTCATTCACTTTAGCAAATTAGTACTAAAGAAGCTTACTGCGTTCCTTATCGACAAAACCTTACTCGTTGCTATAACAATAGGCTTGTTCGATCTAGCAACTAATCATGCAAACAGAGTTTTTTGGACATGGAAATAAAATAAAAAACACATAATAGAGTACATAATTTATTTTACAGATTGTTAGGTGGTCTTAGAATGAGATAGAAGACTTCCAACAAGCTCAGGATAGATGCGCCGAAGAACAGCCCAACGATACCTCCCACAGCCACTGAAATAGCAAATTTTATAGTAATATTTTAGACATTACATTGATTAAGTAGGTACCTATATTAATTTTTTATATAAAACTCTTCTATATCTACTGAAATCTACCTACTTAACACGTTATAGATATGGCAAGCTCCGACAAGGCACGCAAAAAGCTTATGGGCGCAGCAGTGAGAAAGTAAAACAGAAAACATAATAATATTAAACTGTAAGTTGTTAGTGGGAACTTCAATGCTGTTCTCGTAGTTTTTCCCGAAATCTAAAACAAGTTCCAACCAAACGCAACGCTATTAAGTAATAAAGGTTGTTGAAACTAACCGACTAAGTCCAAATTGTCTCGCAGCAAATTCCTCTGATACCTAAGAGTGGGCAATGATGCCATTTTTACGTTAACCAAAACACCTCTGCCAGCTTCCTCGGGTACCCATCTTCTGTAACAATGAACACTAATGAGACACTAATAACACCAAACTGTTTACGGACATATTTTATTGTTTTGTCTCGTTTCTTTGAACGCTTTCCGCTTCGCTAACAAGACATTAATTAGTCATCCTTAATAATTTCTAAAAGGAAACCACTAATTCAGGTTTTCGGTTTTGAATACCTTAAATTATTATTTTCATTTTCCTTTGATCTTTATAAGGAGATACGAATGTTATAATTAATTTAGGTACGGCATAACTCCAGGTAAAATTACATTTAAACAAAATAATCCAAACCAGTGACGTTTTATAGTTTAAAATATATTATTGACCAAAACCAAACTGTGCCAAAACACTTTTTTCCTTAGACAGAATAATTTAACACTTTATCTAGGAAATAATTAATTTCTTATGTTACTTCACAAACGTATAACTCATAAGAGACCTGTAGCATTTCTGTGAACGACATTGAATGTTGGTAATTTTGAGATGTAAATTCGCTATCTAATGGCAAACGAAAACCAATTAAAATTAAAAACCAGTACACAAATACACAAGTACACAAAAATGAAAAAGAGTTTCGTGGCATACTTGCCTATTAAAATGTATTGTAGTGAGTTCACTCTCAACACACGATGGTAGGCAGGCATCGTTGAAGTTTAAATCCAAACCCATTTTTATTTTGAGATCTGAAAATTAAATATAGTTTCTACTTTGATCACAAAACATGAAATTGTAACTGCTATATTAAGCGTACCTTCAAATTCACTCCAACAGTTGATTCCAGTATAGTTACAATAAATCTTCTCATCTGCAAAAAAATCTAATTACGTACATTGCCAAAATTACTAGTTCTCTTAGGAACTCCAAGCCTTTTTTTTTTTTTTTAAATAAAAGCTTACTAGCAATGTGGGTCACACATTACTAGTAATCTTGTTAACCCCTCGTGCTAAGCTAAATGCTTGTGTTACGAGTGGGTTCACGTCGGTAGTGCAATGGGTGAGTTTCGAACCGGCAACCACATGATCGCAAGTCCGACGCCCTAGCCATTAGGCTACCGCCGCTTTCCAGCTCAACAATTAAAATATCTGTTTGTCGTTAATTAAATACAGATTACTTTATGAATGATAGTAATAAGAAGAGACATATTCATAAAGTGCCTTGTCCAAAATGTTTTTGTCACTGTCCTCTCTGTCAAAAAGTACGTTCATTCAAAAGTAATTCACAGGCGCTTGCGCATACTTACAGCTGAGGTCTCGCGCCGGATGTACGCACCCACAATAGTGGTAGAACTGCTCAGTGCTATGTGCTAGCCGACAGGCTCCGTATGAGTATACCTGGGATTCAACATAAATAAGCGTGGGGAATAAAGTAATGTATAAAAACATAATGATATCACATTAATAGTAAAGTATTATAAGACTTTTTTTAATATAAGCGCGTAAATAAGCGCTCGTTGTACACACGGCTACAAATCAACCCTTATTTAAAGGTTTGTGTATAATTCAAGGCCATCCTATAATTATTTTGTATAGCTTGATGTGTAGCCGTGTGTACAAGCCGTGTGATGGCAAAAAAATGGTGTTAAGGTGGAAGGGAATGTTGGAAAAAAAATTACATTGTTTTTTGGTAAAAATACAGCATTACATTACATGACAACAGAGCTACGCAGAGATGAACTTCATAGATCACTGGTGATTTTAGGTCCCATGTAACACGGAGCGATTCGACTCTAAACCAAACTAAGAATTTCGTAGAAAACCCCAAGCAAATGTTACTTGACCTGGAAATTGAAAACTCAGCAGCCGCGCTTATAGTTGCCGAATTTATTTTTGATTAATATTAAAAAATTGTAGGTATTGATTTCAACTGCCTCGTTGGTCTAGTGGTCCCCAGCGGGACTGCTACGCTAGAGTTTCCATTCCCAGTTCGAAAAAGTGTTATTGAGTTTATATGTAGTGTATGTGTATACTGCAATAGGCTCGCCCCCTATTATATAGGAACTAAACATACCTACCACCCAAGCGGGGGTGTATATTAGTAGCCTAGCCTACCTATGCCTAACCCTTCGGCGAATACAGGCGTGATGACATGTTATGTTATGTATTTACCAGGTAAGTGTGAAAAGGATTATCGGGTATTTCATTCAAGTATCGGCATCCTCTAACATCGATACTCTCACGTTGTAGCTGGAGATCGTTAACTATCTCCACTATAGAGAATATGAACTCCACTCTGTTCTCACTGTGAATATTGATCTCATGTATTAACTTGGCATCCAGATTGTTCGTAGATAACTCTTCGGGACTGTGGATTGATAACTGGAACACAACCATTAAATCATACTATTATCTTCATCATCATACTTTTATAAATGAGATGCCGTTAGTCTCACTAAAGAACGGCTAGACCGATTTGGCAAATTTTGGTGTATAAATATTTGCAGAAGTCCAGGGAATGTTTAAGCGGTGAGAAAATATGGAAAAATTGGACGCGGTAGGTGGTGCTGCAATCGAGTTCGAGCAGGACAACGTTTGTTGGGTCCACTAGTTTGTTAATTAAAAATTAAATTAAATGAAATGCTGGACCGATTTGGCATTAAAATGTTCGTTGTACTCCAAATGATGCTATGGCAAGAATTGTATGTGTGGAAATTGCTTTTTCCTAATAATGTTTGTCTTGCCTTTGTTTTCATACTTACAACTCAATTCCTATTCCTACCAGCCGCCTAGCCGCGGCGAACTTTTTAATTTTGAACAGCCACTATTATATTGTGTTTGCCAAATTGTTTTATTTGATAGGCTATAAGTATATATCATACAGGCTCAGTTCCTCGAGAGTGGTCCCAATATGCATTCAGAGACCACATTCACTGCGAAGATATCACTAAAATTTGAATTCGGTTAACTTTTTCTCAAAAGTGGGTACTTTTTGAAAGACAGCCATATCAATGTATATAAAGACTAATTTAACTACAAAAGTCCCTAAGAATCAACATTTACAGTTTTTATTTAGAAAATAATCCTTACTTTAGCGTCAGACAACAAACGGAATGTGAGTACCCCTGGTCCAGTAGTCCTGTTAACTACAAACAGATCATTTTCTCCCCTGAAACAGTTATCAGATAGTTCTGTAATTAGACTCCGTATCAGCGGCGCAATGATCTTATCACGACAATAGATTACAGATATCGCTCACTTGTTCTGTAGTGTGTTGAAGGAGAAACAAGGCCCGTGCTCGGAGTCTACGGCGCGGAAATGTTCACAACATGGAAACTCAACGCCGTTGTAACTGCATTCTAATAACATTTCTTGGCAACTTTTGTGCACCTGATGGGAAGCCGTCATGGATTACTTAATAAGGAACATCAAGGTATGTAATATTTATATATTTTTAGTGATTTCGTTGCTGTAAACCACTTTCCCTTAGATAGGCCTGTAAATTTTAAATGTTAACTTAACTAAATAATACACAAATGTTTAACGTTTTAAATCAGTCCTGAGAAGGGAGCGTTCGCTAAGTACATTATATACTTACTGTAATGACTATTACATTATAGGTATTATAATTATTATCGTTTCAATAAATACGTACGTTGAATTTCGATTTTTAAATGATGTAGGTACGTTTTTTAATTGTTTTACTTCTGGAATATCATCTCTACATCTTTCTGTACGTCAGACGTCAGTCAACTACGGTATACCCGAATATGACGCAAAGAAAAATAACAAAAACTGCGAATACCTAGGTAATATGTAAAATTACTCCTATTTTATAAATAAAATATGTACCTACTAAGAACATATGTAATTCCCAGAATTATATTATCTATGTATTAAATTATGAATAATTATACAGCAGCGGTTTCCTGACGTATTAACCATAAAAAAGTTGTGAGTCGCATAATATGATTAAAAGAATTCCAAAGTCACTAAAGTCACTTGTTGTTACCTTCGCTCAAGTAATTAAAATGTAAATTTCCTGAGTTTTTACGCCAATCTTTTGTTAGATAAGAGTTAATACTTAACTTCTTACGTAGCGTTTACGTAGACTATCTCATTCATTAGTCTAGCGGTCCCAAGCGTAACTAGTGTTAGAGATCGAGCAGTATTATTGTATTTTTCTATTAAATTCTCAGTAGCTCGGAGTTTGGATTTGTACCAAAGACCCCTATTACCTACATGGGACTTAAACATACCGGCGAACCCTGGTGTCGACACCACTGCCTAATTAGCCTTTCCTATAAATAACGCCCGTACTCCCCGAACAGGCGTGATGTACACTTACGTAGTTGCGTATAACATTAGTCATGTCATGTCATGTTATGTATATTATATAACATGACTATGACTACCTATATAACTCACATGTTCAATGATGGTCCTCCATGGGACGTCACAAGGTACAGCTATGCCGCAGGGTGTGCACTTCGCGTTGCCGCAATCACCGCGAGCGAACAGTGATTCCGTCAGATATCGACGGTGGTCGTAGTTCAGTGGGTTCAGTAGATCGGCTGTCGTATTCAATATCATTACTTATTTATTATTATTATTATTGATTACGTAGGTTATGTGGTTGTGTTGCGAGCGAACACAAACACAATTTTTTTATCCGCTTTTATAGCTATCGTCTAAAATGTTGAAAATTGCTCTAAGTGGAATACCTCACGTGCTATTCGGCTGGGTGCTCCAACTGGAATACACCATCGATTTGTGTACTTACAGGTACTTAGCTGTGGCCTGTGCTGTGGATACGTCGTATAACAATATTTGGTCCATACGAAATCTAACCCACAACTAATGGCGCACAGCCAATTACTCGGTCAATGTACTATATATTTTAGGTGTACTTCTCATAATTATCATAATGAGCAACCTACTTTGAATCAACGGTTTGCCCCAACAGTGCAAATCAACACAGAAACCGCAAAATCTAATTACGAAGTGACGTATCTGTGTCAAGATTGCCAATATAAATGTATGAAGGCCCTTTAAGGAAAATTATATTAAGGACTTCTACAAATCATAATTACCGACCACAAAGATGTTTTTTCTTGACCGATTAAACTGCATTATAAGCTAGGATCTACATTGAAAAATAATTAGTAGATAAGTTTTTTTTTTTTTTCTTTTTTTTTTATCAGCCCGGTTGATCTCACTGCTGGGCAAAGGCCTCCCTACCTTCCTGCCATTCCTCACGGTTTAAGGCTTTTACGGCCCAATCTCTTAAGTAGGAGTCCAGTTCGCCCCCCATCTCCGCCTGGGCTTTCCGCATCGTCTAACGCCTTGTGGGCTCCACTCTGTAGCAAGTCTAGCCCACAAGTCGTTCGACATACGGCACACATGCCCGGCCCAGTTCCACTTCAGAGTAGCGGCTTTTTGGCCAACGTCAGCGATTTGTGTTTTGGAGCGCAGTATGCTATTTCGAATGCGGTCTGATAGCCTGACTCCCAAAATACTGCGCTCCATGGCTCGCTGGCAAACCCCGAGCGCGGACTTTTGATGTTCTGTCAGAGACCAAGTTTGAGCACCGTACGTGAGGACGGGGAGAATGCACATGTCCATGTCAGTAGATAGATGTCAGTAGATAAGTACTTTAACTAAATCGTAGTTATTACATAATTGTAAACTACTGTTATTGAATCTTGTTTCATGTTGACATATTCTTCTATTACCTTTTTATTATTATTTACCTGATAAATCAACATCATCAAATTCTTCAGATTCCCTTTCTTATTAATTAGCTAATAATCTAATATTGCCTATCAAATCTCATAGCTATGTTATAAAATAAACTTACGGTATAAAGTAATAAACTTCCGCAGAGTCAACTTGACAGTATGCTCTTCACACACCGTCAACCCTGGAAAGGTTGTGGTCCAGTGCAGGTAGCGGGTGTCTGGTGTGAAGTTTACCTCCACTCCAAGGTCCGCCGCGTATTGCATCATCAAGTTAAGGCAACCCATAGACGCTATCAGTGTTAACAGCCAAAATAGCCTAAATAAAATTGGGAAATATGATGTAGTATAAACTCTCCATTGTTTGAAGAGATTTGATCTAGGAACTCAAGACTTCACTGTAGAATTCTAGATATTTTGTTTCGTACTTGAATGTAGCTATTATAAATTATCATAGGTACATACCGCAAACTCTTCATATTTATTTTTTAATTTAATATAAACAAAAAGGTCGTACCTTGACAACAGACTTGAATTGATATTAAACAAATGTGGCAAGCCATGTATGCCACTGTTTCTTCCGAAGAAGCTGAATCTTTTTCTGATGCCTTTTAGGACTTTACTGAATCGCATTATCTTGATAAAACCAAATAAGCATAAGCACTAACTACAGCTGAATAGCACAAAAGTTTGTGTATGATTGAAAAGGTTTGCAATAACTTTGAAAGCTTTAATTGGTAACGATTAGGGTGTAAATAAATAATGACGTTATACGAGTAGTTAAAAGTATTAATTTGTTTGAAACATTAAAATATTCATCTAGTAAGTGTACTCGTGTCATAGTTATTCATTAAATGTGAAAATGACTGAACTTCTAATATAAATTAGGTAATTTAATACCTTTTTCGATGGCAATGAGATTCGCGACTGTCTCATTAGTCTAGTGGTCCTAAGCGCGACTGCTACGCTAGAGGTCCTGGGTTCGATCGCCAGGTCCAGCAAAGTGTTATTGGGTTTTTCTATGAAAATCTCAGTAGCAGCTCGGAGTCTGGATTTGTGCCCGGTTAATGGCAATAGGCTCTCAGTACACCTCTGCCTAACCCTTCAGGGATACAGGCGTGATGGTATTGATGTATGTGGTTTGAGATTTACGATATCACCGTTTACTATTCGTCTTTGTTTAGCAATTCACGAGTTGCTAAATAAACTACTAAAAAACTAAGAAGTTTTCAACAGAATGTTTTGAATTTAACATTTGCTATACGATGCACCAGGTTATTAAAAAAAAATGATATCTCAGGCAGCTATCCTAATTCACCGAGTTAAATCACTGTGTGCTTCTTATTTAACCTATTCTCTACACTTAAATTTTAAAAAAACTTTAAAATCTGGTAAAAGTTTAAAAAGGCTAAAGTTGTAGAAATATAATTGTTAATTCTGAAGACAACAAACAGTTTAGTAACTACCTGTCTTTATCCACTTTACCAACATTTTCCAAGGTTCTAAAGTAAATTTAAAATTACTTTAAAAATATCTCAGCAGATTCCAGCGTGAATTTAAAAAGTTCACGTCAACATGAGTTTTGTTTATCGAGACTGTTGATGCACACAAACAAAAAGACGATCATAGATTATTTGCACGGATTGTCGTAAAGCATTTGACCGTATTTCTCATTTTATATTAATCAATAAGCTTATGGGTTCTTGAGACACTTGTTAAATTGGTTGTGCTTGTATATTGCAAATGGCTCATATTTTTTGTAGTTTGGCTTTGAATCAAATACTTAAAAAATAACACCTGGAGTTCCTCAGGGACCACATTTGGGCCCAATACTTTTTAACATGGTTTAAAATCTCCATAAACGATATCTCGGAGTGTTTCTATCACTCAAGCCCTTTTATTTTCGCAAACGATATAATTTTTAGTAGGGTAGATAATACAATCACAAAATGTAGCTCCACTTTTACAGTTTGTTCGAAATAAGTAAGCCGATCGGAAGTTGTCTGCAAGTGGTTTAGAAGTGGTAAATTTTAATAGAAAGAGTCGGTGTAAAAATAATTAGAATCGTATATGTTTCATATTTCTAATTATTTTGTTTAATAATTTCGATATTCATGTATTAAAACACTTAATTAAACGATTTTATCACAGCGGCAGTTCGGAACGGCTAACTTCCGATCGGCTTACTTATTTCGAACAAACTGTAATTGCTGAAGATAGACTGGTGGAGTGGTGTGATAAAAACGACGTTTACTAAATACGAAAAATGCACAAAACAAATTTACAAGGAAAAATAATTAAATACATCTGAATATTCTATTGGTAATGAGAGGCCGAGTGAAGATAAAGTAAACTGTATTTTTTTTTAATTCTAAGAACATTGTAATAACTGTTGGTAATCCTAAATAAATAAATAAAAAAACAAACTATTCTTGGAAACTATTTAATCAAGGTTATGCTTAGTTTTCATTTATACAAAATTAAGTATTGCTTGTATTTGTAAAAAGAATATTTACCTAAATATGTAAATAAATTAGTATCAATAACCAATGAATGAATTTACAAAAATATCCACAAATATATTATAATTTAATTATTATTAACTAATTAGGTCTACCTATAGGTACTATATTTATTAGACATGTTACATTTCAAAAAATCTATCGTTATTTTAACTATAGGCAAGCAATGAGAATTTGAAGCAATCTAGATAACATTAATTTACTAATCCTATGATTTAAATAATACGAACTCTTTGGTTTCTATACAACTAAATTTTAAGTAGGTATATAAATACTATTTTATGTATCAGTCCAACCTGTCGGTGATAGGACAAGCACAGTTGTGCCTTGTGGAAATCATCGAACCTTGATTACCCATTTAAAAATACTAACCACAATAATACTAGAAAGCGTTACTCGCGAACTATATTACATATACAAAATCAATATGTTTATAACTAAGATCAGTCCAAAGTATATACAATAAAGGAATTTCGAGACACTCCACATAAAATCAAGCATAAACTTAGTTATAGAATCAAGTTCATAATAAACGTAAAGTTTGGTTGATGGCTTTACAAATAATTGTGCTTGACATAGCCGAGTAGACCGTCTCTGAAATTTTGATAAGTCGTTAAAGCTCAAAGTTGATCATACGTTTAATTTTACTGTTTATCCGAACCACCTCTGAAACCAGCTTTTTTGCGTGGTGGTAGCGAGAGGGACGACCAATAAGTCTTTTGCCATTGGGTCCGCGTAAAACGTCGCCTCTGTGACCGGTACCTTTGCTGTCACCTTCCTCTGCGATTGGTCCAAAAGGAATCCCTTGCGAAGATCCATTAGTAGATCAGGCTGGGGATGTCGGCGCTGCCATTCTGTGGCTTTAAAGGGAAAATTAATATTAGCAAGGTTTGACATGGCAAATATTTGAGGTAAAATATACGAGAGGAGCAATATTCGTTTAAGTATTAATGTCAGGTGTTATTTCAATCCTAGAAAATCTGTACGGAATAGGTATATTAAAGAATTTTTGACTCAGACATAACCCTCGAAAAGATGCGGTATTGATACAATCCCAGAAATCTGGTGATTGATACTTCTATGATCTAGACTTTGCTTTATTCCAATAAACGCTAACGCTAACACTAAACTAAATTCGCTCTAACTATAGATATACTACTGATCTACCGATAGATTTGGGTCTGGGTTAAGGGGGTCGAGCATTATTCATATTTTATAGCCTATTCATATAATTATTCCCTGTGTATGTAGTTCACATAAGACAACATTAATCCCGTGGTGTACCTAATAAATTGCCTTTATAAATCGGGAGCAATGTTGGTTTCTAAAGATGAAGGAAATATTAAAATCGGTTGCTTCGGTTTATCAAAAACAAACAAACAAAAAAATCTTTATAACTAATATTATTGTAGAAGTTCTTTTATTCAGGACAAAGATAAAATATAATAAATGTAGTAGATTACATGATGCTAGCGTACCGGAAATCACTACACGCCCTTGACGCCCTTGATGTTCATGAAAGAGATAACATCAAACGAATAATAATTACCATTAAATTAATACATTTGCATCTCATATATAATTAACTGCTGTTTTATTTATCTTTTTAAATTTATAATTATAATAAATGTTGTATCCTACTCACGATTGTTATGATCATATTAAAATGTATCGGGAGAGTGAACATATTATCCTGACACCAAGTAAAATCTAAGCTTCGAAATGTGAAAATGTATAAAAAATATCAAGAATACTTTTAACTGTAAAAAACGCACAAGATTTTGTTGTTGAATATCATATAACATCATACTACTTAGCTGTTCGCCAGCGTCAGTCATTTCTTGTTTAATGCCACATTATAAAAAAATAAAAAAACATTTTTTGGCAAAAAAAAAAAATAGTAGCCGATTCTCAGACCTACTGAATATGCATATAAAATTTCATAAAAATCGGTCAAGCCGTTTCGGAGGAGTATGGTGACTAACATTGTGATACGACAATTTTATATTTAAGTATACATATAAGATTATAGGCTGCTGTGAATACAGTAGTCGAAGACTTAACCTACTTATGGGCTTAATATAGGGACTTGAAAATCAAAAACATCGTTAACATTCTATCAAAACACCTCTTCGTTATCCTTTGAGTAAACAGTCAATACTTACGACAATACGGCTCCTTGTCTGTGGTCAGCACGAAGTACGGGCCCCGCGCTCGCGGCACCCCGCCCATACCAACGGCTTTGATGCCCATCTCAGAACACGATCCGACCCTGTCACAAGCCGCCTCCAGACTTGCATTAACTCTGAAAAGACATTCCCATATAACAATAGAATCTAAAAGAGAAAGGCAACAGTCTTGCCTTAAAAGGATTGATCTTGTATGTACACAGAGCTACACGTCAAGCTATAAAAATCCAGCTTACGCTGGCCTTTTTTTGCATCGAAAGCCTATACAATGCGAGATCAGCTTAAAATGGATTATTTACCCGTTAAACTTTCTTATAATAAATAGCTATAACTTACCCGTCGTATGTCAAGTCCCATCTGTGCCCTCTGAATGTGCAGTTACTGCTGATCAACGACTCAGTAAAAAGCAAATAGGCGCGTCCATGACTGCATATAGCTTGCTCCAATTCTAGAAAAAAAGAGGTATTTTCTAATCTATTTTACTTTTCGATGAAGTTTTTTTCTGTAAGACTCACTATTCCAACAAATACAGGGTTCTCCCAACATAAGGAGTATTCACAATTGCACTTACATTAGATATATTCGTATTTCTTATAATTGAACATCGTTTATTAATTAGGTATTATGTTAATCCCCCAATCCAAGCATGAAATATAGACCTTAATTAATTTAAAAAGCTGACCATCTCGAGAATTTTACTATTGTGTCTGCTAATTGATCCTTTATAAGTTAAATAACCGCAGTTGCCGAAAAAGGAAGCCCGGGCGCAGAAAAAAGTCTTGGTTGAAGAACATCAGGGAATGGACCGGAATTCGGAGTGCCGTCGAACTCTTTCGCATTGCTCGGGACAGGATAAAGTATGCGGAGCTGACTGCCAACCTCCATTAACTGGAGAGGCACTTGAAGAAGAAGAAGTTAAATAAAAACCATATCTTCCTGCATAAGACGAAACATGATAGGATAGTAGGTAATAAATGACAAGTCCCTATCAGATCTAATTAACAATAACTTACTTTCCTACACGCAGCTGCTCTCAGAAGGGTACCTACATTTAATCAATCACTTGCAAATTGGATTTGATAATACGAGTTAAGGGAAATTTAGGGATAAATTACAAGTTAATAATTACCAACTTTCGGCAGAAGTTGCTTAAAGTAAACTCAGTGAAACTAAACAACTTACTGGAAGGAGTAAAAGGCATTTTAGACCAAAATGAATCACTTCTGTTGTAACATCCCGGCTGCTTCATACCGCCGTTTGGATAGAAGTCTGCATGACCTATAACAAAAGAAATATCTAAACCACTCATTTTTTTAAATATAATGTCACTGGACGTCATTTTATAAAGAAAATGCGTGGCGTCGGAGTTTTCATCCACATGACCATGTCATTCGGTAACATACCCGCTACCGTGATAATGCTGGCAGCATTACCACGTTGAATGGCAACACTTATTCTTTAATCTAAGAATACGCCAGCCTTCAATTTTACATTGCAAATGAAAACATGGTATGTTTGATTCGACGTTCTTGAAGTCAAATCCTACATTAAATTACTAGCCTGGGTGTCAGTATTATACATTATCACCCATTTTGAAAGAAGGTAGGTCCTCAGGTAGTTTATTATAGTATAAAGTTACCAGTAGGGTCTGGAAAGCCGAAGCCAATTCTTGACAACAAGCGCCCATTCGTGTGAATGATATCCACATAGTCAGCGTCTGTTGCGTCCAAGCGTTCTGTGGAGTCGTTTGTCCTGAAGCAAGGTTGAGCGGGATCCAATCCTGGTCAAACAATTTATTTGCAAAGATCAGAATGATTTTAACAAATAAGTGACAGAAAAAGAAGCATTAGGTATCTCACGGTGGAATTAAGTTAAGGCCACATTTCACTAAGTTCTGCTCAAAAATGGAGCATTATTTATACTAATAGGCTATCTTACGTTTATATATACTTGCATGCTCACCAGTTATTCTTGAAACTTTTCCCAGATGATATGACACGTAAGATGCAATATGAGCTCCTAAGCTGTGCCCGACTAAGTGCATGTCTTTGATT
Organism: Subacronicta megacephala; assembly: GCA_958496365.1. Classification (NCBI taxonomy): domain Eukaryota; kingdom Metazoa; phylum Arthropoda; class Insecta; order Lepidoptera; family Noctuidae; genus Subacronicta; species Subacronicta megacephala. Next base: position 5,529,486 of record OY292516.1, on the reverse strand, counting down.
CTCACCCCAGTCACTGATATCAACTGACGCATGAAGCTGTAAAAAAATATTTTTTTAATACCATTTTCAAAAATGCTAACATTTTTTGACAAAAGCACTCGCCAGAATGGAAGTGTATTAACATCCTTCTACTTCAGGTCTCTGAGAAGAATTAGATCGTTTGGAACAGCTTTGGCCAAAGTGTGTTTAGATAGACCATGGAAGAGCTAAATAAGGTTACCTTATTTATCTCTTCCGTGAAATAGACCTACCCAACTATATCGGATCCGACTCTTCTAGTGTTTGCAACAGCGCGCCAGTACTTCCACGTATTCCCACCTCCGCTCCAATCGACTGCAATCACGTTGACATCCTCCTGAAAAAGATATACCTATATACAGGCACGTACTCACTGGGAATTCTTATATTCCCCTTTTTATTAAAGCCAGAGACATATCTGATGGATCTTAACTATCGTTACGGGCATCGGGAACCTATAATTTCCCTATACCCTTTCAGTCCGATTCTACTGCTATGCAGATTTCTGAAAGACCCTTACCTTGTTAAACAGAATACCACTGAAAAGAAATATTAAAGTACGTACCCATGTCAGAAATGCTTGAGTCATGTCGTGAACCCAAGATGCATTGCTGTGGCTCATGAAACCATGGACTATCATTACTGTCTTCCTGCACGGTTTGAAGTCAACCCATTCGAGGCCGAATTGTGCGCCCGGGTAAACCTACAAAATAAAATATAAAATATCGCCCGCCATCCACTAGGACCAATCAAAAACTTTATATATACGAAAAAAAATTATAACAATATTTTATTTGAAATTTGAATGTTACCTGCACCCTTGAAGCCATATTTCGTGAAGAAAAGTAGAAGTGCGTGTTAACACCGTTCGATGTGTCTGGTTTCATGTTGAACAGGCTCATCACCCGCCGCGACAGTGAGCCCAGGCCAAAACAGTCCACGAAATCCGGCACCGGAAGAGAGGTCGTGGTGTCCTATATGAAAACAACGAATCAATAAAATGCTGAGTACTTTATGAATGAACCATCAAACAAGAATCCCGACGTGGCTTAAAACCACTGTAAAATTGATAAATAATGGTGTATCATACCTACTATTTTTTTTTCTATTTACTTATATAAGTAATATGTAAATGTAGATACGGAAAAATATAAGCTAATCGCGTTAAAGAATTTATGTACTACTTGGTAGTAGGAAACTGAATTCCTAGCGTGGTGAAACGTTTGTAAAGGAAAAGATAGTAAAGCGAAAATATCTAGAAGTATAAGCTATTCCCACATGTCTGTCTGTCCTTTTAAGGGTTGTGTGGACAATGCAAGCCTTACTTAAGAATACCGTCCTAAGAACACCCCGAATTTCCGTTTACGATTCTGTTTTTTTTGTCTAGTAAATGAAAATATTTACCTAAAAATCGAATATGTAAATCATAAAAAAATCGAACTCAATAAAAAATATTTAATGAATACTTAGCACTTAAATACTGAGTTTATACTTGCGTAAATGTTCTAAAGTAATTGCAAATTGCGATTAAGAATAATGTTATATTCAATTAATTACTGCGTAAATAAAGCTGATAAAGTTCAATTATGTTTTATCCAGTAATTCTTCTAATAAAACCGGATTTAATTTGATTGCAGACAATTTGATTAGTTTATGTATTAAATTTTAAATGATCGTTATTCTCAACCCAAATTTGATTACATAGAGGTACCGTCTCCGTGTATTTTAGTAAATAAATAAGTATATGTACCAGAGTAATAAAAAAAGCTTAAAAATTACTTTACATTTACAATCATCGTCAACATAATAGTCAATAAGTTATTAAAACTTAAAAAACAACATACCACCGCGTCAGCATATCCAGTATCGTAGAGATTGGTGTGATCAGCTTTCGTACTGCTCGTATTCTGTCTTATGTACATAAACTCCCGTAGGTCTTCTGGATTTATGTGATTTTCCACTGTTTAAAGGTAAAATCTTTTATGAAGCCATATAACATTCAAAATACAAACTTCCTCCTTAGCAATATTCTAAAAAAAACACTTTTTTACAAGCTTAGCAATTAATGTATTACTTTGAAATAGATTTTTCAATACAGATTTGTATTTGAATAAGTACTATGAATAGAAAGATATATTCAAATTGTGACATTAAACTTTTTCCTATCGGTTATTTTTAGTAATAAGTATAACTATATAAGTAGAAAAATAACTGTTATAAGGAAACGTTACATAGCAATTCATCATCCTGTCATTACAAATTATGCACATCGAACATTTAAAAATAGCTCAAACACGATAATCAGGTATTAATAAACCACAATATACACAACTTACACACGAGGAAAGGTAATTTATCAAAATATGGGTAATTTGTCCCAAGCGATGCCGACGCAATGACCCTATGACACATTTCGAAGCCAACCACCGAGAGGTTTCCTGTCTGTTGAGTCAGGTAACTCCAAAACGTTTACATACAGTTACGTGTACTTAGTTTATTTCTGTATTGTCCTTGTACCGAAACGGGCACAGTTTCCAAGACGACTGCTCGACATTTCCCTGACCTCGACCAAGTCACGCCGTACAGACGTATTAAATAGGGACAGTTTTCCGTGGAGTAGTCTGCAGCACGCTAGCGAATCTCACGCGATGCGCTCATGTTCTCCCTACATGACGTCCAAAAAACAGTATTCGTCGCCCTATTCCCTCGCGAAATCGTAATCCTCTTAAATAAAACGTTTCCAGCAGTTCAGCAGTCATGCCCCTTTTTTAAAATTAAATATTTCAACCGTTGAAAAGTTTTGAAAGTGGATTTGTGTAAAGTTTTCAAAATATGAAGACCCTAGCGGATTTTTGTTTTGTGAAGTGACATATTGTAAGTAGAATATTAATATTTATATGCTCTCAGTATCACACAATCGTCGATATCATGCGGCCACACATGTCTTGAATATCATTAGCGTCTTACAATAAATACTTGTAACTATAGATAGGTCTCAAGCCGTGTCTAATCTTATGTGATTTTTATTAGCAATGAGCAATGAAATTCGTCTGCTTCTCAATGGATACTTATTCGCATGTAAGTGGTTATCTGCTTAGCCAACTTCAAAAAGGAGAGGATGCTCTATAAGATTGGCACTCGTAGCAAACAGTGCTTCGTATCAGGGTTTATGATTACCTGCACCGGTGAATCCAGTGACCCAAATTATCTACCACAGTGCAAGGAATTTTGTCTATTGCTCGTTACCTAATTTAGTTTGAATTGAAGGACTTCATAGCGGTTATTTTAATTAGCATAATGAGGTATTCTTACTTATGTTTCTGTCAAACCCATATTATAAAATAAATTGCCATAAGTAACATTTTAGTCCGTATTTGTGCAACTCTTTTAACTATAACTTCAGTTATTAAAAAAAATGCACAAAAGTATGATAAACGCCAGTCCTTGCATTATAGCCTTATATCAGATAGGTAGGACATAGGCATTGTCTTATTTCTACATATTTTAAATTTATGCATAATTAATAAGTAAATATTTTTAAGCCTTTCTAACATACAACGGAATAACAATAAAATCCGCAATGCGAGTAAACGACGATTTAAATAATTAAGTTTACGTTAACCTTAGATTATTATCTAAGCCAAGTAAAACCTAAATAAATCGATTATTATTTTTTGACTTTATGATAGTTAACAACTTTAAAGTAGGTAGGTCGAAAGTTAGATGAAATTTAAATAATCGAGAAACTGAAATGAATCGGCCGATACTTTCAAGTTATATAAAGTAAGGTAGATTAACATTCTTATCGTGTTCAATAGATGAAGGTAAAACAAATAATAGTTAATCGCGCCTCGTCAAGGACGACTAATGAGGTATTGTGGTCATTATAATTAAATGCAGTTAACTTACATTCATCGGTGGTCACCCAAACACGTTGAATACTTTCTTCAAAATTTAACACGAACAAAACACTAATCAATAAAATCGAACTTGTGAATCGTTCCATTTTCAAATGCTATTTTTTTTAAGAACAAACCAGCCTACCAATATGTTTTTATGTTTTATCGTATCTATTCGTTGGAAATACAAGTAACTTTTTTATTTAATAGATTTGTGCAAACCCGGCCACAATGCTGCTTGCTTTTGGCATTGACTACAGCAGACAAACGCTTTTATACAACGTTTCGCATGAGACAGTAGTTAAAGTTCTCAATATCAATGTCCTTCAGGACATCGTGGTATTGGGTCGATATAATTAGTCAACAAAATAATAAAGGATGATTAATATTATCTACGTCAACCCAGACCTTAAGGGAAACCCCTAGGCCAAACTAAGTTTTAAAACATAAAATCTAAATGATTTGCAAAACATTCCATAGTGGTTCTGGCAGGAACTAAGTACGTACTTACATGATAATGATTAACCCATAAAATAATGAGTCACTGAAGATTCAATTCGTTCTGTTCATTCCTTAATATTTGTAATAAATTTAGACGATTTTTAAATTAATTTGGATTTAGATAAATTTAACAGACCGGATTAAATTAGATGGTTTCTTTAATTCGATTTTTTTATTCAATGTTTAGCTATTGTTTTTTATAAAAAAGACATTATCCCTCCCTCCCTCCCTCCTCCAGGTACCAATCTTTCTATAGATAGGTACCGAAAATCATCAAAATATTGAAAAGGTAAAAACAGACAAACTGCCTCAATATTCCAATAGTCTAGTGGGTTCGGTTCCCTGGTCGAGTCGTTCGGTTCGTGTTATTGGGTTTTTCTATGAAAATCTCACTAGCAGCTCGGAGTTTGGATACGTGCCCGGTTGTACACGTGATACGTGCCCGGTGAATTAATAGATTTGCCACTTATTACATGGGACCGAACTGTGAGTGTACATCTGCCTAACCCTTCGGGAAATACAGGCGTGATGGTATGTTATGTTATGTTAAAAACGGACATTTCACATTTTTTTAAGGTTTATTTATCCCTACTTCCCTACTATACTATACTATAAATGCGAAAGTAACTGTCTGTCTGTCTGTCTGTCTGTTACGCTTTCACGCCTAAACCTCTCAACCGATTTTGATGAAATTTGGTACTGGGATAAACTAAAGCTTGAGAAAGGACATAGGCTACGATTTATTGCAAAAAATAGTTTTGAAGGGGTTGAAATAGGGGGTGAAAGTTTGTATGGGAGTTCGTCATTTTTCGAGATAAAACCATGAAACTTTATATTAAGGCACTTAATAAGAAATAAATAAAAAATTGTTCCAGCTTTTTTAAAATTTCGACCTGTGTGGGGATGAAATAGGGGATGAAAGTTCATATGGAAGTCCAAACAAAGTCAAGCTTTGAAGCCCAAGCTCGGAACCGATTTTGGTGAAATTTGGTACAAAAATAGATGAGACCTTGCGAAAGGAAGCAAGCTACGTTTTGTTGTAAAAAAAGGGGTTGTAATAAGGGATGAAAAATTGTATGGGAGTTTGTCATTGTTGAAGATAAACGTTGAAACTTTGTGTTTAGGCACTTGATAAGAAATAAATAAATATTTGATATAGGGTTTTTGAAATCTCAAACTGTGTGGGGATAAAAGTCCGTTTGGATTTTGACGAAATTTGGTACAAAAATAGACTAGACCTTGGGAAAGGATATAAGCTGTGTTTATATTTCGGTAAATAATAAAGTTGGGCAAATTTTGTGGTAAGCCCACAAAGCAAAGAACCACAAACAAAGAAGCGGACGGAAAGTTATGTAAGGCTAATTTGCAGTTTCCCGCCAAAATTGAAAAAATAGGGTTGTCCACGCGGGCTGCGCTGCGGGCGGAAAGCAAGTTGGCTATATTTAAATTTAAACTAACTGTATAAACTTATAAATATGTAGGTACTAAAGTACACTCTGTACACTACGTAATACCTATTAGTAGGTACTTAGCAATAGAGTACTTACAGTAACTTTTATATAATAACAGCTGGGTTGGATAGGAGCCGGATAGTTATCTCCGAAACTCGCGTCATTATTAATATGTAATTAGTAGCTACAGTTACAATTGTTAAGTTCCTACTTTAAAAATATCGATATCCCCATACCATAAAAACATTTTACCATAAAAACATTTTAAGGGGGAGGGGGCAAACCCCCTCCCCCTTAAAATGTGAAAATCCAAAAACCTTGAAACATATTATTATTTATTATGACGTGTTTCATTCAAGGTACATAATAAATACCGATTATACTTATTTAATATTCGTGACGTTCGTGACGCGTCGCGTCCCGATTCTTTGTATTATGTTTCTTTGTTTGGAACACTGTGTTTCCAGTTCCACCGACGACAAAACATGTTACAAACATCTATATATCACTATCTAACTCTCAAAGAGTGAGTGGGATAGGTAAATGTTTACAACATGTTTTGTCGTCAGTGGAAACGCGCGGTCATACATATTAAAAGGGTTTTTGGAGAAATTTGACAGTTTTGTATACCTTGACCTGCTGGCGACTGTGCATAATCAGAGTATCAAAATTTTAGAAAAATTTGGTATAAAATAGAGGATTCGACCAAAATTTACAATTTACACCAAAATCTTCGGCGCCCAAGCCTGAGCGAAATCTTGACAGCAAAATTATTATAGTACGCACGGCTACACTACACATCAAGCTATACAAAAACAGTCTTAGCTGGCTTTGAATTGTGCAGAAAATGTTTACATTGGGAGGTCAGTCTAAACTAGTTTTGTATAGCTTGATGTGTAGCCGTGTGTACGGTGGCCAGCACATCAAGTTACCACAAAATGTCAAATGCTCTCAGTTGATTTTGAACTTTATTTTTTATTTGGAGAAAATTTAAATGTTTTGTATAACTTGAGGTGCTGGTGACTGTACATAAAGTTCTTGACTGACTGCTTCATAGATGTAATAATATATTCAATTTAGTTTAAGAGAATAAGATGACGAAGTTTGAAATAACAGACCGATATTACCAGAATACCGATCCCATCGACCTCTAATTATTCTCTATGGTATAGCATCAATTTATTTGTTGGCAAAAAGGTCAGTGATCTCGCATTGGTGACCTATCCGAAAGTATTGCAAGATAACAACAAAGAAAAACAGTGTGTTTAGTAATTAACAATCCGTTGCATAAAAATTGACTCAGTTTAAATTAAAATTGACATAATTATATAGAAGGTATTCTCAAATTTATAGTAGCAATACTGGTAGAAAATGCTACTCTGTGATTGGACTATAATCAAACCGTTCAAACAGCCTTCAAAGTTGTTTCAAAGTTCAAACGTATGGCCGTTTGAAATCTCCTTTGTGAATTTGTCAACAATCATCAATAGTTTATTGTTAATCATATCTTTATTTGACTTGTAATTTTGTATTTTTAAGCTAGTTTAAAATGACGTCGATCAAAGAAGACGAAAAGAAAGAAATACCGGAAATTATACATGATCCCCAAACCAGCTGCACCTATCAGAGGTTACGATTTTTTGGAAAAGTAAGTTTTGTTATATTTCTGTAAATTATACAATAGTTATTTGTTACTGCATGTAAACTTATTGATAATCGTGAATCGGAACCATTTGTGTAATTAAAGCAAAAACTAAATTCAATAAACTTGCAACGAATTTTGCACCTGTTGTGTTCTAAAATCTAAATGCATAACCGTTACAATGCTAAAATCTAAGTCAATTTAGACCTACAGTGAACTTGTGTTCGTATTCTGACGATAAAAATGTATTTGATTACTGTTATAAACACATGAGTTTGTCAGTTACTTTTCAAATTCATTACAATTTTAACAACAGGTGCACCTTGGTTTAATCTATCTTCTATCTATGATATATGTATGGTTTTATGTTTCATCACATGGTTGATATATCTTGAATGTTTTTATCATAGATTGTTTTTATTACTATTAAGTTAACTAATCAAAGAACTAGGGAATGAAAGACTTCCAATTGTACAGTTATAAACCAAAGTTTTAACTTTTAAGTCATTAATTAGCCATGGAAGTTCCTATAGTTTTCATAATTTTAATTTTCCTTATATATGACAACTGAATTGTCTCCTTTATTTTTTTATCTTTGCTTTTAAATTAGTGGCAGCATTAATAATAGTTGTATCCATATAATTGGAAAGCGTTCCAAATTCCTAAATTGTTCTATTTGATATTAACCATCACTTACTCATCTTTCAATTATTAGGGTGGCTTTGCAAAATGCTACGAGATCCAAGATATAGCCACCAACCAGGTGTGGGCGGGGAAAATAGTTTCCAAGAAACTTATGGTAAAATCAAGCCAGAAGGAGAAGATGGCCCAGGAGATATCCATCCACCGTTCCCTACAGCACAAGCATGTGGTCGGGTTTCACAGCTTCTTCGAAGACTCTCTCAACATCTACATTATACTTGAGTTGTGTAAGAGACGGGTAAGTAGCATAAAGTCCATATAATTCTAGACTCCTGAGGAGTGTCTACACTGCACTGCAGTGCATGTCACTGGATTCAAGATTTTGTTGCTTAACTGATAGTTGTGTAATTATATTCATAATTGCAATCATTATCATTATTTTCTATAAACTATTTCACTACATCATACTCTATTTCACAATGTCACCTCAACAAAGAAATTCAAAAGTGTGAAGGGAAGTTTCGTTCTGATGGGTGGGATTCATGCTACTTGAGTTGGTGGTAGTGTCTGGTGGTGCAGGTTCGCACCCAGCCCACAAGAATTTTTCCTTCACTGAAATAACTTTATTGCACTACAGTCTATGATGGAGCTTCACAAGAGAAGAAAAGCCATCAGCGAGCCAGAGACTCGGTTCTACATGCACCAAATACTCCTGGGTGTGCAGTATCTGCACAGCAAGCGCATCATCCACAGGGACCTGAAGCTGGGCAACCTGTTTTTAGATGATGACCTCCATGTCAAGATTGGGGATTTCGGACTAGCTGCTAGGATTGAATATGAAGGTATTTATTAATATACTATCACTTATTAGCATGTGTATTTATGTATGTTATGTCTTAATTTGATAATGTAAAATAATAAATAATGTTTCTCTATTTTTCCTTTTATTTATTTACTCTAAACAGAATAGCCAAAACCAGTAACATTATTTTAAAGCTTTTTACAGAAAAATACATAAGACATTCATAGAGTCTCCCACTATGTTTCATACATTCTGATAGACTCGCCGATCGATCTCTGGGTTTGAATGCAAGAGATTGTTACGCACAGTCAGTGTCTGGGGGGTATGAATGAGAAGACAGTATACCATTGAATATAAATTAGTCTTTTAATGGAAATAACACTAATTAACAAGATGCATATTTTCCTTAACCACCATTACAGGAGAAAGAAAACAGACATTATGTGGGACGCCGAATTACATTGCGCCCGAGATACTGACGAAGAAGGGGCATTCCTTCGAAGTGGACATCTGGAGCCTGGGCTGCATCATGTACACTCTGCTCGTTGGCAAGCCGCCGTTTGAGACGTCCACGCTCAAGGACACCTACAAGAGGATCAAACAATGTGAATATAGGTATGTAATAAAACTTAAAATTAACCAAAACCTCAGTTGACATTTTTTAAATTAGATTAGACCCAAAAAGAAACGTTATGTACATGTTTATCTTTTTGGGCTTTCCTTTAGTTGTTATATTTGAGGTATGCCTCAGTAATGTATTTATTTGGCTGCAGGAATAACCAGTAAATGTTAGAACCTGTTTGTAATAAAAATATAGTAAATCAACGTTTGCTTTACAATCTTGTAGTTTAAAAGTTGTTTTTCACATATTACATGATGACTTTCTTATGATTATGATTCTGTAAAAGTAAATAGATAGTTTGTCAGTCCTATATTCAAAAGTACAAATTCCTAGATGTGCATTAAAAACGTTGTAATGATAAACTTTGTATTGTTAAATAGCGAGGGGGTGCACCTAGCGCTGAGCGTATTTTGCACGGGCCCGTGGCACTCGTTGGGTAGTCGGTACGCGCGCGCTTTAGTCGACGATAATACCGTCAACCTGCGCTACAGGTGGTTACATAGACAAATACACTTTGGTGATGGACGCGCCAAAAGCGGATGTTACGTGTGACTACTGCACTCATCTTGTTGCTAATATCACCAAACAAAACAATAACTGTTGCTTATAAAGTTGATAACATAATCATAATTTTGCCACACCTAAAACGCCGTCTTCATTCATAATGTCTGTTGTGTTTGTTAAGCTTTCTGTGGAAGTATTTGTGACCTGATTTTTTAACTATGACTAATTAATTAAAATAAACAAATTCAAAGGTTAATCATTCAAAACTTATAAATTACATTCTGAACTTACTGAAACTTACAATTACCAGTATTTACCTGCGAAAAAAAATACATATCTATGAATAAAAACTAAAGCTCTAAACTGTCAATGCAGGATCCCTTCATCCCTACGCAAGCCAGCAGCTTCGATGATAGTGCTGCAACTGCAGTCGAACCCAGCGCGACGGCCGTCTGTAGACAAACTGCTTCAGCACGAGTTCTTCTCTGCCGGCATCCTGCCTGCGGCGCTGCCATTGTCGTGCCTCACCACAGCGCCCAGAACTGACCAGCTGGAGGGCATCGCGTTGCACCGCAGACCGCTCAACGAAGTTAACAGTAATGGTAACTAATTGTTGTTAAAGAAACACACAAATCTTCAAATCTTGAGTCCTGTTTATTTACGGTATGTGATAAAATAGTTTGCCGCTGTCTGCTCTTTCTCGAATTCGAGTCTAAATCAACTTACAATAAATCGTCATATTAAAAGCTAAACTGAAATAGTGCAATCATAATTGCACATCACAATTGAACAGTGCTCATAATTCAAAATACTTAGTTTATGAACCTTCTACAGTGCCAATGACGATTCCAAATGTAGAAATTTTCCTTGTTTCAGATCATGTGGCGATGGCGGTTGACTCGCCAGTAAAGCGTGACCATATTGCAGCAGAGCCGCGCGCTGTGGAGCCGACCTCGCACAGACAGAACCTCATCGCACTTCGCGACCAACTTGCTGCGTTGCTTGTTAGCAAGGTAAAACCCGATGTCGACTAAGATAAAATACCCTAAATGAACACGATGCTAGGTCATTTACATTCTGTCTATTTCGCTCACGCAGCTATTAGAGACCTTCACATGAACAGGATTGCTTTGTGATATGACCATAGGACGGCCATGTCAAAGGTCTCGAATTCGAATCCAAGGCACGTACCTCTGACTTTTCGAAGTCATGTGCGTATTAATACTTAATTATCACGCGCTTAAAACGGTGAAGGAAAACATCGTGTGGAAACCTGCATGCTTGAGAGATTTTCTCGATGGCGTGTGAAGTCTGCCAACCTGCAGTAGGCTAGCGTGGCGGACTACAGCCTAATCCCTTTCATTGTGAGAGGAGACCCGTGCCCAGCAGTGGGACAATATATGGGTTGATGATGACGATGATGATGACATGAACAGGACGGAGCAAGATAGAAGATAAATTTCTTTGCACGTCCGTCAGCCATCTTATTGGCATAATCACATGACAATAAATTACATTTTCTAACAAATATTTTTGTCTACAGCTGAAATGCCGCCCAGAATGCTTGACAGACGAGCTGAGTGACCCAGCGGCCCAACCGCTGGTGTGGGTGGGCAAGTGGGTGGACTACAGTGACAAGTATGGCTTCGGCTATCAGCTCTGCGACGAGAGCGTCGGCGTCATGTTCAATGACACCACTAAGCTCATCATGCTGGCTAATGGACTGTAAGTGTGAAATTTAATATAACAACCATCCAACTCATACAATTGATTACCATGTCATATTATTATTCATATATACCTAAATAATACGTAAATAAATACCAATTAAATGTCCCAGTTCATTGCACCCTGAAACAATAATAGATCTTCTTGGAAAAACCATTTGTGCCACAAAATTAGATAAACAAAACTGCGTCATTAGCGGTGGCAAGCGTGACTACTGACCGTGGGATCCCTGGTTCAATTCCAAGTTTGAGCATAGCGTTCTGTGAAATTCTTGGGAATTTGCGGGATCTCAAACTAACAAATCCAAATCAAGTGATTAATAATTTGAATCTGGCTATGGTTTTTTTCTTTTTTTAAAACAAAGCTTACTAGCAATGTGGGTCACACATTACTAGTATTCTTGTTAACCCCTCGTGCTAAGCTAAAATGCTTGTGTTACGAGTGGGTTCACGTCGGTAGTGCAATGGGTGGGGTTCGAACCGGCAACCGTGTGATCGCAAGTCCGATGCCCTAGCCATTAGGCTACCGCCGCTTCAATGCGCCGCGCCGGTTTATAATTACGTATCATCTAGTGCTTACAAGTAGGAAAATTCAAATGTGATATTTTGCTTTTCATAAAAGTAAACAAACTTATAATGGGTATACTAAGGAATTTTAATGAAGTCTACAAGATAACTAATAAGTCTGTTTTCCTCCTAGGAACGTGCACTACATCAACCGGCAGGGCCAAGAGCAGTACATGACGATGCGCGACTACCCGAAAGAGCTCGACAAAAAGATGAAACTCCTCACTTACTTCAGGAGATATATGACTGAGCACCTAATGAAAGCTGGTAAACGAAACTAATCACTATCACAAAACAGTTCAAAACAAAATTTCAAGTGTTTGGAACAACAACAAATTTTAATATAATTCGCATACACAAGTTCTCAAGTACATTATCAAGAAAGTAGTATATTGTAGGTGTTATGGATAATGAAAATGAAGGTTTTTGTTTGTTTATCTTAGGTGCATCAGTACCAGTGAGAGAGAGTGATGGACTGTCTCGGTTGCCACATCTGCACCAGTGGTTCAGAACCACACTGGCTGTTATTATGTACCTGACTAATGGGACACTTCAGGTAAATAAAACCTTGGACGCCAAATTCTTTTTTTTTTCTCGCAAATAACACAGTGTAAAATAGAGGATTCTGCCAAAATTAACAATTATTAAAAAACAATAATTGACAAAGTTAAGAAAACGCTGGCGCGAACATCGCCATTGACTTAATCGATTCCACAGCCAACATTATACCTTTTTTTCAACAGATAAACTTCCAAGACCATACAAAGATAATATTGTGTCCGCTCATGCAAGCAGTGACATACATTGACGTGGAAAAGAACTTCAGAACATTCCGCTTCAGCACGATCGAAGAACATGGCTGTGATAAGAAGCTATACACCAACCTTACGTATGCGCTAGAGAAACTAAACAGTGTACTGGCCAATAAGCTCTGCTAGTCGCCGCTACTCATCATCTGGTACATAATGATAATTAAATGAATTTAACATTGCCTATACTTAATTAGACAATCTCACGCGAGATTCATGATCGGCGTAGTGGGTTAGTACACTAGAGGTGTTTACGCCCATTGTTTCGTTTGTTAGTTTATTAGCAACATACATGATTTTGTTAAAGTTTATTTGTCACAAAAATCAATTTCAGGTTTTTTTTAAACAATTACTTTTGTGTCCACCGATTTTATCTCATTATTTATTTAGTAGCCTTCGTTAGACATACACTGTAAGCATTTTTGGTGACAGGTAAATAGGTACTGATTTTTTTTTATATTTCTGCTACTTCTCTATGGACAATATTCTGTCTGCCATCTTTAGATGTAATAATAGTGAATATATATTATTCAACTTCACTGTTCCCGTCTGTCCTGTTATCTTAGGTATCTAATTCACAACAAGTTGACAAACTTATGATAGACACCTTGTCGCGTTCGTGATTACGTTAGATAAGTTAAATTTTAGTTGAACCTCTCTTGACGTGTGTAGTTGATTGAGAGCACCATGACTGAGGGATGCGGTGCGTGCAGTTTGGAGTTTTTTATTTAGTTTTATAACTATATTTTTATAATTAGTTTCTGTGCTTCAGTAGCATCGGATAAAAAAGTGTTAGTTGATTGAATAGTTAGGTACACCACGCGACAATTACACTAACATGCCATTGATTTCAAAATTACGTCAAACTTTACATCGGTGTGGGGGTTGATGTGAAGCTACAGTATTATTATAAATTCGATGATGTTGAAGCACTTCTGATTTTTTAACTCGGAAGTTTCTCAGAGGTCTGTTACCTCACTCATTGTAATATAATAACATAACTATTTGACAATAAAGTTATTAGGAAAATGAAACTTTTGTTTATATTTATAATTTATTCCAGCCTTATTTGCATTTGTGAATGTTTCACATCAATTGAGCTTTGGTATGTACCTAGTCATATTTCAATGTCAGCATCATATTATTATAACTATAGTTTTAATGGGTTTGCTAGAATGTTGGTTTGTGTTAGTTTTACTTTGGGATTTTTCTCGCTGCAGTCATAACTACAAAGAAAATAATAGCAAGAAGTATCACAAACTGATAAGTTTTATTCTTGCTCCTGTCACAGCTACATAGTGTGTCAGTAAGTTTATCGAAAGAACTTGCTCAGCCTAGAAGTGGTAATAAGTACAGTACATGTGATCAAACAAACCTTAAATAGAACAAGTACATAACTAAAATTATAAAAAATTAATTACATAATAAATAGTATTTTACAATTATTATAACTCTGAGTGTATTGCGTGCTGGTGGGGCAATAATTCACCGGGGTGAATGAAAAGTCCCTCCTTGGCTTGCCAGTCGGTGTAAGCACCATACTGTGAATTGACGCCGACTATTTCACCCTGGCCGCTGATCGGCCGCCCGAATGTACGCCCAGAGCCAGCTAAGAACCTGTAAAATAAAACAAATATTTAAGATTACACTTTATATGTATATTGGCAGAACTTCATAATTATAGCCTGTTATGCTTCATTTGAATTTGGCCTATGAGAGTAGTTCTGAGTAACGGCTCCCTGGCATAGCTAGGGTTTTTTCCTAGTCATCCAGCTGAACTGTTATATTAAACAGTAGGTACTTATAGGAATAAACACAATTTTTGTCTTTATAACATACCATCACGCCTGTATTCCCCGAAGGGTTAGGCAGAGGTGTACTTAATGTACACCCACAGTTCGCCGGTATGTTTAGGTCCCATGTAATAGGGGGCGAGCCTATTGCCATTCACCGGGCACAAATCCAGACTCCGAGCTGCTACTGAGAATTTCATAGAAAAACCAATAACACTTTGCTCGACCTGGGGATCGAACCCAAGACCTCTAGCGTAGCAGTCGCAATTGGGACCACTAGACTAACGAGGCAGTCTTTGTCTTTATTTTTACTTTAAAAAAGGATTAATTTAACAAAATAAATTGTTTTTTTTTTAACCTTAATTTAAGATGAAGTATGGGTAGGTATAGTTAAATAAAGCTTTCTAAAATTATAAAAAAGTTATTATAATCATTTTTAAATAAAATCTTAAAAAAGTGACTTGTGACATTATTGAAGCAAAAGAGTGATTTGTGCTACAAGAAAGTCGTGGCCCTTGGTTCTCCTAGGGTATTTATCAACCTACAAATTAGTACCCACAAATGGCTTGCAAAAATCTAAGCTTCATGAACATGTATCATGCAACCTTAGTGTTGAATTTTTTTTTATGTTCATGTATATGTATTTTTGTTATGTTTAATTGGTGACTTACGCAGCAGTATCAACATGTCTAAACTTGACAGGCGTGTCCCGTCTCCAGTAGTCATTGTTGCAGACAACAGTCCAGTGATCACCACTATCACCTACACCATCCTCATCACCATAACATGACACCTCCTGGTTGCCTGACAGTGGTGATGAGAAGTAGTGAGAGTGAAGGTTCTTCTTAGTGGATACATGGTGTAGACGAATATTGCTGTTGCATTTTATGGGAGCCCTGCAATAATTGAAATTTTTTATTTTTTATATGTTGGACACTTGATCTTGCATATACCTACTAGCTGCTGCCTGCAGTTTCACTTACAATCTAAGAATTTTTGAGAAAAACACTCATTTTCCAAGGCCCGATCTAAATTTATATCAAAATTTGATCAGCAGATTAGGAGTGAAAATTTAACAAACAGACAGACGAGTTCCTATTTCAATTTTTTCCCAAATTATTTAAGATAAATATTAAATTAGATGGATTATTATACTGTATCGAAAATCATTATTTTTTGGCTGAGAGCAGCATCAGTGAAGAGATAGATTGGCGTAGAATGTGACATGTTTACTGAGAGGAAAAACAATAAATATTATAGCTTATAAAATAATTTTGCAGCATCTTACCCGCGTTTGCAGGTCTCGCCCATGGGTGCTCGCACTGACCAGTGGCTGTTGTAATCATCAGAAACGTCGACTGCCGTAACTGATTGCTGGCCGGAGCCCGAGCCATACTTCACATCGTGTGAGTGAAGCCGCAACCTCAAGTCCGTGTTTATCAACTTTAAAATAGTGCCGCATGTAACGAATTCAGCTTTAGATCCTGTAATAATCAAAATTTATTACTTTACATCTGAGAGTCATCATTTAATTCATTTTAAATATTAATTATAAATCTCGTATCCTCCCATGACAAAAGGCCACGTAATTTTTTAGAACCGACGTCGACCGCTGCTCTCGACAAGAGACTATTTTGTATGAAAGTTTAGAATTAAGGGCAACTTTACCTTGTGAAAATTGCGCTGACCATAGAACGACCAAAGAAATAAGTAAAACACTGGGAAATACGTGAAAATTGGCCGGAAAAGCCATTATAAAGCCGCTGCACACTTCGATGCCTTGCTAAAATTTGATTTGATTACTTTGATAGATTTGTCGGATGTCAAAATGACATTCAATCATTGACGTCAAAATCAAGTGAAATGAAACGAAATGCCAAATGGGTTTTATTTATGTAATCTCCAAACAATTTTTTTTTTCAAAAATTATGATCTCGCATTGTATAGACTTTTTATATAATAAGAGACCAGCGTAAGCAGTAGCAGCAGTCTGCAGTCTGGCGATCACAACCAAGCACAAATGGCACAAAAGCCCCTGAAGCCATGCCAAAATATTACAAAAAAACAACTGTATCTTTCCAATCAGACAGACAGCAGAATGACATTGACAACATAAAACATTGACATTTGACAATGACAAGTATAACAACTCACAACAATAATTCATCTGTCTGTATTTCAGTTTCAGAAGAAGTACAACCTGGCAAATAATGAACAGAAACAAATCAAATAATATTTGATTTATCAGATACATATTTGCTAATTTTATTTTATAGCACGTGTACATTACTAGTTCGCCTAATTATTTGCTTTCATACCTAAACTTTATTGTGCTATCATAGCTAAAAATGAACAGCAGTGGATACACTCCCAACACAGGTGTTACAGGTACGTAACAAAAACAATATATAGTGAATAATAGCGTTCCTTTTTTGGAAACGATGACTAAATTACTAACTGTCACAATTCCAGCGCCTATCGACCCTGGTTGGAACGACCCACCAAAATTAACTTACAATGCCCAAGCTACACCGAATAAGCCACGTAATATTTTAAATAAAAGAGTGGCTTTCCCCTTATCAAGTACCACATCTAATCCTGTAGTAATGCCTCCAGTTAATTTACCTCCCATGCCCAGTGTGCTTCCAACCGCGCCGCCAGTTCAGGTTCCAAACATACAGCCAGAAATAATGGATGTGGACAGTGAGAATACTCTTCAAGAAGTAAAGGAAATCCTTCTAAAGCAGTTAGAAATCAGCACTGAGCTAGGCCCAAAGTCAAACGATATAAGAAGAAGGATAGATGTTATGGAAGAAATGTGGTCCACTGGAAAATTGGATAAAAGAATATTTTTGCAAATGAAAAATTTATGTAGTGGTAAGTTTATGTGTTTTTGGCGTCTTTTAAACTGTTTTAAACACCCAAGTAAAACTCTGAGATATTACCTAATTACTAATACTTGTGAGCTAATTCCACATACACTAAACAACTAGACCACTGATTATGTTAAAGCATTATATAAACATTACTTTTAAAATGAGTTATGTAAAACCTACAGTGTACTTCAATTCTAAAGTACAAAGAACTCTATTTATATAATGTATTGGTATCTCATTTCATCACCATTTAATGAAAACTAAAGGTATAAGTATATATTATTATATATCTTAAGATTTAGATTATCAGTTGCTGTCTGACTTTAAAATGCTAAGATTAAACATGTTTGTTCCAGCACTGCAGGAAGATAATCCAAGGAAAGCAGATGACATACATAGAGAATTAATGGTTGACCATGTAAGTGCTGTTGGCACATGGATGCCTGGCATAAAACAGCTGATTCATAACTGTATAGCTCGCTCAGAACTGCTATCCATTGATAAGGAATAAAATACTATTTATGTACTTCCATACTTCCTAAACCATAAGACTGCTGTTGCAGTCTTGAAAACTCGCAATTCTTATGGGATTGTGGAGTAAATATATGTTATACCCTAACAGCATTATTAGCTAATAATTATTGATTTTGCAGTAGAAGCTTCTTTCTTTAATAGCAGCCAAGAATTCTGTATGAAAAATAATATTTTGTTAAGTTTCAACAGGCAATTTTACATATTAATTGTAACTTTAAGCAAAGTATTTTCAGTGTAATAAAAAAGTTTGCCATGTATAATATGAGGTACAATATAAACTGTGTTGTAAATAAAATACTATTGTTTTATCAATAGTTTATTCATTTTTATGAAACCACAAAACATATTGTGTTCCTGCATACTTACAAATTACACAAATACACACAATATGCATGTCAATTTCATATTTCATAGTAAAATTTACAAAATACTTTTTTCTTCTTCTTTTATGCTGGATTGAATAAGACTGATACTGCCTTAACATTTTGATTTTATACAGGGTGACAAAACATCACAGGTTTTTGACTTTTTTCTTTGTCAATGACTATGGCTGAAAAGAGTTTGTTCCAGTCTATATGCCTCGTTTGATGGGCTTGGGCGCGACAGTGACGCGGACGGGGCGGCACAGCTCCACGAGCTGCGCCGGCTCGCGGCCGCCGCCCTCGTCCACAGCGAGGCACACGGAGATATCCACACCGCACGACTCCGTCCACACGCCGTGAGATATCAACACCTTGGTCAGGAGCCGCACATTCTGCGTGCCGTCATCGTCTGAAAAATTGCATACTGTCAATAAAAATTGTGGGAAAAAATTGGCAGAATTAATACAGAAGTCAAAAAATTGTGTTTGGACTTCTGGGGAAAAATGGGATATTAACATCGTGTCGGGGTAGGACACGCGTACGCGCAGCGCGGCCGGCGTCGCTAGTTGTTACTTATAACTATACACGTGTACAGTAGGTCCGTACTAGTGTTCTGATGGTCGAGCGGTCGCAGATGGTCCTTGTGCGGCACGAGCGCGTGCACGCGGGTGTCGGGGTAGGCCACGCGCACGCGCAGCGCGGCCGGGGTGCGCACGCGCAGCACCTCGGCCTCCAGCGCCACGCCCGCCACGAGCCCGGCGCTGAACCGCACCACCGTGTCGTTGTCCGCCGCCGGCTCCAGGATCGTCGCCGTACACATGCGGATCTGAAACCATACCACGATATTGCATTTGAGAGAGGGATGCCACTCTACACATCAATAGCACCATCCCTTTCTCACAACATACAAAATAATCGCTAAGCTAAGCTGGAACTGTACAGGCTTCCCATACAGTAAAGGGCCAGCGTAAACTGGTGTTGTATAGCCGACATTGTATATATACGACTACTACGCTAGAAGTCTCGGATTCGATTCTCAGGTCGGAAAAAGTAATATTGAGTTTTATTATATAAAATTTTCAATATCAGGTCGAAGTATGATTGTTTGAGTTTTGGCAATAGCCTCAGCCCCTATTATTCCAGCGAACTGTAGGTGTACTGTACAATATAGGCGAGAATGCGAGATGGTGTGTTTTTAGTAGCATTTTTTTAGGGTTCCGTACCCAAAGGGTAAAAACGTCTGTCTGTCCGTCCGTCTGTCACCAGGCTGTAATCCCATGAATCGTGATAGTTACACATTTGACATTTTCACAGATGATTTATTTATGTTGCCGCTATAACAACAAATTCTAAAAAACAGAAAAAAAATGTATTTAGGTGGGGCTTCCATACAACAGACATGATTTTTTGCCGTTTTTATAGATAATGGTACGGAACCCTTCGTGCGCGAGTCCGACTCGCACTTGGCCGGTTTTTTTTTTTTTTTCATTTTATATTTTGTTGCTTATAATTGTTATAAATTTAGTGACGTCGAAAACTAAAATAACTAACAATACATCTGTAATAATCTACTATTAAGATAATCACTAAAACTGAATGTGTTGTGTGCAACATACATTAATGTTAGGTCTGGGTATGACGGGCAGCGGCGCGGCCTGCAGCAGCGGCAGCACGGCGCGGGCCAGCGCCGCCGGCTTGTGGTCCGCGTTCATCGACAGCTGACGGAATACCGCGATCGTGAACGGGTCCGGCTCAACACCTGTACACAGAAAAACATTCAACATTAACATAACATACCATCACGCCTGTATTCCCCGAAGGGTTAGGCACATCTGCACCCGCATTTCGCCGGTATGTTTTTAGGTCCCATGTAATAGGGGGTGAGCCTATTGCCATTAACCGGGCACAAATCCAGACTCCAAGCTGCTTCTGGGAATTTCGTAGAAAAACCCAATAACACTGCTCGACCTGGGGATCGAACCCAGGACCTCTAGCGTAGCAGTCCCGCTTAGGACCACTAGACTAATGAGGCAGTCTGCTTCACATTCAACATTGTACACACTAAAACACACTTAACAATACAGTGTGCACTACAAAAATCACCACGAATGCTTCTTAATACGAGGTCAAATTGTGTAGCTTGATGTGTCCCCGAGTGTTTGGTCAGACGAATGTTCCGTATTTTTATGGGAATGGGAGGCAAACGAGCAGACGGTTCGCCTGATTGACATCCGCAACACCAGAGGAGTCACAAGTGCGCTGCCGGCCTTTGGAAAGGGAGTACTCTCTTTTCTTGGAGGTTCGAAAGTCGTATTGGTTCGGAAATACTGCAGTTACATTAACCAAGTTGAACAAAAAGTGATAAATGTTGTAGATAGGCCTTTGACGGCAGATAATAATCAAAGTAATAGTAAATAATAAAACAGAAAAGGTACATAGTGGCTTTCGAAATTCCTTGACATTGGTTTGATGATAATATTTATGATATCTATATCAGTAAGGATACAATTAGATATTCCCACAGTATGGTACCACTTCCATTACTGAGTGCATCCTTAGTGCATGCCACTTCCAGTTGTTAATACTTTGTGTAGGTATGTTTACGTTTCATGTGTAGTATTTTGCGATTACACTTTTCGAATATTTCTTTTATATTTGTAAGGTTAGCTAAAACTATTACTGTTTTGTTGCCAATAATGTTTTGTAAGCTAGTTCAAATATTTCTCATGTAAGTGAATGTAATTCTTATGGAAAATAAAGATATATCTCAAACCTCATAACGTAGCATAGTCGATAAGTATATATCCATTTAACAGCATGTATCCATACTTATATAACAAATGCGAAAATCACTCTATCCTATGTCTGTTTGTGACTTTTTCACACCTAAACCGGTGAATAGATTTTGAAAAAAAAATTGCAAGGAAGTAGATTGCATTCTGTGGAAGAATAAAGGTTATCTTTGGAATCAAAAAGAACATACGAGACAAAGGCAACAGATAGTATATATGTCGCAGCCGGAGAGTATAATCCGCCGTATATCCATCCGCCGTAATGTAAAACAGCAGATTATACGATACGGTTGCGACATATATACAACGTTAGTAAGTACCTGCGGAAGCCAGTAGCCTGTCGAGCAGCTCAGCATGATGTGTGAGCGCGGCTGCGGCGGAGAGTGCAGCAGCCGCGGGGCTCAGCGCCGCTGGTGAGGAGAGCGCGGCGGGCGGCGCGGGCGCTCCGGGAGCTCCGGGCGCGGCTCCGGCCGCACACAGGCGCGCCGCACTCACGCGCAGCGCCAACTGCCAAACGCACGCGTTCTCCTGCTCCGACACGCCGCTGAACTGGTGTTGCAGTCTAAAAAAGTAAAAATAGTATGTATTGTAACCAGAAGCGCGCAAAGTGCAACACCGCCCGCTGATGCAGTAAAAAACTCATCACGCTTCAAATTGTCAAAACTGGAATTTTATGTTGTTTGAGTTACAGTTAAATTGTATTATAAATAAATCAGTATCAAAGGACAGTTCATATGTTTGAGACTGCTGCTGTAATTGGTATATCTTTAAAAACGGAACTTGAGAACTTTTGTGCCAAAATAGTTACACAAGGCATTTCTTTTTTCACTAATCTGCAACTTGAGAAATCTTTTTTACCCAGTTTTTGGGGATATGAAAGAAACTTCAGGGTCCAGCTATCTATACTAATATTATAAAGAGGTAAAGTTTGTGACGTTGTGAGTTTGTGTAGTTGTATGGGGACATCTCTCGATCTACAGGACCGATTTTGATAATTCTTTCACCTATGGAAAGTTACTTTATATCCTGAGTGACATAGGCTATTTTTAGGCCGTCAAATGAAAGGAAACGTATAGTCCTCGCCGAAGCCGAAAGCTAGTTTTAAACAAACGAGTTTGGCTGCAGAAGTTAATCCACAAACCTGAGACAGTCGGTAGTAAGGTTGGCGAGCGCGTGTGCAGGCGGTCCATTGTTGCTGTGTAGTGCTGAATGTAGCGTCAGCACACAACGCGCGAACACCGACGTGAACTGAGCCGCGCCCGACACCGCTGGCTCCATCTCCGCTAGTCTAACGATTGAAAAATACTCGTAAATATAAGTACTTACGTTTAATTTAAGCAGCGGCAGCCCAATGGCTAGGGCGTCGCACTTGCGATCATGTGGTTGCCGGTTCGAAACCCACCCATTGCACTACCGACGTGATCCCACTCGTAACACAAGCATTTAGCTTAACACGAGGGGCTACCAAGAATACTAGTAATGTGCAACCCACATTGCTAGAAAGCTTATTTTTAAAAAAAATGTGATGTCCTTACCAGTTTCATAAGACCGAAACAATTCATTTTGAATTGTGATCTACAATATGGGATGTGAAGATAATTGATAATCTCTCAGGCTTGCAAAGTTTCCTCACGACGTTTTTCATCACCGTATAACCGCGTGATAATTAACTACACGACTTTGAAAAGTTTGAGGTGCATGCTTTGCATTCGAACAATAACAGAAAAAGCATAGGTGCCTTGGAATCGAAGTCGAGATCTCTGGCAGTCCAATAGTCATATCAAAATAAATAATTGTTTATTTATGAATAAGATCAATACATTTTACTATTAATAAGATAGTCTTACAATTACACAGTCTAGATTTTTTACATACAAAAGCTGCGTTTGTTGTGACTTCCATTTAAAAGCCGGATAAAACTTCTCGGATGTTTTTTTTTAATTACACATAAATCTTACTTGTTGAGTTGCTCTTCGGCAGACTGCAGCATCTTGAGCCGCACGTTATTGGACAGCGTCGTGTTGTCTATGTGCTGCAGCACTGAGTCGAAGAACCGCCGCACCGCGCTGTCGTCCATCGCTGACTCGATCTTCTCAGCGCTTGATTGCTGGGCATCACCTAATATTTCCAATTAACACAGGCTGAATTTTTAGAGACGCGAGTTCAATTTTCAAAAAAATAAACACAAGTTTAAAAAAAAAAAATCAACAAAGGAGGTTGTCAATTCGTCTGCATATCTTTTTATTATGTATAACTTTCCTTTATATGGACCGATTTTGAAATACTTTTTTGTGTATTTGAGTGGGTCCTTAAATGTTTTAGATTCACAATTTTATTGAACCCAGTATCGACATCCACATCCAGTGCGGTCGAGTTCGAATATATTCAACCCGAACAAAGTCCCGACTTATATACGAGTATATTTGGGCATTTTTTCTTGATTTATGTTTGAATGATTATTTCCGCATTGGGATCGAAATAGACCTTTTTTAATATGCGTTTTTTTAAGTGACTTATGGGCCGTATAGTATTGCAGAGCGACACTACTAACCTATAGGCAGATAGGGCACCAGATGAGGCATGGTATCTCGAAGGTACGTGTAGTGCTTGATGGTGTGGTCCTCGAACAGCGGCAGCATGGTGGTGCAGTGCTGCGCCGCGTTCAACACCAGGATCAGTACGCACATGTCTGGGTGCCGAGTCAAGTTCAATGTGTTGCCATAGAAGCAAACAACAAAATAGTACGTGACTAGAAACGGTTTGTGAGAGTGAGAGATTATTTCTATATTAGTTTTGTATAAAATGTTAGGTTCATATTCAGAAACAGATCTATGTACATTTTCAGGTCGGCACATTTTGTTCGGCAATATATGTAGAAGAACATAACGTACCTAATTACTACGGCCAAGCCTTTTTTTCTCCGACATGTATTTTTATGTACAAATATTTGTAAGCGTAAATTAAGTTTCATAATGTAGAATTTCTGAAATCCCATATCATTTTCGAAATAACTGAGCTTGTCTGAAGTCCGTTCCGAACGGCCGCACAGGTATAATAGCTTAATTAAGTATTTATACTTGAAAATTGAAATGATAAAAGAAAATAATCACAAATACGAAACATATACGACCTCAATAATTGGGGTCATATATGTTTATTATTAGAAGGGCAATTATTGCCCTTACACGAACTCTTTCTATTAAAATATACCACTGCTGTCACTGGCTGACAACTTTAGTCGAGCACAGTTATTTCGAACAAACTGTAGTGTGTGACGCGCCTCCAACCTATATATTATTTAACTCAGTATAAGAGGTAGTTGTTTTACTCGTTCCCTCGACTGCCGACTTTAAGAAATGCAGCTGGTGTTTGAAGTTTAAAGGATACAAGCTGGGTCTTCGACGTCAGGTTCGGGCATGTCGAAGAAGGGATGCACGGCCAGCAGGCGCGTGGTGAGCGGCAGCACCAGCGACGCGTGCGAGCTGCCCAGCCGCTGCACGCAACGGAACGTCGACCGCTTATCCTAACACACATTAGTATTTTAGACTTGCCCATTTTTCATCTACATAGAGAAGTCAGTATTTTTCCTAAAATGTCTTGTACCAAGAGAATATGTGACTACAAATAAAGATTTCCCTACAATTGTTTTTTTAAATTAATGGTTAATTCTCCGGTGAAGCTTTTGCAACACTCTAAATGTATGGGGATTGCCCCGGTAACACTACTGTTACGGTCACCGTGAAAAAATACGATAATTTATGAAACTAAAACTTACAAGGCTTTTCGAACAGGCTTCCTTTTAATTTTGCCATCATGTTCTGCAAAGCAGTAATACGACGCTGACTAAACAGATGCCAACAGGATGATTGGACTATATCGATTTTCACACTATATACCTATTCTAATTAATAAACAAACAA